>VZTJ01005788.1:1162583-1178924 GCA_013397795.1 Orthonyx spaldingii | reverse complement strand
CCCCCCCCCAGTAAAAACCAAAATCTTGTATTGATTTGTCCACATTTTCACTCCACTGAAATCAGACAGTGTAAGTTACTCAGAACCTCACCCTGTTTCAACCATCCAGCCTCCAGGTTTGGGGTTCCTGGTTCTCTGTCCTAAGCTACTGGGAAAAAACCAACTCCACACCAAAACCCCTTTACTCCCCAAGTTATTTTCCTGTGGAGGCACAGTCCTAGGTTAAAAGGCATTCTCATTTTGCTGATGTCAGATTCAAGCTAAAGTACATCTAAAGTCAAAGGACAAACTGTGTTACAGCCACAGCCCTACTGAGGCTGCACCAGGCTCTAATCAAATCTGAATTGCAATATTGGCGTATCGAGAAAAACACCCTTACACACTGATGGCAGTCATTGGCTGTTACAATTTTGTAATTCTTGTCCATTTGTAAATTGTTTTTACTGTTTATACATACTTTTCAGACTGCCTTTCTTTTTGTAATTTATGGAAGGTTTATAAATGAATGATCAAAGCTTCCCCATTGTGTCTTCAGATAACAATGTAAATTACTGTAAAATACTGTGTGCTAGATTAAAACATTTAATTAAAGAAAATAACTGGCCTACATTTGTGGTAAAGTACTGTGTGGGTGTGTGCATGTATACAATCGTTATGTATTATATTTTATATAAATAAATAATTTGATATTTTGTAGAGTGCAGTATGTTTCATAAATCCACTGTCTCAGCTGCTGGCTTCTTGTTTCAGCCTTTTTTCACAACTGGCACTGGCTGCTGAAGTTCACTGCAGGATAAAAAAAGGCTCATCTATGTGCAAGACTGCAGGAGCTTCCCAGAGATAAAAAATGGTTGCAAAGTTACTCCAGCAGTTGTCCCATCTGTGCTCAGAGCCCAGGGGTGAAGCACATAAACAAATACACAGAACAGGCTCAAAGGAGCAAGGATTACAGCAACAACTTTATTTGTCTCACAAAGAAAAGCAACAAGGTTCACAACAAGTTGGTTAAGAAAACCAGCACTAATCCAAATTCCTCCATGTGCAGTAGTTTGACTCTGCTACTGCAAAAATCTGAAATCGACCTCCATCCCCACACCTGCTCTTTGTTTTACAAACGGGGCTGCAGAACAGTTACCAATGAAAACCTCACAAAGAACAAACCAGGGCTGCTTCCCATGGCTTGGAACTACAAAACCAAAAAACCCCAAACGTGTCAGTGTACTGCTATTCCTTGATGGGAATTACTCTTCTCCTTTGAGAAGCCTGTGGTTAAACAGTACCAGCCCAGCACTCAGCTCCTCTCAGAGGTGAATGTGCAGTTGTCCAAAGCAATTTCGCCCATGCTGGAGTGAATGAAGGTACCAGACAAAGCAAAAGCACAGCACCAGGACAGTCCCTGTCTGTCACAGCTGCTGCAGCAGCATTCCAGCTCAAAGCCACCCCTCGTGTGGAGAGAACTCTGCAGTGCTGGTAACGAGGGGCTGCAGCAGCTGTGGCAGCAGTGGCACACTGGCACACAGCAGTGGCAGCACTGGCACACACAGCACTCGCTCCCTCCTCAGCTCACCCAGCCTGGCAAAGCCCCCTCGCTCCCCTCTGCTCCCAGGGAGGCTCCAGCCAGCACCAGACGTGGTGTTGGTTTGCAAATCCCTCACAATGACAACTCCTAAAACCCCTTCTCCACGTTCTGCATCGCTTACAACAAAGCCTTGACAACCAAGAGCGTCTGCTCGCCTCCTTTTAGGGTATGAAACAGTTTAGGGGACAAAATTTGGCCTTCATTTTAACAGCCAAGAAAAACAAGGAATCAGCATTATTGAAGCATTTTGAAAATTAAAGGGTAATGTGCTAGCTGGAAAGGTTTGGATTTTGGTCTGCATAACTCGTCTTTCATGCAAGAAGTAATTCTGTGTAAGACTCCCCAAAATGTAAACAAGAACAACCAATAAACTTTTGTGAAGGATCACAGAAAAACTTCAGTAAATAAGTATCAAAAATAATAAAAATTTGTACAGTTACTCTGGCAAGCAGACACCTGTTCAAAATGCAGATCAGCCATCTCAAGCTTTTCCCTGGTACAATGAAATCGAAATAAGCTCCACAACTGCACATATCCTGTGCACATCTCTTACGAAAAACCAAAACTAAACAAAAAGCCCAGCAATTCTACATTCCCTAGAGAGGAACTACACTCTTCTGTTTGGCTGCTAACTCAGCTTCAAAGGTAGTACAGTCTGTCTGAAAGCATCCGATTCGGTTCTCTGTGAATACTCTGACCAACAAGGAAGGCCAATTTATGAGCGTATTGGCAAGGAGCAGGTACTCTGATAATACCCTGCAGAAAGGGGAGAAAAGGGAAAAAAGGCAATTATTTTCTAGTAATTTAAATAAGTGTGTAATCACTGTTAACAAAGACCCCTGAAATGCCAAAGTCTGTGTCCTTGTAAAATCTGTACTCCCTGTTATGTTGATTTGTGAAAATAACTTCACAAACACCTAACAAGAGAAGAACAGATGCAAAAAAACCCCCCAAACTTCCCACCTGCAGTGCCCTCCTTACACCTCTTACACAGGTTTACATTCAGTGCTGGGCCTTGCAGGTGGGCCATGGGCTCAGTCATGTCTGGTATTTATGGTACAGTGACAAAGCTGAAGCACACCTCAGGCACGAGCTGACATGTGCTGACCTGGGCATGCAACAGGGGCCTCAAGGGAAATGCAGCAACACAGTTCCACCTCCACATAAAGGAGCAAATATTTCTGCAGGTAAGAAATTATTTCAGTTCTGCTTTTGACACAGAATTTGGGAACAATACTCCAAAGAAGTATTTGCAAGTGAGAATAAAGACTGCTGTAATCTTCAGAGAGATCAGGTAACTATAACCAGCCAGTCCTCACACCTCTCCAGGTGCCAAGGTCCTCGCAGGCTTTGGAGCTGCAGGGTGTTTGAGGGACAGCTGCTCCCACCCTGTGAGGCCACAGTGCCCAGCTGCACTCCCCAGGGGCACTCACCGACCAGTTGTAGTACATGTGGCACAGTTTGTAGGTGAGGCGCTGCACGTGGTCGGGTTTCAGCTGGCTGGTGTCGTAGATCACGTTGTAGTGAGTGGGGGCCACGCAGCCGTTCTTCACCGTCTGGCTCACGATGAAGAAATCGTACCTGGGGAGGAAAAGCAACCCCACAAGCCTCTTACAGAAAGGGCTGTTTGTCTAGAAAAATGCAAGTCCCCATGTATTTGTCTTGTTTTCCTCAAGTCACTTGAGTAAACCCCAGAAGCAGGCCTAGACCTTGGCCACAAAAGCTTCCTCTGTGTCTGAAAGGCCAGGAGACTTGGAGGAACATGAATAATCTCATCATATGGAACAGGTCTTGAGACCATAACAGTCCTAATTTTTTGTTATATCCAGTTTTCCTCCTGATAACCACCCTGCACATGTTCTTAGCTTACACTCCTCATTTTCTCCAACCCCTGAGCCACACAAGTGTGGAAAGTATTTTTACACTTGATCCCATAGTTCATGCAATGCTGGATGTACTTTGTCATCAGGCTGCTGGCAAAGGGAGAAGGTGTCCCCTGGGCAGTGACTCACCACTCTGGTCTGGTAACCACCGTGTCAACAACAGTCCCAGGGGGTGGGTTTCTGAGCCCTCCACCAACCTCTGCAAAGAACCTGGCACCCACTCGTTTCTTCACTACAATCACAGTAAGTCTTGGACTAAAAGAAAGGAAAAGGAAAAAAAAGCCACTACTCTCCTGGAAAACTGTACTAAGAGTATTTCAGGAGCAGATTTGCTGGAGTTGCAGTGCTTCAATTTCACATATAAGTCTTTACTGATTCAGATTAAAAATAAAATGGACTACAGACATGTAACAGTTAGGCTATGATCAACCAGTTGGAAAAAGTACATTATCACATCCATTAAGAGTGCCCCAAGAGTGTATGTGCACACATGTGCATTGCAGTCATATCATGCATGTACTAAGAATCTTCCTATTGTATTACAAGTCAGGTATCTGAAATCATGTAAATAACCACCAGAAAAGCAGTTATGCAAGCTCAGGTGAAAATCGGTAAGGATGGACTTTATCCACAACCTTGTTTTGCATCCCAGTGTTCATTTCTCTTGCAGGATAAAGAAGAGGCTTGGTAGAAACAGATTTACCTGTAGTCAGTACCGATACTCTTCAAGCAATCCAGAAACTGAGGCACTTCATAATTCACCAAAGTATTGAGTTGTCCATCTCCAACACCATCACGATACACAAAAATACGAGAGGGCAGACACTTATTCCACTTGGACCAGTTTCTTAGAGCAGCTTAAAGAAAAAGAGGAAAAGCCATTAGTTGTAATGACAATGCGTTCCAAAACAGAACTTTTATTCCTAGAAAAACAGCAGTAAGTTGGAAAACCAAGGGTCTCAATCTTTCAGTAACCTGAAATGGGTCAGCATCATGCTAGACAAGTATTACCTGCAGGAAGAACTCTGCTTTGCCTGTGCACCCATGCAAACAGAAAGGGCCCAAGGACACACCTGCTCCACTGGCCTCTCCCACAGCAGGAGCTGCCCTCCTTCAAGTCAGACTCCCCTAAAGCATTCTTGGAAGTGCACTGCTAAGTAGTTTTTAATTATTGCAAAGAAACATGGGGATCAATGAAGGATTTACACAAAATGCTATTCATTTCCAGCAATATTTCTAAGGGAATGTTTAATCTGTTGTAATCCAAGTGCAGGTTGGTAACGCCTCCCCTCAAGGCAGCAGGGGAGGAGAGTTCTGAGGAAGCTGAATTGTCAGTTCTTAGATCTGACTCCACAAGAGCACAACTCCCTCCCTTACTTTGCAAGCAGGCTTTGATTCCATCCACAAGTTCTTGCCCACGACTTTGAACAATGCAGCGAGAGAACCACCTGTGAAGAACAGAATAAAAGAGACCTTCAAAGCATTTCCCAGGTTACTGCAATGAAGTTATTTTTAAAATGCCCATGACCACTTAGTCTTTATGGGTGCTGTGGGTCAACGCAGCCAAGGAAGGGTTGGGGTTCTATGAGAACATTCCCCCTGGGGTGAAAGTGCCTCAGCACCACTTAAAATTCCTCTCAACCAGCAAAGGCCTTTCACACAAGTCAATTCAAAAGGGGAAAGAACCTGTCACCCTGATGGCCCCTATTCATCCCAGCTCTGTCTCCACCATTTGATCCCTCTCCCAAGCAATGTGGGAAAAGGACAAGGCCACTCCTTCAAGGGATGCCGTGGAAAAAATTCACAATATATTTCTTATTAACAATTGCCGCAAACCAATTTTGAACTTTCCTGGTAGACCACCACATTCAAGCCACTTTTCAGCCAAAGGAAATGTTTTTTCATTGTTTTGGGGGTTTGTTGCCTTTGTTGTTCTGCTCTTACCGTGTGACTGTTTGGTTCAGGCTGGCGACGAAGCCCGCGATGGATTGCTTCCCCGAGACGGTGTCGTGGTAGCAGTCAATGCCCACAATCATCACCTGCTTCAGCTGCAGAGAACCACAGCACGCATCAGCGCGGGCTGCGCCACGGGAGCCACAGCCTGGCAAGCTGCAGGACTTCAGGCACTTCAGTAATCCCTGCCACTGAATTCTTGGTTTAAGTGTCTCCCTATGTTATATTTAAATTCAGGCCTCTTCTCACAGACACAAACTACACAAAGAACACTCCATTTTCTTTCTTGGGGAAAAAGGCTTGCTTTTTAAATAAAGCCTAATAAAGAGGAGTTACCATTTAGTTACCACTTATAAAAAACATACTTACGGGGATCTCAACACTCCAGAGCTCTCCACCCATTTTACAGTTCATTTGCAAGGCAATTTTTGTTGCCACAGTCATTATTGTCTGCGGTTTACTCAAAGTGCGAGCCAGCACACACTGGCTGGGGATGGGACATTCTGTACACAGGTACTTCTTGATGGCATCATATTTATCCTTTCGGGAACTTGACAAAATACAAACTACCTTTGAAGAAAAAAGAATCTTTGTGAGAAGCTGCATTCTCAGATTTATACAGCACTTAAAGAGTTCTTTAGGAAAAACTTCTTATGCTCAAGAGAAATATTCAAATGTTCACAGTGAAAGAAAGAACTGCAAAGTTTCAGTGTCTGTACTTCAGAACCAAGGCTCTTATCCCATCTGACCCATGGTCAGTCTTAGGTTTGCACAGGATGAACAGGTAGGTAGAGGATTCTCAGGAGCCCAGAGTTGTATTTCTGAGAGCAAATCCCACTAAAAACCAATTACAGAAACTAACAGGATTTGAAATTATGGATTCAAATACGTACTATGTTTGTGTCAGGGGTAACCCTTTGCTGTAAAACCCTTAAGTAAGCTTCTGTCCTATCATCTACTTCAATCCTGAAAAGAAAAAGAGAAAATGCTTACAGAAAAAAAACAACTGCTATTGAAACTTCAGCAAAAGCATAAACTCTCACTATGCATCAATGAATGCAGTTTATGAAATGTCACATTTATAGTTATTAACAAATATACAATATTCACATATTTTGAAGATTAAAAGTAATCACCTCCATCTTAGGCTTCCAAACACAATGAAATTCAAAGTTAAAGGCAAGTACAGGTACTCAAGGGAGGATATTTGCAATGAGAACAGATCAGAACCAGACTACGTCCTAAGTCACCAAGAAAATATTCCTAAGAGAACAGTTTGCTCAATGACTGACTTAGTTCTGGCATGTGAAAAGCTCTCAGAAATAAAAGTATGAGTGAGAAAAGCCAGTCACTAGAGAAGACTGAACAATCTGCACACAGAAGTTGGTCGTGTGTCATACCACGCCCTCTCCTCACTGAGCAGCCTAACATGGCAGTGATTTTTCCATCAGCTCTCTCAGATGCTCACATGTTTGGCTTGTTCATCCTGATGCCCATGGACGGGGTGACCTTGAAGAGGCTCTGCAGGAGGGTGTTGGCCACGTCGTAGTTGCGGCGGGTGTAGATGAGCAGCCAGCTGTCCAGGGGCACGGCGCGGATCAGGGGCACGCCCCGCGTCTCCCTGGTCCAGTCAGCAAACTGGGGGTTGTAATCGAACTGCAGGAGGGCAGAGACACATCAGCCCCTGCTGACCCCTGTGCACAACCCCTCCTGACACTGCCAGGGCACTGTAACACTTTTGCCCAGAACACACAACTTCGTATTGATCTGCTCCCTTACTGCTATCGTCAGGAATTTAAAATCAGCTTTATCGAGCCCTATAAAGAAGTGATACTCTTGAAATGCTTCATTCCTAATTACCCAAACATACTTAGGATTTATAGCTGAGTAAGCTGTTACTATGTGCTGGACAGATTCTGTGCTATAAAGACAAAGCTTTTGATGTATTTATTGTTATCCCATTTTTCTTTTTAATGAGGTAACTGCTTGAGAGAAAGAAAAGTATTATTATAAAAGACAGCAGATCTTTTAAATAGCAGGAATTAAAAAAAACTTTACCAAATACAAGATATTGATCTGCGTAGCTGTGCAAAATGCCCTTGTCCCTCTAGCAGCCATCCAAAACAAAGATCTCCAGCACAGAGCAAATATTTCACGTTTTATGACAAGCTCTGACTTAATTCGAATCTGCATTATTCATACTGGTCACCCTACCTGTGAGTGAACATATACTGTCTGTGTTCTATCTACTGAACTGAAATAATTAGTGGCTTTTCATCCTTTTTAATAAATGGAAACTAATTAGAAACCTCTAATAGCCTCCTAGTCTGTGTATCTGGCCAGAAGGACTGTTTTGCAAGGCCAACACTATTGTAATGGAGTGCCTTCAAGGGTTTCTAACCAGAACCTGGGAACAATTTCAGAAGGTTGCGAGTCTCCTGCTTGGACAAAGACTTGTGTATAACACTTCCACTCTATCCTTCACTGATAAACCAAAAAGTATTATTTTCTTGCTTAAGAACTTGTTTCATCAGTGAGACACCCAGAAGATTTTAGAAGTTGATTTATAATTTACCATGTTTCCTGATTGAAAGATCTTTTCTCCTTGAACAACTCTTCCTGTGAAGGACACTGATTTATAATCAAAGCTTAAACCCCAGTTTCGGAGTTCCTTCTGAACATTGTCATCTCTGTTTAAAAAACAAGATTTGAATTAAAAATGTAAGAAATTTGTCCTTGCTGACTTTTTAAAAACTAGTAAGATTTCAGAAGTTTTGTTGCAAGAAGTTTGTTACACAAATCTTTCATGAACAGCAATAGAGGATAGAAGGTGCCATACTTCTGGATGTAGTGCAGAAGCCTCCCAATCTCCCGCTGCCTCTGCTCGGGGGGCAGCCGAGTGTGAATGGCCAGGTCCTTCATCATATTGAAATCATTGCGCATCTTGTCCGTCAGTCCTGCCAACAGCAAAGCCTTTGCTGAGCCACAGCTAAGCCTAAGGACTATGAAAATTGAACTTGCAGGTGGTACAGGTTAATGATGTGATGCATGTCCTGCACACAAAGGAAGTGGTGGCAGCAATAACTAAAGTTTTCAGTTGCTTCCTGTACATACATTCCCATTGGCACAGGAAAAATAATTCTGGATTTTTGCACTTTAGAGGAAACTATACAAGGCATTGCAGCTCTTCATTTCCATTTTCAAATCAAAACAAAACAGTGCTGAAATGGACAGGTAGTGCTAGTGCAAAGTGAGTATCTCAGAGCAAAACGCATATTTATGTATCTTACAAAATGATCATCAATTTCTAGCAAATTTCTCTTTTTCAACAGAAGTTTTACCATCAAAACTCCCTGCAAATTATCAGAGTGCCGATGTTGAACACCATTCCTAAACACTATGCAACAGCAACCCCCCTTGAACTTTCCAGTCCCATTTAAACATCCAATCTTTTAGCTACAAAATGTGTTCCTAAACTCACATTTATACAAACAAAACAGTTCTCCTGAACTTGGCAAAAGGCTGCTGTCAGAATTCCCCTTTCAGTGGGCATGATGGTTTGACAGATGCTTTGACATTGAAAAACACTGCAGTACCTGTTAGGGAGCACAGCTCTGGAATCAGAGCCACAGATCCTTGTATGTTCCCACTCTTCCTCTTCATCTGACTGATCAAGACAGGCTGCATCCAATCATTAATTTCTATATTATATTGCTGTATTAGGAATACAGACTACACGTTAGTTTACTCATAACAAACAAGCAGTTCTCCGAATAATAATGCTCACTTTAGAAAATAAGCATTTTTCCTAAAACAAACAAAACCAAAAGCAACTAGTAACCTTTTTCAATTAGCACATCTGAGAGGAAGTGGTTTTGTCAGAAAAGGTCAAGCAGGGAAGCACTTTTCTCCCAACTGGTGCCATCAAACTATTGACTTGTAAGAGACAACAAAGCCTGTGCCTTGCTCCAGGCACTTTCATCTGCAGTACCTAACTCAACATCAGGATGCTCCTTCCAGTTCAGCATTGGACAAAGTTCCTGCCCTACACAGCAATTTAATTCAAGAAATTACAAAAATCAAACAAGACTCCCAAGTGAAGTTTCTGAAACTGAACCTTCCCATAACCTCTCCCTGCATCTGGCAAAAGTTGGTCTTGTCTAGCAGGCACTAATTTAGTATAGAAAAAACTCCAAAACACCAAGACAAGCCACAGAAAGGCAACACAAGCTGACAGTCAACAAACCTACTTCACAGTTCAACTTTTACTTGAAGAGAGCCCCATCTCAGAAACCATCCAAAGGATTGCATTTAAAAACAAAAAAAATGAGACCACAGGAAAGGCAAAAAGGCAGAGAAAATTATGATTTATGAACTCTATCCTGAAGTAGAATATGTAACACAAATTTCGCTTTTCATTCCTGTTTCAGTTGAAACCGATATACGAAGATTTGACAGTTGCAGTGGCAGGCCTCAGTGGTCAAGCCATGACAGACAGCTCCAGATGGGCTTTGGCTTTCCCACCCTCAGATCTGCATGCTGTGACAATGTATCCGTATTCCTCCACACTACCTGGCCCTGCTTCCACCTTCCAAATGCTTCCTTTTTTGAGTTTTCCCAAGAGCTCCTTGCTCATCAGTCAGCCCTCCTGGCCTTTTGCCTGACCAGCTGCTCACTGGGGTAGGTTACTCCCACCAAACCATGCTGTGCAGGTTAGTTACTGATCTCAGATTACACAGGATCCTTTACACAAAATTCTGTTAAAAATACTATGAATTACAAATCCACACATCCTACGTAAATCTGTAGCAATGACTGAACGTTGCAAGTTAGAGCATAAAACACACAGTGAAGTTTTCATACCTTTTTGTAGTATTCCACAAAGCTTATCTCAGAACCATCTGATTTCCTAAAGGTACCCTTCGGATTGTTATCCCAGTCAATGTCATCAATTCTGTACGTTCTGTTATTGTACCTACATAAACATTTCATCAGTTTTTGTTTAAATCTTAACTCAAACAGAAAAGAAATGCAACTGTGGGATGACAAAGTTAATCTCAACACTCCTGTGAGTTGAAAGTTTTACTCCTTTCAGAAGTAGTAACAACAAGTTTTCAATTGGAATAGACTCTTAATTCTACCAAAAGCTGAACTGCAATAAAACCAAAAGAAAACCAGCATGCATTTCCTGCTTTTGCAAATGCTGTCACCTTGATCATTTTGCTAGCTTGACAATGACAGCATTTTCATGCTGATGCTTTATTGCATACTTCAGGACATGGAGCATAAAGAGATCTCTAAAACAAGAGTCCAAAAAGACTTACTTTGTGAGAACAATTAAACCAATCAGCTCTTTAGCACAGGTGTCTCTAAACCTTTCCTCTCCAACTTGGGCGTGAAGGCTGTGCATAGTGTCCAGCACTGTCTCCCCACGAAGAACCTTGTGGCTGACATCTGCACACAACATGATGTTCTCCTCATACTGAAGGATGGAGCTTGTGAAGCCCAGCCACACCATCAACCTGCCAAAGAGAACACACAAAATCTGAGTGTGCTTTAGAGCCTCTTCATTCTCACCCCTTATTCTTATCCACTTTCACAGACACCAGAGAGCAGCGAAAGAACAAAGAAACCATTATCCCCATATAAACAAGCTCTTGAAGGTTAACAAAATCAAAAATATTTTACAGGTAACTATCTTTAGTCTGCTTAAAATATTGAATGATGCAGCTGTAACTGAGTGAAAGAATGGATGCCTCAAAAGCTAAGAAATCCATTTGATGCTATTAAATATCTCACAGACAAAGTGTGTGGGTATTCAGGGCACTTTTAAAAGAAAAAGACCAGCAGTTTATCCAGCAGGATACTGCCCAGCTCCTTCCATCAAGCAGGCTGTGCAGGGAGCACACCACAGCCACACGAGGGGAGCCCAGGCAAACTCAAGCCTACCAAGTGTACAGCAGGCCCAGGGCCAGCCAGGAGCACCATGCACCCTGCAGGGACCCTGGCAGGGAACCAGGACCCCCCAACAGCCAGCACCCTGCCCCAGCACCCCTCCTAAACACAAGGATTTCTGCCAAACCTGTGGTTAGGGATGCTGACTGGATCACTGGGGTTGTAATAATTACGTCCAATCTGCTGCAAATTCAGCATCTTCAAAAGCCTAGAAATTGAAATATGGATGTAGTTTAGCATTATTATTATTCAGTTTATCACATCGTGCATGGTCCAATCCCTATGCACAAACTAATTGTTCTCTGACTACATAAAACATGAACTTTTCATTAAACTCCATTTATAAATTCATGGACAGTTATGAACAACAATCAGGTGAGTTGTTAATAACCCAACCCTTCGGCAAGCAGCTGAAGGCAGCAGTACAAACAGGCTGCAGCTCAGATGAACCACACGGTCCAGGAACCAGGGTTAAGAGGAAAGGCTACAGCCAAACAAAAGGAATTTGCCAGGTCAATGTCCTGCTCTACTATTTGCTTTAAGAGGCAAACCCATGCACACAAAAGGAGGGTACAGACAGGAGTAATGCCTACAACAGCACAAACTCATTTCACACTAACACAGGCCAGAAATACACACACAACTGCACATTACAGTATTGCCAGATGTGGTTGGCCCCACAGTAACAGTAGCCAGAAAGGCTTAAAAATTTACATTTCTAATACTTATTTGTTGTAGCCTATTCCTTGGAATGGAAAAACTTAAGTTAGATATTTTTAGAATGACTTCTTATAAAGACATAACTTATACAGCAAACCTTCTAAAAATGATGTTGTAAAACTGTAGACAAGTAGGTGAAGTGGGTGGCAACTCATTGGTCAGTGTGACTGTTATCTTCACATCCTCCCCACTGCGAGTCCTACTGAACAGTTCAGTCACCTGAGAAAGGGAAACCAGGTTAACAAAACCACAGCAAACAGGGCTCTATCTGGATTTTGCTCCAATAATATCGAACTGGACTTGGCCACTTTTGTTCTAAGCAGTAATTCAAGATTCACTGAAATGCGGGTCTGATCTCCCACTAGGACTGTAACTACAACCTGAAAGGCTCTGCTCATCTGGTGAAGACTGGAGCTACCCCCAGAGCAGCTGAACTCTAGATGAAGGCAGGGACATCACTTACCAGTTACCATGACAGGGAAAAGACTCAGCTAGAGGAAATACACTTAACATATTGCCAACTAATATATATTTAATTACTGAGTCAGGTACTGGGAAGCATAAAGACAAAGATGAGCACACACAGTGGAAACATCTTCCCCCTCTCCCTTTTCCAAACTCAGCCTCACTCTGGACTCCTGTGGCCCCTCTGTGAACAGCACTGGCTCCAGTCAGTCCCTCCAGGGAAGCAATGAGTGGCACAAAGCACAGAGGGCAGGGGTTACCATCAGTACAGAGATGTTTTCCCTCTGCTGCTCCTTTCTTCTCAGATTTTTCTTTGCTCTGGAATTTTTCCCTCCTTTTTAAATACACAGAGGTGTCAACACCTTTGCTGATGGGCTCAGCTTTGGCCTGTGATGGGTCCATTCTGAAGCTGGCTGGCAATTACTGTGTACATCACAGGGCTGACCCTGAGCCCTTCCCAAAGGAGCCACCCTGACTCCTCTAGATACCAAAGCCTTGCCACATACACCCAAGTCATCCACTCTTTCCATTACGTGTTAAATACAGAAGTTACAAAAATATGTAAGTACAAAGGAAACTAAAGGGGAAACACTGTCTGTACTATCGAATTCTGTGCAGAGGATGATTCTAGTCTGCAGAAATTAAGCACTAGAACCAGAAGCTTATTACCAAATAACAAAACACAAAAAAATTAGCTTATACTGATATATTTAATCCAACTAAACACTGCTTGTAGGACATCAATTCCCTAACTTCGTCCTAGCTAGCAGGAAACAAGAAGCATCATAAAATGCAAGTCAAAAATTAAAACAGCATCCTGATATCATACCTTATTCTCTAATTTCTTTGGCAAGAATAATATCGACCCATCAAAGGCGTGGGTCTTTCCAATGTGCTCCTCATGCTGGAAGAGCAGGGCGGAGCGCAGGCGCCGCGCCTCCATCTCGGGGCTGTAGCCCACGTGGTACTGGTACAGAGCCCACTGCGGGCGCGACGTCAGGCGGAAGTGGTTGGTGGTCAGCTTTATCATCCTGCCTGAAAAGCCTGAAACCAGGGGCAAACATGGCAACAGTTACAACACGTTACCAGTTTACAGCCAGTCAACAGCTCTGAGAAAGTTTTTTCAAGCTGAGGCACTCAGACAAAGCTCAGAGGTCAGCGGTGTTGTGCATCTGTTCCAGCTCAGTGAGCCATGGCACACTGTTATCACACTCATCCGCCTTCAGCCGCCAGGACAACTCTCCATGTTCCTCTTCACATACAGGAACAACTTTTTATCTTTTTCTAATACACTCTAAAGCCTTTTTTTACTTGACTCTCTAGGGGAAACTAAGAGCAGAAATAAAGGAAACTTTCATTTCAAATTGCTATATATCTACAGTCTAATTTAAACATACCAGTTTTGCATTCCTGTACATGCACCATGGCCTGCCGAGTGTTTATGCCAAGGTCATGGTAATCTCTACGACGTCCACCCCTATCTCTTAAAGACAAATCCTGGAGTCCCGAAGAAACCTGTAATCCTATTGTTTTAAAATTTGAGGGAGAATCACAACCAAGTAATACATAACGTACATACTATTATATACTATACAAATAAAAATATATAATACAATTCAAGCTTGAAAGGCATTTAGATAAATTTAAGAGTAATCACAAAATGTTAAGTTTCAGCTTTTGCTATGTAGCAAACACCTTTCAAATATTAGTAATAAATCTCATTTTGAAAAGATAAAAAAGAGAAATACAATCTAAAAAAACGTCTTAATTATATTCTCTTCAAAACACATGCTCTCGTGGACAATGAACTTCTCAGCCTTTCTGACCTTCCGGCCTCTCCTGCAGGACTCTCTCGAAGCCGCGCAGGCGCCCATGGCCGCCGGGCGCCTCGGACTGTGCTGGAGGAACAGGGAGCTGCTGGAGCTGCTGGAGTGAAGGAACATGGAGCTGCTGGAGCTGCTGTGCTGGAGGAACATGGAGCTGCTGTGCTGGAGGAACAGGGAGCTGCTGGAGCTGCTGGAGTGAAGGAACATAGAGCTGCTGGAGCTGCTGTGCTGGAGGAACATGGAGCTGCTGGAGCTGCTGTGCTGGAGGAACATGGAGCTGCTGGAGCTGCTGTGCTGGAGGAACATGGAGCTGCTGGAGCTGCTGTGCTGGAGGAACATGGAGCTGCTGTGCTGGAGGAACAGGGAGCTGCTGGAGCTGCTGGAGTGAAGGAACATAGAGCTGCTGGAGCTGCTGTGCTGGAGGAACATGGAGCTGCTGGAGCTGCTGTGCTGGAGGAACATGGAGCTGCTGGAGCTGCTGTGCTGGAGGCACATGCGGCTGCTGGGGCTGCCGCCGGCCGTGCAGCTGGCCCGCCACACCCTGCTGAACCTGCCACAGTTGGGAACAACAGCGTCTTCCAAGAGTTCAACAAAACATTCACTAAGGACACAATACTTAAATGCCTGAGTGCAAGAGCTACCTAAGCTTAAATCGTCTTTTTCCTACACTAAGTAGCAGAGTTATTACTCTAGACTTTAAACTCAAAAATACTGGAGTGTGGAAATTTGTTTTTCTAAGTTATTATTCATTTAACTAATAGCTAATGCAAATATCCTCTTTCCAAGCTCTAAAATTTATGGACTTCTCATTTTCTACAATTTCTCTGATACTTCAAGTAACTGACTAGTTATTCTATAGAAATGTCTTTTGTAATTTTAGTGTCTAGTGAATAAATAATATTAAAAAGTGTCATGGCTGGAGGAAGGGCAACCTTCAGCCATGAGCAATCCCATAACTCAGAGTTTCATGTTACTGGAAACTTAATAAAATCTCCTCAATAAAATGGTGTTATATTAGCTATACACCTAAGAGAATATATGCATACACACACATAACATCTGACGTATCTGCTTGATATTAAAATAGGAAGTAGGTTAGGTATGACATTTCAAATCCTGGTTGCACTCATTAAAAAGAAAACCAACTTACAGGTTCATCTCCTGCAGCAGGAAGAGCAGGTACCTGTCTGGGCAGTCTTCCTCTGGCTCTGGCTCTTCCTGTCATCTTCTAAAACATGCAACCTACAGCATTAACGTTCTATCTCTTCCTTCCGCAACCTTATCCCAATAAATATTATGAGCAGCACTATGGCATTTGCCCAGCTTTAATTTCAATTGGCCCAATAAAACACACCCATCCCTGCAAAATTCCCTGCTCAGGGATCTCCACGCTCCCAGAGCCACAAGGGGAGTGCGGGGAAGCCCTTTCAGGCAGGCTTGCACGGACTGGCACAGGCCGCCACGGATCCGCAGCTGTTGGGTCACTCGGATTGGAGAGAGAGCACGGCAGGATCTGCGGCCTCAGCCAAGCGTAACTCAGGGCGTTCAGATGATACCGTCCAGTCTCACTGGAGACTCGATTCAGTCTGGTTTGTTACCTTACACCAGGAGCAGAGCACACTTCTGCAGAGCACCTGCCAGCGTGGCGGCCTGGTCAGGCCCGCCCAGTCCGGCTCATCCTCTCCATTCACAGCCACCCTTCCTGTGCCCGTGGGCCTGGCCCGAACGTCCCTGCCCGCCTCAAGCAGTCTGTGGGACCAAAACCCCCAACCACAGCCGCCCCCGTGTCCCGCGCCCGCGCACACCCACCCGGTCCTCAGCCTTACCTCAGCCTGCCCTCGGGCCGCGCGGGGACACCGCTCCTGGCAGACCGCAGACAGCAGCCCGCCCTCCCCGGGCCCCCGGTGCCGCCGCCCTCCCCGGGCCCCCGGTGCCGCCGCCCTCCCCGGGCCCCCGGTGC
>VZTJ01005788.1:1136829-1162185 GCA_013397795.1 Orthonyx spaldingii | reverse complement strand
TTCCCGGCCCCGAGGCGCGGCTCGGAGCGGGGCCCGGGCGGTGCCCGCTGCACGGTGCGCGCTCGGTGTCACATGGCAGGAACACGAGGAGAATGTTCCCGCTAAAAGTGATTTCCTCCTCACCCAGCCTGTTGCTCGAAAGGTAGATTTGAGTTCTCCAGAAGGTGGAGCAGTCAAACAAGGAATAAAAGTTGCCGTTGTTCGGTGCAGGGCAGCGTCGCTCGGCACCGTTGAAGCCGTGGCTGTACTTCGGTGCACTTCACTTAAGCGTGCCTGGCCCTGCAATTCAGACTCCAGCAACTCCCCAGTGGCCTCTCTGTCAGCCCAGAGTCTGCTTTCTGTTGGTAGTATCTACATTTAGCAAATGAAAATATTTTGGAAAAATTAAAATCCATCAGATGTATATGAAAACCTATTGATACGTTTAAAATATTTTATAAAGTGCTTCTAAATAATGCACATAATATGCATGCATTTAATGCTCTGTATCTCACAGAAATAAAATATATATCAGTCTTTAGAAATTGTGACTTCTTAACCGTCCAATCCAACTGACATGGAACTATAAAACAATGAAACACAACCCTTATAAAAAGATCTATTACAACAAGTTCTTACTTTGACTCGATTAAATGGCTTTATTAAATGATAACAATAAGCATAGCTTCTTCCTCGCTGCCAGAGAAGTACAGACCCTGTTGGCCATGGACATTGAGTGTGGCATGGGACTGTCACCAGGACTGATGTGACACGAGTGATGGAGCACCAACAGTTCAAACCCCAGGAGTGACCCTCCTTCCAGAGAGGGACATTCTCCAGCAGCCAAAGAAAGGGGGGAAAAGCAGCTTTTTCTAAGTACTGAGGCTGACCCAAGTGCTCTGGTTGTTACAGGGATTCATACCTTGTGTTTTGGACGTCACAACAGAGCTAACAAACCTTATAACTTGGGAGGAAGTGGTCTGAAGTGGGAATTGCCTCTGTGGCAAGCTTCTCCACGAAAGACAGGATATGTAGATGGCACCAGGGCTCACGTGCACCATTTCTGTTTTTCCAAGTGTGCCTTTGCTTAAAGATTTGATGGCCATGATGTGTTTGGAGACACTGACTCCAAGGGACAAGAGATAGCATTACCTAATTAAATACCTTTGTGAAAGAGCACTCTGATCTCCTGAGGTCATTTACAGTTTTTGAGGTAGCTGCAGTGAACAAGGTTCCTTTTCCATGTTCTCTGCTATTCTAGGTAGAAGTGGGTGACACTGCTAACATTAATACTTCAATAATAGGAATATCTCTTCTTGTTTAATTTATATTGTCAGTCTGTCCACAAAGCCAGTTTTCTTGTGCTTACTGTGTCAGCACTTGGGAAGCCAGATTCTCTTCCAAAGGTTAAAAGAAGAGCTTTCGAACTACAAAAGTGTGGACATTGCTGCTTAAAGACAGCTGAAGTACTTTTAGCATGTGATTTTCATTATTCACATATAAATCTGGATAAATATTTAACATACTCAATGCACACACTTAGATGTGGCATGTTCAGTGCTTTTAAGAGCAGTGATTACTCCTTGCCATGGGCTCTTCACCCACAGTGGCAACTTTTATTGCTCTGTAGCCTGCAGAACTCTCCAGCAGGTCAGAGGTTTAAAGCTGCAGAAACAATATGCAGATTTTTTTGGTTCAGCAGTATTTTAAGATAAACAGAATATAAAGATGTTGTCAAAGTCATTTACGTTATGTAAATCATGAGAAAGCAGAATGTGTGTGTTGGAAAGAGTTATGTTTGTTTATTCATTTAAAATATCTGCCCGCTTAATGCTTTTTTTATGCCAAATTCCTTACATTTCACTACAGAACTTAATTATCTTTAGAAGGGAGTTGTTAAAAGTACTTACTCAGGCTGGCTACCTACAGCAATTCCTAATAAAGTGAAAATAAACATCAACAGTAAGCACTCTAATTTTTATACGTGGGCTGTCAGACAGTTAATTAGTACTTAGTGAAAGATAGGTTCCTCTTTGGTCAGAGTCTTTCAGACTTGCATTTTTTAAACAATTCAATCCAGTTAAAACTGGCTGTACAGGTAGCCTTAGAGGATTTTCATAGTCAGAGGGAATATGGAAAAGGCAACAGGTCCATCATGTGCTTAGCCTAGGCTGGTTCACAGAAACACCAAGACAAACAAGGATTTGAAAGTAGTAACTGTTTGCATTTTAATTTTTGCATTGCCGAAAAGCCAAAGCTGGACTTCAACACGTCGAAATATCACATATGAAATGGTTTTTTTCACAGCTCTTTGGCTTGGGCTCTGCTTTGATGTTTGCTTTACCCGTGATGCAATTGTTTTTGCCTTCTGTCTCCTGTTGCTACAATAAGCCATTTCCCATACATGTCATCTCCAAAGGGGAAAAGACCACATGGAAACAGAACAAAGAAAACAGAACAAAAGAAAATCAGGGATTTTTCCAAAGGCCCATTTGATGTACAAGTATAAACAGGAAAAAGATGCCTGAGGAGGTAGGAGCCAGGAACTGCACCAGCAGACAGCTGTTAACTTGTGTAGTCAGCAGCACTTTGGGATTCGGAATGGTAAATAAATGACTCCAATCACACAGTAAGGAAAATACTTCACTACCTTTGGTTTAAGTGGATTACAAATGCCTCACACTGCAGGTTGAACTCTTACCTTCGTGTATTTCTTGTAACACCATGACCAGATATCACCAGCTCTTTCGGTTCTAACCCCAGAAAAGGCACCACCTCAAGACATCAGAATAAAAACCATTATTTGCTGTGCTGAAGCAAGAGGAAACAAGGAACCCTTCAGAACAGAACTCAGTAACTCACATGTCTGGTTAGGTTCTTAGAAGCCCAACATGGTGCTCCTGAATCTCATGAAATATTTGTTAAGAAATTTTCAAATGGGAATTTCTCAAAAGTAAGCATTGAAATTCAAGTTCCTGTGGTAGGTATTAACTAGTTGTGAGTCTAGACCACAGTGTTTTTACATTCTTAATTAGTTTTTTTCTAAAATGAGAGAGGCAAAGTTTTAATGACTGTGGTATCTGAAATACTATCTCATGAGCTGCCAGCCTTGCTTCTTCCCAGTGCAAGTTCTGAGTGTCACATTTCATTTCCTGTAATGTGGCTGGGACAGAGGAGCTGATGTGCCTGCACAGGGGAGCCTGATTTACTCACTGCTCTGGGTGCAGTGTGGGGGACAGGCAAGGCAGTACTGACATCCCAAAACACAAAGCAAAAGGCATGTGACAGAAAAGAAGAAAAAATTGCTACTAAGGAGATAATACACAACTGCATAACAAATATCATGAAAGTACTTTGACTCAAGAGGAGGGAAAATATTTTAACTTTTGTGTTTCCTTGCTGTTCTCTAGCCTACTTTTTTCATCCCTAATTTCTGGTTTTTTCATTCAGATTCTTACTCGTTTTGTCTGAGCCCTTAATTCTTTGTATTTCTTCTCTTGCTGTGTCCCTGGAACAGGTGCAGGACTTTCCCCTGTTCCCCTGGACAGCAGTGTGCTCTGTGCAGACAGGGCAGGTGGGGTTGGGGCTGGTGTGCTCCCTGCTCACCGGGTGTCTGATCGCTGCAGCTCCTCACTGCCCACTCCAAGCCCTGTTTTGTCACACTGTGCCCTGAGCCTTCTTTGCCTGAAAACGGCCTCTTGTTTATACACCATCGTATCCCTGCCAGAATTTCCTGCACTCTATCAACTTGATATTTTCTGTTAATTTCTGCCCATTAAAAATTCAGATCAGGCCTAGCTGACATTTGATTTGTGTCCAAATCCTGAGTGAAGTGAGTGAGAAGTGATTTGGCATAAGTTCTCAATGACAGCTGTATTAAATGGAGAGGTCACTTCATACAGAGAGGAACAAGGCCTCCAGAAGTTAATACTATGGATTTGTAAACCATATTCTGTAAATAAGGATGAAATTCTGTAAGATATCCTTTATTACCTATATTTTTAACTAGCAAGAGGAGATGGAGAGTTAGTGTATGCAGTATGTTAAAATAGAACTGAAACAGTATTTTGATTCAGATATTACATAGTAAAATGGGAGTATTTCAGGAGAGAAACCAGCAAGAATTCTGAAGTTTAGATAGATTGACTTCAGCTCATTTAGCAACCCAGTTTGATCTAATTGTCTTTTTATTGCTTTGAACATTCCTGAATTATGCAGAGAATTTGAGTTATGTGATTTAGTGTTGGATTAAAAAATGTCACAGCTTAACTTTCTTTAAAATAGTGTAGAACTTTGTTCACAGTCAACGAAGTTCATTATTTTTTTGTTCAAAGCCCAGCTGCAGGCCTGGAGCGTTTCTCATAAATATCAGGAAGTACCCAAAGCCACAGTCAGGATTAAAGAGTTGATCTGAACCTTAGATCTCAGCTTTAAAGCTGTAATGTACAGTGAATTTGGTTTCATGGTAAAGGAAATGGTAATTGCTGAAGTATGTTTTCCTAAGTTGCAAAATCATTTTTGAAATGTTCTCATTGAAACCTCTGTCAGTGCTGTGCATGAGGATGAGTGGCCTCGTGGCACTGCGGCTGTGCGTGGCCAGTGCTGGGCTGCTGTCACTGGCCCAGGGCTGTGACTCTGCTTGTGCTCGGTGTCACACCCACAGCACGGCCTGAGCAGGGGCATTCACAAGGCCAGTATTCCAAGGATTTCTTCTGGAAGATGGGTCGAGTTCGTGGTTATCTGACAAGCACACACCCATGACCACCAAGAACACAAATCCGTCAGTGATGTCCTGACTTACAAAAGGCAGAGAGAATTCCTCAGTGTAGTAGTAAAGTATTAGAAAGAGCCCTTTGCTCCTGGCTCCCTACAGGTGTGGGGTGCAGGGCTGGGAAGGGTGGAAGAGCAGAGCTGACAGTCAGACAGGTTTGTGCATGCTCTGTACACCTGGTTACCTGCACCGACCAAACCACACACCCTGGGCTCTGCTTCCATAGCAGCTTCTTTCGTCTGAACAGTTTATTGCATGAAGGCAACTGGTTTTGTATTTATGAAGAAAATAAAGTCCCAACACTTGGTGTTCCCTGACCTTTTTCAAAGGAATTTGCATTTGAACATGTACTTCTTCCACCCGTGGCAGTATTTACTCGCGTCCTACTGCTTCGTTCATGTCAGTGACCCAGAGACAACACAATTCTTAAGACAAGACTGTTGTACTCCTGGACACTCAGCTTGCTGGGGTACTCCCTGCAGCAGGTACAGGGGTTACACTTCACACAGCACCTGCCTGAGTGGGAAGCAGGGCAGAGGTCGTGTCAGCTGCAGTCTGCATAAGCAAAGTGTGTTTTCACAGGGCACAGAGTCTGTCCCAGGCTGCCTGTCAGAGCAGCAGGTTTTAGTTCAGCTGCCTGTGAATTCTGTGCTGCAATGATACCAAAACAGAGGCAAACATTTAATGCTCTGTTCGCCCACCCTCACTTCTGTGGGATTCCAGATTGATGTATGCTTTAAGATCCCAGCCAGGAGTCATAGACTTTCTTTGAGGGTTTGTGGTTTTCAGAGACTTTGCTGCAGTATGTCAAAGACATTTATAAGTTTCTTATTTCTTCCTTCTATATTTGCCTGTCAAGACCTGAAGTCACATTTGTCATCTCGTATTGCCCTCTCTCTATCACAAGGTACTTCAGTACTGTCTTAGCACTTCCCTTCAGATGCTGTCTAGTGAATGCAGTGTCATTTTAGATTGCTGAGCACCAAAATAATGAAGGTTTAATTTCAATTTTAAACCTTTTCCTTAAATCTCATTTTAGTATCTCTCATTTAGAATTAATCACAGTGATTGATATATAACGCAGTAAATTAAAATTAACAGGGCTCAGTCTCTACTGCTACACATTTAAAGGAAGCACTTTTGTGGCTATGGAAGGATATTTCTCTTGCATGTAACAGGAATTACAGACAGGCACCACATAATGAAGTGAAGCCAAGATTGCATGAGAAGGAAAGGTGAGTGCATTGTTTCATTGTGTAATATTTCAGCCTAGACCTTCTCACAGGGCTCACAGGTGAGCAATGCACTAAAGCAAAGCTGTGGAGGGACTGGGGACACATGAACATAGGCTGCACTGGTGTGCTGATCCCTCTCCAGGATGGCGTCTGATTTCCCTGGTGGTGATCAGGACAGTGAGAAAGAATGGGAAAGGCTTCATTTCTTAGGTGCCTCGAAAGTGTGTTTGTAACGTCAGATTCCAAGGATGCATTTCAGCTCAGGGTCTGAACACATCTCTTGCTGCCTCCTGCACCATGGTTTGGTTTCCAGACTGGCTCAGTCTCACATTCATGTGCCGAATCACTAACACAGATGTCAGCACTGCCAGGGGACCAGCAGGAGTCATTGCCTGGTGGGAATCAGCCCTCACAACGCAACTAAATCTGCTCTAGCATGGGATCAACAACTGATTTTCAAATGCCCTACCTTAACAGCTGGGTCATTTTGGTAAGAGGTAGCAGGCAGGGCTTCTTCTAGTGGGACACTTGTAGGTTTCTGCAGAGCTCCTAATTTATTCTGAGGGTTGCAGAAATAAATACCTGGGGTTTAATTCCCTAAATTGTTTATGTGACGAGCTTTCTGTGGCTGTAGGTGGAGGAGCAGGCGCTGTGTGCCTGCAGTGTACAGTACAGAACGGGGTACCAAGCTGGTGCTGGAATCTCCTGCTCAGATGCTGTCTGTTCATGAAGGTGCCTCATTTCAAATGCACTGAACTATTTGATTACAGATTTCCTCAGGCACTCCAAGTTACTCTTCTGTACTTTCCCAGCACAAAACTGTCTTGACAAAACTCCTCAGGTTCTTTGCACCAGAGGCAGCTTAGGAGTGAATAAGTCTCTCCAAGGCAGATGCATGGGGTCTGTGGATACATCCAGGACAATATGGGCAAGATACAGAAAGACCCATAAAGGGAGAGAGTAACCAGGAATGAGGGGCAGCCAGGAATAAGCTGTAGTCACAGTTAAAATATTTGCCTACTGACAGGCAAGCTTTTGTCTGCTCTCCAATTTAGCCTAAGCAAAAGATTCGTGGGCTACATTAATTATTCCAATAGGGGCAGTCTGATCTCAGCTGTTCCTCATCTTGGACATCTTTTGAGTATGCAGTGCCTTATTTGCATGAATTACTTGTGAACTGAATGCACAGTGAGTCCAGTCAAGAAATCAGAAAGCAGGAGAGAAAAGGGGCTGTGAGCATCAGCTCTGCCTTTGAAAAATCTACATGACTTGTGTGATCAAAAAGGATGGACACCACTGTTTGAAGACAAGAGCTGGAGGGCATTCACTTGAGAGAGGGTTCAAGTGGCGTCTAAGAGGATAACAGTACGCTCTTGAAGCCCTGAATAAGGGCAGGAAATCATCTTTGAGAGTGGTGGGAAGCAGGACTGCAGCGTCGTGCAGCCCCTGGCCCGGGGCAGTGGTGTGCCCAGGAGCTGCTGCAGCTCTGGCTGTGCCAGCTGCACCCACCCAGGAACCTGCAGGGCACAAGGGCTCCAGTCCTGCAGGCAGGTGTTGGGCTGGCCAGGCTGGGAGTCCTCCTGGGTCTCGTTTGCTGTGCAGGGGAGCTCGGTTTGGTAGCCAGGCGTCTTTATTGCACTGAGACCCTGAACTCGGGTGCAAAGTTTGTGACACTTCGTTAGCTTCTGTTGTGGCTATAAACGGCTGGAAGTGGGGTTTTATGTGACAGAAGGGTTAGACAGCAGCTAAACCTGCAGGACCATCTCTCAGATGGTCTGGGAAGCTCTGTGAGCAGCTCTGGAGGGTGCTGGGAATGCACAAATCCCTGCCCGCCGGCAGGCAGAACAGACAGTGTTTTGCTGTGTTATGTACACACAGACAGGCAGTGCTCAGCTCCCAAAAATGTAGGTCAGAAATGCCCACAACACTCAGACTTCTGTCAAGGGAAACAAAACCCCATCCAGAAAACTGAAAGGTGCTTTGGAAACAGGTTCTGTTCACATTGCTTTGTTCTGCTTTTCTCATTCTCAAACATTAACTTCTGCCTGATGTTGGAAAGGGGACTGGCAGAAGCTGTAAAAACAGTGAAATCTTACAGTCTTGCCTTGCATCCATCAGCAATAGCCTTCAACGAAAAATAAAAACCCAGTCTTGTTTTTTACCTGATCTCCATTAACTGCTGTTGTTGCCTTCAAGACTTGCATAGTGCAAATTTGCTCTGCTCAGACTGTGTTATTTCACCACTCTCAGCATTAACCTTATAACTTGCACAGATTTTCATCTCTAAGTACCTTAAAGAGAAACACTGAGCTCCTGACTTCACCTGATAGCACCTTCCAAACCACAGACAGGATGGGTGATGCTAAAACTGTTTGCACTGTAGGGCCCATGACTTGAATTCCACTGAAAAAAAAGTACAGACACAGATGAAATTCCATTTTTCTTTTCCCCTGGCTTTCCTTTCTACCCTTCTTCCCATGAAGGGACTGGCTGGGCCTTTGCTTTTGGGGCAGAGATTACCTGGGTGCTCCCTAGGCAATTAAACCTGTAGTTGGTTTTTTTCCTTCAGGCTGCTTTGGCAGATCCATTTTGATGGCTATATTGCTATTGCCTGACAACCTGTTCTGTTATAGCCTAAACAAATGCTAATGCTCTATCTAATTAAGAAGATATATAGACTAAGGCAGATGCAATGTCTTTTTGCAACAAAGGACCTGCCCAGTGTTTTTGGAAGCAGACGAAAAATAAAACATGTCACATTTCAGCCAAATAAAAAAATGCAAGCAAGGCATTAGTCCAACACTTTTGTATTGTGCATTTCAAAGTTTGCACCCCATGGGTGGGGCAAAAATAAATCAGGGCCTCCTATAGTGAAAATGTATTTGGGATTCAAGCATCTGAAATCTGACCCTATCTTCTGCTCCCTGGGACTGTCAGCTGCTTCAGGGGTCATCTGATATATACCTCCGTTTCTCACTTCTGAGAATTTTTAGCGTGGAGTGTGTTTGAAAACACTTCAGAAAAAGGGTGGAAAACACAGAGTGCCTTCTTTGAAATACACTCCTTTGTTAAATTCCTTTCCCAAGGGTAAAGAGACTCAAACACCTGAGGGCAACAAATGACTCTATTCAGAGCTCTCACAAATGACCTAAGAAACTCCCAAAGGGTTACAATAGCTTATTTGTCATCATTTCTTGTCAGCTATTTATAGCATCAATGTAAATTGAAGCAAAACAATAAATACCTGAGTTATTTTCTTTATTTTAAACATTCTTTAAAGCCCAAATGGAGCTTTACAATTTTAAACCTCCAGTAATTAATTTTGCAATTGAGTTTAAATCATTCTCACACATTTTATGTTGTGTTAAAGTTTGTATTTGCCTACATGCAAAGCATCTGTCACCTTTTCACTTGCTTCCCTTGGAATATTTGTGGATACTGACTTAAAACAAATCTGTTTTGTTTAACTTCTCAAATGTCAAATGCCTGATGGCCCACGTTACAAATGATCCTGCTGAATGGGATTCCACGTGGACTCCTGTGAGGAAGGGTGGTGATCAGTAAGGTGCAGATCCTGGTGTCAGTGACAGTAATCTGAAGATGTAAAAACCGCATTGCATTTCAAATCTGTTCTGGAATTCTGAGTTCTGAGCCGTGCTGCTGCCCTGCCATGTACCAACCGTAGATGTGCCATCAAATATATTGAATAATACGATATATTTGTCCCTCAGGCAGAGTCTGCCCATGGCTGCACTGACCTGGGCTGAGATGGACAGGTCCAGGCTGAGGTGGACACATCCGAGTGCAGCCACCGAGGGCTCCCCAGGCTCTCTTTTGGTGTCTCTTCTGTTGCAGTTTCTTTGCTCAAACCCACGCGAGTCAGTGGGGCTGTGCCAGTTCACAGTGTCCTGCAGAAATCCCGGCACGGGGATGTTCCCGGGATGTTCCCGGGATGTTCCCGGAGTCCTCCCGGCACGGGGACGTTCCCGGGGTGTTCCCGGAGCGTTCTGCGGGGGCTGCGGCCGGCAGTGCAGCGCTCTGTGCAGGATGTGTGCGCACCTCCCGCAGCAGCCCCTGCGCTCTCCCGTGCCCGCAGGGTCGCTGTGCCCCCGCCGGGCGCTCTGCCCGCGCCGGCAGCGCCGCTCTGTCGCTGCTGCGGGGCTCACACGGGCACTGTGGGCACACACCCGTGGGCACACACCGATACGTGTCTGGGGATGTATTCACGTTTCTGTGGTGCTCACGTGGGCTCCTCCTGGGAAAAAGAAGAAAGAGGCAGAATTCACCTGACGCTCTTCTGGCTGGCACCCAGATACTGCTGTGGCAGACACGAAATTGAGAGGGGTAAGGAAGCATCAGGGGCTGTCAGGGGAATCATTCCTGTGCTCCAAACAAGTTTGTGAGAGATTCAGGCACCTGAATCCTCAGCTTCAGGCTGCATGATTTCTTTAGTACATGTCCAGCACGGAATAGACCCCAAACCATTCTTTGACCACTGAGTTTGCAGATGCTCACAGGTCTGGCTGCTGGCAGAGGTGGCTGTGCAGCTGGACACGCAGCAGCTCTGGTTGTGCAGCTGACACAGCTGCCAGAGCCCCGGAATGCAGGACCTGGAGGGAGCACCCAAGCACCAGTTCCTGGAGGAGCACTGGGATGCACATCACGAGCCCTGAGCTTGGCACGGGGTGAAGTATTTTAAAATAACACATCTGACTTTTACATGCAGTGGTTTCATGGTGAGACAGCTCAGCCAGGATGTAGAGGTCCAAAACCAAAAAATAAGGTAACCAAGACAGAAAATGTGTCATTAGTTTGTATTCACCAGGAAGAGGGAGCTGTGGGTGCCCACGTGGGTGTGAAGAAGTTCTTGTTTTCAAAGTCTACTTAGTGCTGTTCTGTGTCTTCCTCCTACTAACCTCCTTGTAAGCAGATTAAAGATGTCCCAAAGGAGAAATACAGTTCACTAAAAGTACCAAAGAAGAAAAATCTTTTTTTTCAGAGCTTTCAGTGATGGCAGTAGGAAATAAAAAGTAAAATTCAGCTCATGGTAGCTGTTTATTTTAAGAAGAATTAATGATTGTGAGCATTGCACCAATCCTGTGTCTTAGTAAGTGTGAGGATTCTCACCCAGTCTCTGCTGTCCAGAATTTAGGAGTTTGATCCAAACCAGTTCTCTGTATTCCTTCAGTGGGAACAGGATACACCATAAATACAGGCTATTCTTTTCCAGTGTAAGTATTGATGGGGATGGCCACATTCTGCAGGTGCTGGTTTCTTTCCATCAGCAATAGATTCTTCAAGACTAATCATCAAAGTTCATGCCCGGTTTAGATGGGTAGAGTTAAAAGAAAGTAATTCTGCCTTTCTGTAGACGTGATAATTTCATGTGTAGTCACTGTTGAGGGAAGGAGGAATGCCTTGAGGCAGCTGCAGACAAAGGAGCAAAGGAAGATGTGTATTCTCACTAATGTGTGGAAACCTCTTCATGTTGCACTTGTGTTGCTGTATCCATGATGGCTCGTGGGACTGGGAGAGCCCAGGTTTGCAGGGAACTCATCTTTTGTGAGCTCAGATGACACAAAACTGGGCTACATTTCAGGCTCACGAAACTGCCTGCTGTTTATTTTTGTTCTGCACAATTTTCACAGGTTCTGAGGCATCATCTCAGTAGGGATGATTAATAACAACCACCAAATATCACAAACATGCACAGGTAGCTAATGCCAAGTAGCAGTTTTGTAAAAGTCTGCTCATAGCGGGATTAAACTTGGTGTTCTAAATGCTGGCAGCAACCACGATAAATGTTATTGAAATACTGAAATATCGTAATACAGACACATGCCAATGTCCTCTACATCTTTGCTAACTTAATAAAACGATTAAAAAACCATCAGTCAGACCTAGGGGAAAAGAAATAAAGGACACGCCATAATAAGGCCTTGATGATAAACCCGAGTACCTCTCCAAGTCCCAATTTAAGTATTTAAATGATCTTTGCCTCAAACAATGGCTGGAGCAGACAGACATATGGTAAACACGGCCCCAGCCGTTCTCTGCCCTCAGCCCAGGACGCTGCTCGGGAGGGGCAGCTTGGCTGTTAAGAGTGAGCTGGTGTTATGTACACCCAAGTAACCCCTTCGTGGGGACGGAGGAGTGGGGGATAAAAAAAAAAAAAAAGAAACAACTTTGTGAAAAGGAGAAAAAAACCCTGTTAAAAAGCAAAGCTGAACCCTTTGGTGCTGAGCGGGGAGAGAGGCAGGGTCCCCCCTGCCGGGGAAGTTGATGAATAATCCGCAGGGCTCAAACTGAGCCCTGGGCTCGGAGCGGCTGGTATCCCACACGAACACTAATCAACCAGTATGAAACATCCATTTTAAACGCAAATGAAGGGGGCCTTTTCAAAGGAGACCCAGTGAGGGGAGGGAGGGGGAGTTCAAAGCTCAAAATGGTTCTTTCTTTCTCTCTCTCTTTTTTTTTTTTCCCTCTAAAGAAGACAGAAATATGGTTGGTTATTATCTAAGTTATTGCTACAAAGAATTTTGAAATTAAAAGATAAGCTTTCAGAGGAAGCTCAGTAATTTTCATAAAGACGGACTTAAAACAGATGTGCCCTCTTTAATCGGGGTGTGCTTGAAAAAATATAAATGCATTTTTAACATAGCAGGGGGAAAAATCATATGGTTACACATTTGTCTCCTGGGCAAAAATAATTAAAAAAAAAAAAGTCTCTGTGCATTAAGTATCTCACAAATAGCCACCACTGGAACTTTCTTATCTACCAAAAACTCGGCTGATTGATTAGTTAGTGTTTAGAAAGCAGAAAAATATCTGATGTTGTTTCCTCTTTTCCCCCCTTTTTTTTCCACTGTGCTTTTTTCCTATTCCTGTAACCACTAAAGAGAATGAACATCTTCACCAGAGTCGATACCTGGCTGTTAGCGAACCCCTAGAATTTACTGATATATTCGTGATTGCCTTTCTTTTCAGTTAATTTTTAAATATAATTTCTGTGTTCAATAGAATGCTGTGGCAAATAAATTTCCTGTCCAAAACTCTGGTCTCTTGCCTTTCTTCTGGCAATGTGGGACTGCCCTGGTGGATTCTGCCCAGAAAAAAGGAGTCACACCAGAGAAGGTCTCATAGGCTAAAGGTTAGGGAGGGAGCTGTTCAGGATTCTGTGTTTTCTCAATGTTCTCCCTCAACACCACTGGCCTTGAACGAGCAACTTTTGCCTTATTTTCCTAAGTCCATGCCCAAGGAGGACTCCCCTGCCTCTTCAGTAGGGAGTTCTTGCCAGAATACGGAACAGCGAGGAGCTACTTTGATTTTCTGGAATACAGCAACACAGCCATCGTCACAACGATCTCTCCCCAAGAAATCCACGTGTCCTGACTGGTCGCTGCACTGCAGCTCAGAACAACAAGTGTGGAGCTGCCAGGGGAGGTTTTGTGCAGCACGCTGCTGACACGTTTGTGAGGCACACAAAGAGCTCGTCACCCCCAGCGTTACACTGCTGGCACTGGGGACACAGAGCCCTGTGCTGGCACTGGGGGAACACCAGAGCTCTGTGCTGGCACTGGGGGGACACCAGAGCCCTGTGCTGGCACTGGGGACACAGAGCCCTGTGCTGGCACTGGGGGAACACCAGAGCCCTGTGCTGGCACTGGGGACACAGAGCCCTGTGCTGGCACTGGGGGAACACCAGAGCCCTGTCCCTGCAGTACACCTTGCAAGGAGTCCCCTGAGCCAGTCAGCTCCCGGCTCACACAGCAGCACCACTCTGTCACCAGCCCCTCATTCCCCTGGGACACCAGCCCCTCATTCCCCTGGGACACCAGCCCCTCATTCCCCTGGGACACCAAGCTCTCCTGCCCTTCAGCCAAGCAGTAACTCCGCCACAGCAGCTTCTCCAGCAGGTACTGAACGGGTGCTGCTGCCTGTGCCCTTCAGGGAACAGGTCAGTCAGGGTGGGAAGGTTCTCCCGCAGAAGCTGTCAGCCCCCACAGAAGGGTTTTGCCCTTTGCAGCATCACAGGAGTCCACGGAGGCTGACAAAGGGTGAAGGATGTGAAACACCTTTCAAACAGCAACAACACAGGCGAGGCACAAATGGCTGTTGTGCTTTTCCTTTGGCAAACACAAACTGGAGCTGCCTGTCCACACCCAGATATGCTCCTAACAACCTTTGCAGTTGACTTTTTCCATTTTTTCTTGTTTCTTTGGCAAGTTGCTAAATTTTGTTAGTGGTTTGCTGCTGCAAATGTCTACTGTGGTGGCTGGGAACCACAGGGGTCCTCTTTCCATGGGTCTTCTTTCTGATTCCATGGATGGGAGAGAAAAGGGCAAGGCCCCCTCACAGCCAGATGGAAGGTCTGGTGCTTCTTATTTTGTAGGAATACAAATTTCTGCAGTCAAACCCATGCATGTAAGAGTGCAGTCACATAGGCTGAGATATTATTTTGCTGTGCACAGCTATGGTCTGAAACCTGATCCTGCAGATCTGAGGGCTGTAAATATGCCATGGGTTTTGAAGGGAGTTGTCTGGTTGTGAGGAATGTGGTCCTTCCATTACCAGTTATGTCACTGACAGCCGGACTCGCAGCTCAGTCACAGAACAGTAAAACAGCACCTAATTACCAGAGGGAGTCAGGCACAACAGGAGACCTGCTTTGACATTTGCCCATTTATGACTTAAATATTATGGCTCTCCAGCAGCAGGAGACATAAAAAGCACCTATTATCCAGTTTGCCTTTTGTATAAGCAAAATAAATTCTCCATGCGCACTACAGCTCTTCCAATGAAAAAGTCAGAGGAAATAAATTTGCTGAAGAAAAATGAGATGCCAAATGCAAATGTTTCTGTCCTTAGCACGCAGAAATCACGAGGCTTGAGGTGGATATAGCCTCAAGAACTGCGTTCATTTCTCTGGGAACATGAATATTTCGGTTTGGAGTCTTACTTTAATTTAATAGTAGCAGAGTCTTGGTATAAAAGCAACGTGAAGTTCCTTCTCCTCCTGTATTCAAAGCGCATTCTCAAGGCTGAGTGATGACTTCCAGTCTCTGTACCAACACTTCATGTGTTTACACAGCCCCAGCTGCTTCCCACAGATTGTTTGTGGATCATCAACTCCGGCTTCTTTATGTCCCACGTTAGACCTCATTCACGACCAGTAGCCTAAGAATGGACCAAAATAAAACATCCTGAATGTAAAGAGCAGTAGCTGACCATGACCAGCCTCTGGCTGAGCCAGGCTAAGAGGGGGCCCCTCTCTGAGAGCCCTCGGAATGGGCTCTTGGCGCCTCTCAAGCCCCTGCTCCTCGGCCCTGTCTGGAGGCACCCAAGTTCCATCCCTCCTCAATAATAAAATGTCAAAATGCTTTGAAATTATGATGGTAAGTGCAAAGTCAGTTCTTTTGGTTTGTTTTTGATTCAGGAGCCTTCCAAGTGGTTCCCTGAGTTTGCACAGTATTGCCCTGCACACCCTGCCTTGCTGCTGGCGTTCTGCTGCTCTGGCGTGCTCTGGATGCAAAGCCAGCACCTCAGCTGAACACAGCTGAGCACAGGAGCCCGAAGAGCTGCAGTTACTGATGTGCCTCCCTGTCAGCAATTACCATGATGTATTGGGATCATTTCAGTTTTGCAGATTTCTCTTGTATAGACAGGAATTTACTCCAGCTTTGCACTTGTAGCCCGATGCAATATTTACTTTTTACACTTCTGGAAAAAAGGCTGAATCTTGCTTGCTCTACTCCCATGGGACGATTCATTGAGTCAGAAAGTGGAACAGCATTTGGGCCAAAACCCAACGTATTTCAAAACAATCTGCTCTTCTCGGTGTACTTCTCAAATGTCTTTGCAATTCTTTTAATTGAAAATTCTTTTGGCTTCTCCAGCTTCAGCACAAGTTAATCCTATAATAGGACAACATTCATTAACATTAAGAAAATATTAGTTACACTGAAGCTGTAATTAAAACCAGTCCTTGATGTTGTAAGAGCTGTACACCATTTTCAAGATATAATTGATACCCATGATGATTTATTTAATCTATGCACAGATTTTGCTAAATCTTTTAAACACTTCACATTTTTCTTTTTAGGGAACAGATCATTAAAGTCGAGTGATTTCTGCAGTTTAGATTATACTCATTTTATGGTCAACTTCATTTCAAGGTCTATTATGCAGCATATTAAATGTCTCTTGATTCTGTTTATGCAGTGGTTGGAGTTGATATGAGCTGTAAAGTTCTGAAGTGCCATTGATTGCCTCCACACAACAATGGTCTGTTACTTGGATGTCCTACATTTGTAAAGGAAATCAGTGCATTTCAGCTATATTTGGGTTCCAGTCAGTGCAGTATTTGTAGCGCTGGCAGTTTTGATCTGTCAAATCAGTTGTAAAAGAAAACAAGTATGAAGTCTGCTTCATGATTTGCTTTTAAAACATAATTGATTTCTACAGCCAAGTGCCTTAATCATGGTTGGTTACTTAATAGAAGTTTCAGATTTGTGAAGTACTTTTTGAAGTGAGTGTTACCCCCCTGTTTTCCTGAAGAATGATTATTTACAGCCAGTCTGGATGGGGCTACCAGAGCAGTGGGGTTTTATCCTCCAGCTAGAGAGAAGTGGGTCAGCTGGTCTCTTCATTTCTGTAGCTTTTGTCTGACGTGCAGTCCCTGGAGAATCCAAGTCAGATCAGAAGTCCCAGTTCTTACAGAAATGAATGCATTAGTTCAGGGTTGCTTACACAGACTCTTCTGCAATATCCCTGCACACGAGCACGTCCTTTGCTATTTTACCCTTCCACAAATGATGCCACTGTAAAAACTTCAAGTTTAGGCAGAGAAAAAGCAGTTGCTTATTTTTTGTATTTCAGCACTCAAGGAGGACCTCCTGCTCTGGGATCCAGACTCATCCCTTGCCCCTTGCTGACTCCACTGGAGACGTCACTGTTTCTGTGGTCTTCACTCCTTCCCCAAAGGGAAACTCTCTCCTGAGCTAAGATTTAGCTGCAGAGAGGAAGCATGAACTGAAGGAACTAAGGAAAGGAATGGCAGCTTCATTTTAGTTGGATAAAAGGCTGAGACATGCCTATCTTTCACATCAAGCAGAGATTAAACAGAAAAGGCAACATGAAATAGGGATGAAATAATTTTTGCACAGAGTGCTCTCTCAGCATAAAGGAATTTAAAGAAAATTATGTCTGTAGGATGCCATGGAGCAGTGGCAGAGCTGTGCAGCTGTGGCAGAAAAAAACCAGTGGTGGGTGCAGAGGAAATTTTGGGGGTACATGACCCATGTGGAAACAGCCTTTGCTTGATTTGAAAAATCTGGTGGGCTCACGGTCAGATTTCACAAACCCTTTCATGAGAAGATGAACCTTGTATTCAGAGAAAAAACTCATAGAGGTTCAACGAGAAGATACTTGGAGTGTTTCTCCTCTGATTCTTCCTCCCCACGAATTTCTGGTGGTCTGAGCAGGGATGTGCTCCCGAGGCAGCTGAGAGAGGTGAGACCTGCAGACCTCCCCTGCAGCCTCAGCTGTGCTCTGCTCCTGTTGGCCCTGCCCTGGAGCCGGGGAAATGCTCCCTCCTATGCACCACGGTGGCTGGAGCACAAGGGAAGAGAAGCATCTGAAGCCCAGAATAATGGCCAAAGCTATGCAGGGTGATGAGGGCGGTGAAATCTGCAGCACGGGGGAAGGGAAGGACACGTCTGCAACGTTATCAGCCTCAGCTCTCTCCAATAATGAAACTCTTTAATACTCAGAAATGCATTTTAATCTCTTGCATCAACAATAATTTATTGAAGGAAACAAAACTCACTCACCAAGCTTATAAACATGGATAGGAATGATGATCATTTCCAAAAACATGCCTGTATTGACAATTTTCCAAGGCCTGGGCCCCTTGTGCCAAAAACGTGCATTGCTGTGTGCCTGTGGCCCTCATGCTTTATGTATGAGAAGGTAATAGATCGTGCTTCTAACAGGAAAAAAGGGAACAATATTAAATTATTCTCCCTTTTAATTAAAAGCATAATTATTAAAGGAACAACTAGATTGAGAATCTAGATTGTGTGAGAAGAAAAGTTCCCGATGTTTTGCAGAGCTCAGACATCGGATCCTCGCTGGTGCTGCCCTGGAACCTGTGCCAGGTTACAGCAATAATTGCAGGCCCCCCAGGATCCCAGCTCAGAAATTTTTGTATGTTCTCAGGAGACAAAGATGAGTGATCATCAAAGGCAGAGGAACACAGCATGACTGTCATAAGCCTGAAGTTACAACTTAGACATGCAATAGAAAATATCATTGGTACCTCTCCAGTGCATAGCCTGTAGTAATTAAAAACTTGATCCCTGCTGTTTTATCATCTCATTAGCAATGGGGGCACAAGACTTTTATCCTTGTTTGTCAGGAATCAAACATACCAGAGGAACTCTGATTATAAATTGATGAAAGTAAAGTTAAACTTTTAAATAAGAGCAGTTTCAGTTCACAATGTTTTTAAAGCTGATTAAAGAGATCTCGTTTCAGTAAAAAATAATACCCAAGTCCAGCACAGACAGTAGAGGTCATTGCTGGGAACAGGACGTGGAAGGGCATTTGCAAAGGGTGTGTGTTTCTGAAATGAACTGGGTGAGAAGTAAGCACAAGCCCTTTCTCGTAGTTTTAATACAACAAGTCTCAAACTTTTGATGAATTTTAACTCTTCAGACGTTTCCCAAAGCTCCAGTTTTCCTTGCACGCCGCTCCTGGGCCGGGGCTGTTGTTCGGGGTGCAGTGCTGGCGTGCCCTGCTCGTGACAGGCTCTGGCAGCAGCAGTGTGGGCTCCCCTCACACTCCTTGCCAACAACCTGCTCAGAGTTTGTTTCAACCCCGCGGGGTTCTGGGGTAATTGAAAGCCTCTTGAAATCAATGCAGAACATCCTGGTTGGGTTTGAATCTGTCCCTTTAAGGAGAATTCTTCAAGTAGCTCCACGATGGCTCCATGTTTCCAGAAATATTGTCACTTTATTGCATTTTAATAAATCCCTGACCTGAGCAGTGCCCAGCATTGAACTGGGCAGAGGCAAATTTGGTGGGAGAGGACTGACTGTAACATTCTTTTCTTTTGTTTGATACCATCTGAAATCACATTTCCCCCCCCCTTTTTTTCTCCCATGAATCTCTGTTTCTCCTTCCCTTTCTTCTTCTTCTTAAGATCTGTGACTCTCCTGTCGGAGGTCTAACAGGGTAACGCATCTGAACCACTGTGCTGATTTTATTAACAAGTTTTTTATCCCAATGAAAAAGCTGGACCTGTGTCTTTTCATAGTGAGTGGGAAGCCACCCTTGATGTTTTGGGTCATTATGAGGAAGGATACCATTCATTATTTCAGAGCAACGGTGAATCAAAAGTAAAGAATCTGAATAATTTTTTTCTTTCAGCCTGGCAAAAGACAGGTCCTTTAAGCCAAGAAGACTAATCAAGAACTCAAGGACTTCTTTCACGTGTAAAAGGCAAGCAATGAGAAACAAAGCAAAAATGATGATATAGTAACTCATTGTTTTACTGTGATTACTTTATGAGCAATAAAGTTATCAGATTCAGCAGAATTCATTATGTCTGAGCAAATGATCCATCAAAGACAGAAGAGAATTACATGTTGAACCAGCTTCATGCACAGAAAATTGCATCTTTAAAATATTGTTTTTACAGCAGGTGAGGTGGTTGCTCAAACAATCTCTCAGGAGCATAAAACTCAGACTCATTCCAAATGAAAAATAAAGACCTAGGTAGGCAATTTTCTCAAAAGTTGCAATGAAGGATTTTTTTTTCAAGATGGAAAAAATATACTTTAAATTTTGACCATTTAGTTAAATTGAAATGGATCAAACAGAAAAGTGACAGAAGGGAAATCTATTTCAGAACTGAGCATAATTGACTTATTGCAAGGATTGTCACCATGCAAAGTGTGCAGGCCAGAACTTAACGGGACTCCACGAAGAAACAGTTCCTGCACAGAAAGTTTTGTGAAATCATGGGAGTTCTTTTTTTATTTTGAATTGCAGTTTTTGAAGGGATGTGAAGTTTTGTACTTCAGGGCATGACTGAGCTCCGAGTGTTGTGGTTCGGGCAGAAATCTCTCCCCTGGGCAGGTTACCCTGGGTTTGGAGCTGCAGATTCCTTTCTCTACTCCCAGCCCTCCCCAGACAGACCCGGGGCTGCTCCAGCTCCAGCCTGCGGAGTGTGGAATTCTGAAAATGCCTCTAAATGAAAACAGAGCTCGACAAAGGAACAGATTTCTGAGCAGTGGGATGTTCGTTCTCCAGAGGGATGTTCAGTGAGAACTGTGTAGCCCCTACATGGACAAACAAATAAGAGGGAACATATTACCCAAAAACAAAACAGAAGAAGTATTTACACTGATTCCTGCAAACACAGTTAAGGTATGTTAAAGGCTTGAAGACAATGAGCCTTGATAGCTGGGTAAATAATAATACAGGGCTGAGGTTTCTATCACGGAAGTCAAAATAATCTTCCTAAAGCCTTAAATATCTGGATACAGATATTTTTCCACAGCAAATCTGAAATCTGCAGGTTTTCTTCTTAGCAAAATTTAGCATTATTCCTAGTGAAATACAAACTGCAGTGTTTTTGCACTTTACAAGCTCCCAAACAGAAAGGATTTTACTTTGTATCTACATACATCTAAAACTCCTCAATGTTTTATGATCTAAGGTATAAATTATTTTTATAATACTGCTAATAATTGGCTGCAAAGAATTGTAATATTAAATCTCAGTACTCTTGATTTTCATATTAAAGAGAAATAGTGGAGTGAAAAAAGCAAATCAGAGCTTCCACCAAGTCAGTCTGAATCCTCAAACTGGAAACAGATTCCTCAGACTAAGTTAACCCACATGGAGCAGCACGGCATTTCCAGAATCTCCTTTTCCCAGGCTGATAAGAATAGGATGTGAACAAGTGTTAAGGGTTTCTTAACCAAAACATTCAAAGATTATTTCTACTTCTTCCATCCCTTTCATTAACCCATTAACCCACTAAGCATTAGCCAACGGCAGCTGTGAATTAAAGCTTTCTTTTCTATGCATGTGTTCTGTGTCCAGCGCTGTGCTCCTGTGCAAGCAAATCTGAACGCAGGATGGTGCAGGGAAAGGAGAGCACTAAAGAGAGGCATCAGCTGAACAGTCCAGGTTCTCTCTGGGAAGAGAGAGTGAAAATGCAAGAGGGAGGCCGAAAAGAATTAAGTCTCAAATCTTTTGTCGTCTTCTCCCCACCAGTTCCACTGCAACCTGCAGCAGTCACGGGTTGCTGTTTGTCCTGCCGGTCCTGCCCTGCTGCAGGAACCCTGCTCCCTCCCTGGCTCTGTTCCTGACATTGGGCACTCCCGGGGAGCAGCGAGGGCGTGCCACAGGTCCCACGCTCAGAGCCTGCCCGTGGCAGTCCCCGGCTTCCGTGGGGCACAGACGCCAAGGATATCCCACAGCCCAGCCGGGATGGGTGACACTCACAGAGAGGGAACTGCAGCCAGGAACAGCATCTGCCTGCCCTGTCCCTGTCCTGCCCCTGTCCCTGTCCCTGTCCCTGTCCCTGCGCCTGCCCCTGCCCCTGTCCCTGTCCTGTCCCTGTCCCTATCCCTGTCCCTGTCCCTGTCCTGTCCCTGTCCGTATCCCTGCCCCTGCGCCTGCCCCTGCCCCTGTCCTGTCCCTGTCCCAGTCCCTGCCCCTGTCCCTGTCCCTGTCCCAGTCCCAGTCCCTGTCCCTGTCCCTGTCCTGTCCCTGTCCTGTCCCTGTCCCTGCCCTGCCCAGCCCTGCAGCTGCCCATGGCACCGCTCCTGCCGCAGGCCATCAGCACAGAGGACAAGAATTCCCATTCTCGAAGGCTGGAGACTGTCCCTGAGACGCAGCGCTCTCCGGGGTTTGGGCTCCGGGCAGTTTCGTTCCCGGCCGGGCGGCAGAGGGGCGGGGGAGGCTGTGCGGTCCGAGCCGTGCGGGCTCCGCTCGCTCTGCTCCGCACCCGCACGGTGCTGAGCGCTGCTTTGGCCTTTGCCTCGGGGCATCCACAACAAAGCCTCCTGGGCCGGGCGTTTCAAAGCTGCCCACAGCATTTGCGGGCCTGCTGAGCTCTCCCTAAAGCCCGTGTATGCTTTTTCAAGAGGATTGCTCCCTACGTTGTTTTTTTCCTTTCACTGCCCGACAAGTGGTCCAGATTAAGGCTTGAGTGCTTCCTGCAACTATGGAATGCCTGCAAAAATAAAACACATCTTAAACAGGGTGAGGACTGGGTCAAGTCCATCTGCTGTAACAACTGTTAGAGCTGAGCAGAGTTTAGAACAAAGTCTGGAGTACAGATCTCTTTCTATAAACAAACTATAAACATTGTAATGGAGAAACTGAAGGAGTCTCTTAAAATCATAGATGTACCAGCAACATATAAATCAGGCCTACTATGGAGCAGGTAAAACAAACTGCTGTTATTACCTTTTATTTTCTGGTTTTGGCACTGCTATCATTTAAAATACATCTCTTTCTTCTGAGATGAGGAGAAACACTTCATTCCCAGGCACCGGAGGAGAATTTCAGAGATAAATATATTTCTGCCTCACCCAAATCAAAGCTGACCCTGTGGTTGGAGTTGGTGATAAAAAATGAAAAAAAGACGAAAGAAAGGAAACTGTTCCCCTTCTCTGTAAGCGGAAAAGCAACTCCAGCAAAGACAGCGTGAGACAGGAAAGCAAGACTGCTCACCCTGACCGGCTCCTTTCGGACCTTATCACGAACACAACATTTCACAGGCAGCCGTCCCACGCCCAACCAGCCTCTCCCCTCCTGAAAAGTCTTTTTGCTTTGCCAAGCTTAAAGCCCTTCTTTTCAAGAGAAACATTACCCAAAGTGAAGCATAAACTCAGTGAAAGTCACAAAGATGCAGGCAGACTGCACAGGATGCTGAAATGCCCCCGGCCAAGGGCTGATCCCGGGCCCACAGGAGGCAGCTGAGAGCTCCAGCTGTCCCTCTGCAAGGGGACCTTTGCTGACAAAAATCAGAGCAAATTCCCTGCTGATGGGATTGCACAAAGCCCACGTGCAGGAAGGACACCCAGGGGTGTTCTTGTTCCTGCAGCCCTGCTTAGGCTCTGGCACAGACACTGCTGCAGAATTTGTTCCCTGTCCTGTCCAGCTGGGAACTCCACCAGAAAATCTGAGAGATGGAGAAAATTAATTGTTCAGGACAGGAATTCCTCTTGTTATGTAGGAGCCATTCCACCTGAGCCAGGTGCCGTTCACACAGCTGCTCAAATGAAATAATTGCATTTTGGATTGTTTACATTAGTTGCCATTATTTATTACACACACAAAGGAACACATTAAAAGAAAATTATTTAGGTCAAACTCAGGCACTTATAAACAAGAAAATGCCAGGAGTTGAGATGGTGGTGGAGCAGCATTAGCTTCCTGCTGTTCATACATTATGGCAGAGTTCTTAATTACATAATTGCATTTTTTTGCAGAGAAGCCAGGCCTCCCCCAGCACGCAGGGACAGATTGGGCTGCTCAGGGCCCCCCTGCATCTCCAGTGTCCCCTGTGTTCCTCCCACTTGCTGGACAGCCACTGACTGGCTCTGAGACAGGATTATTCACTCCCTAATGGACCTTTCTGCAGCACTTATCACCGAAGTGCTTGTTTTAAACACATAACTCATGCTTTCAGGCTCTGTGAAGACAAATAACAGCATTATTGCCACTTTGTGTGCCAGAATTTTTTTAATCCTTCATCTTACTCGCAGAGATGACTGAAGCAGTCAGCTGAGGTCACACATCTCAGGACACACAGATACAGCTTGGCAGAACTCTGAGCCACTGAAAGGTGTCTCATAATAGGAAGCATTGGGCAACCTGCCCTGCAAACAGTGCCACTGGCTCCATTCGCTGTTTGGTCAGGAAATGTGTGCTTCCTCTTGAAAAAAACCCAAAAGGATAATGGTCATGCCCTTTCCTTCTGCCCCAAACATTTATGGACTAGCTTAGACAAATAAAATACATAGTTTATTACAAGTCAGGGGGACATTATCCATCATAGCAACAGCAATAGACTTTTCCTGAAAAGGGTTTTAAAGGAGGAATTTAAGGTATCTGTCATATTTGGCATATGCAAGAATGTATATACACCTTATGCAAACACTGGGGGATTACATGTAAATGTTGTGATGAATGTTGAATCTGGCCCAGAGGGAATAGTTGGGAGAGATAATGGATAGAAGCATGACAGGGAGATGTTGGGTGAAATACACTTTGGGGAACATAGCCAAATTTATCTGCAGTTGTTATGCATTAATAGCCTGATGTAAGAAGAAAAAAAACTTCCCAGGGACAAATGGGATATATCTGTTTTATTTGGAAATATGGACTGGAAAGGGCAGATCCAGTAGTGCTGCCAGAGGGGACTGAATGACAACGGATCAAACGAAACAGATACTTCCAATTACCCTATGTTTGTGTAGCGTGCATTTTAAAATTACCTACTCCTTTTATATGCACTGAGTATTTCCCTAAACTGCACTGAGTTCTCAGCTGGTGCTTTCTCTTATCCAGGACATGGAGAGCAGGCGGCAGCACCTGGAGCCGGTGCTGGAGCTGGAGGGAGCACCAGAGACACTGCTGGGAAGGGCTGGGCTGGGCTGGGAGGGCTCTGCAGGACAGAACCTGCAGGACAGAACCCGCAGGACAGAACCCGCAGGTCAGAACCCACAGCCTGTGCAGGACAGAACCCGCAGGACAGAACCTGCAGCTTGTGCAGGAGTGGCTATGTGCGGCTCTGTCCCCAAGGCCTGGCCTTGCTCTGGGCAGAGGCTCAGGAGGGCTTTGCTCCTCCAGGGCAGCCGGGCTGGTCCCCGCTGCTCCCGGCCGGGGTCCCACAGCCCCGCTGCGGCTCAGCCCCGCTCGGGCTCACTCCCGGCTCTGGCACTGCTGCAGCCGCTCCTGTGCATGTGGGAAGGTTCTCTGGATCTTCAGCCACTCTGGCTAAAACGAGTCACTCAGAGAACTGAGGAATTAAGGAGCTCCAAGGACTTGCGGAGCTCGAACCCCCAGGAGCCCTCACTTTGCATGGTCACTCCTCACCCTCCACCTGCATTTCCTTGCTCTCCGCTGAAGGGAAAAGGCTGGAGCTGACCGGGTGATGGGGCCTGGGCTCTTTCTTTCTCTGCAAAAGAGAGGAAAATCTGTGCAGTGTTTCCTGCCTGTGCCACACACCCGGAGCCCAGGGGTTCCCCAGGCTGCAGGCAGAGCCCGGCCAGGTGCAGGAAGCCCTCAGCACATCCCCAACCATCCCCAGCCATCCCCAACCATCCCCAGCCATCCCCAGCC
>VZTJ01005788.1:1092769-1136702 GCA_013397795.1 Orthonyx spaldingii | reverse complement strand
CCATCCCCAATCATCCCCAGCCATCCCCAGCCATTCCCAGCCATTCCCAACCATCCCCAACCATCACCAACAAGCCCTCAGCACATCACCAACCCATCACAAACCCTGCTGCCCTGCCCTGCCCCTGGCTGCTCTCCCTCTGCCAGGCAGCAGCAGCCGCAGTCTGCAGCTCCACAGCTGCACGGCACAGAACCCCTGCACAAAGAGACCCAGCCACAAATTCATGTCACTCAGCAGCAATTAGCTCTGTTTCTAATGTACACAAACTTCGGGGCTGGGAGGAATGAAAATGGAGCAGCGATTGTGCAGGGAAGTAGGTGAGTGACTTGGTGGCTTTGGGGATCAATTACTTCTCCCGGGATCCATAAAGTCCATATTTCACCAAAGCCATTGCCAGTCCAAGGGCTCTGGTGTGCAGGGTAACCAGTGATTTGTGTCTGAGCTGAAAGCACAGAGCAAACAGGAGCAGCAGTGCAGACTTCTGCCCTTGTGCACACGATTTTGGAGCAGCTTTTACATTTCTGAAAATTGACATGTTACTGGTAGCAGCACAAAAAACCCACTCTTTCAATAGCTGTTCCTCAGCTATCAGTGTCCAACCCTTAATGTTTTCTTTTGTTGAAAAAAAATCAGAAAAACTAAAATAAACCACAATCTGGTTCTGTGCCAACAATATTAACCAGCTTCTTTCAGAGCCTTTGAAGTTAGCAGGGGGCATCCAATCTTGTGGTGCAAGTAAAGAATGATACTTTAAGCGATTCCTTTTCATCCCTTTAACTTAATGAAAGATTAATAGCCTTGTTATTTTTGTTTCTGCTTTATTTTTATATTCGGGGAGGGGGGAGAATTTTTGGCACTTGTTGAAACTGAAATGTTGCCTATAATGATTTTATGGATCAGTGAAGCACTGAGTTGTTTGGGTGCTGGGTTTTTTCCCTGTCTGTGGATCCCGTTTAACAATGCAAGGCACAAACAAAGTTACATACTGTAAGTTCAAAAAAACAGCCATGCATTTACTTTTGGGAAGCAGGAGGAGGAAGGGGGAAGGAAGCTTTTGGAGTGCACAGGTCTAAAAGAAAAAGTAGCGAGGGGGGGCTTAGCAAATCTTTTCAGTCAAAGAGCTGGGGATTAGTTATAAAAATGTAATCCACTTCCTAGCTGAAGAAAGCAGCTTTATGTCGCTGCTGGCTGTGAAGATACAATGTGGGTTTTATAACCACCATTTATTTATATATTTTCAACCAAAGCCAACAAGGCAGCATTCCTGCCTTGCCGTGGCCATTCAGGGTGTGGGAGATGGGCAGCTTTTATTTTCTCTTTCTGTTTTCATTGCATGGCCCTTTTGGGGGCTGGAGGGGGACAGTAGGGGTCACAAATGTCTCCTGAAAACGACACTGCAGCCATCTGTTCCCTCTGCTGCTGGACTCCTGTTTTTGGGCTGCGCTGTGCAGGTCTGTGCTCCCAGGTGTGCAGCCCCAGGTGGGACACGTGGGGAGCTCAGGGGAGCTCAGGGGATGTTGTGGGACCTGCAGGAGTTTCCGTTTGCCAGCTGAGGCTCTGGCCAGACATCCCCTGAGCCTGCACAGCATCAAGTGTGGAAGTGCAGTTGCTATTTTTGGTGTTATAGCTCAGACATTTGATTTTGAGCACGGGGAAGATGAATGCAGCGTGGCTTGGGACAAGTGAACATAATAATAATAATAATAATAGTAATAATAATAATAATAATAATAGTGCTCTTATTTATTTAAGCCATTATAATCACTACTACAGTGTAGTTTATAACTCTGTATCCCTTTACACACAGTAAACTGAGGGCAGAGTGTGCATTTTCACTACAGCTTAAGCAAATCAGAAGAGGAAAAAGGATATGTATTTTTACTTTCATTTTATGAAAGCAAAGTCATTGGTGTTTCACCACCAGGGCTGAGGCAGATTTACCCTGAGTACACCTGTACTATTTTATATATATATACACACAGATATATAAAATATAAATTATAGTAATATAATTATAGTGTAATATATGCTTATAATATATTAAATGACTCTATTCAATAAATTACTCTCTCAGAATCATGCAGAGCTTGGTGATAGAGCCAGAACCCTGTTCCAGATCTCTCATCTCCTGAACCAAGGTTTTATCCATTTATGAAGATAAGGTTTCATTCAGAATTTCACATTAGCATTACAATTAATGAGATCCCTGCAGCATCTTAGAGCCAACGCTTACAACACTCCTCAATTCTGTTACAATATTGGGTGAGCTGTTTAAGCTCTCTGCTGTCCACTTCAGCTGTGCCAGCCAGCCCTGACACGGAGCCTCTGCCAGGCAGAGCCTGGCACTCTTCAGAAGCTGTCTCCATCGGAATTCCGAGGGAAGATGATCCCAATGTACAGAATAAAACACAGCTCTGCTCTTGATAACTTGTCTGTTTCAAATGAGAAATCACAGTAGTGTAATACTGTAAAAATTAGACAGAATTTTCCTGCTATTATACCAAACAGCCTGCTTAATAAATGGGTAATGAAAAAGAATAATTTATTACAGCTTGTGAATTTTGACAGTTCTAAAAAGATGTTCTTAGAGTTTCCCCAAAGGGAGAAGAAGAATGTTTCTTCCTTAACACACTGGCGTTGGATGTAATTTCTCTGTCTGTAGAATTTTGCTCCTGCCTGGCAGAAGGGATTAGATTTTTTTTTCTTACATCATAACCTATTTTAAGCAATTATAATCTATGGGTAATAAATCATTTTCATTCACCTCTCATGGGGAGAGAAAAGATGTGAGAAAGCATTCTGGAGTTTTAATTTATATCAATGTTTGCATTACTATTAAATGAATTAAATGGGTTCTACAAGTGTTCTCTCACAGATCTGCAATAAATTATGGAACAACTCAACCTAAGTCATTTAATTGTCTCTTTTACCAGCTTTTTGTTTTGTTTTGTTAATTTTTTTTGACTGGGTAGCACAAACAGTTATAAAACCCACTGAAAAACTCTGAAGGCTCCTGGGAACTGCAATATAGGACACAATTCCCTCACTGCCAACACGGCCCAGCCCCGGGAGCTGCAGGGATCTGCAGAGCCCTGAAGCAGAGGAGCCCCTGCCAGCCCTGCCACCCCTGTGGGCACTGCCCAGAGACCATTCCTGACAGGAAACACCAATCCTGCCAAGGAATGCCCAGAGCTCGTGGATTTGTCAAGGAAAGTGACAGGAATTTGTTGGGGCTAAGCTTTTCTGGATAGTAAGACCACTGTGGTGGCAGGAACTAGGAATCAGCATGGAGACAATGATTTATATATTTATATATTTATATATTTATATATTTATATATTTATATATTTATATATTTATATATTTATATATTTATATAACCTCGGTGCTGCTCCAGAAGCCTGCCTGAATTCCATGGAACAGAACAGGGGAGAAGAGAAGGTTTGAACCAGTGCAGTTGTATTGGGAACCATTGATGAGGGCTGTGCATGGCCACTTGTGACTTGTGGGTCTTGGCTGTGGCAGGAGGATCCAGGAGGAGGTGAAACTGCAGGTCTGCGTTTGCTTGTCTCTGGCGTTGGGAGGAAAAACTCTTTGCATTCTGCACTCTGTCCTGCTGCATAAATTTCTGACATGTGTCTTCAATTAGCACTAATTATGCATTCAAAGGAAGAGTAAGGATGTTCCTGTTTTTCTAGAGGGGGTGAAAATCATGTTTCTCTGAGCTTAGCTTTAATATCTCTGCATCCTCATTCTCTGTTTCAAAAGCAAAGCTGATGCCATGAGGCACTGCAGGAATTTGGAAAGTATGCTTTGCTTTTGAAACAGAAGCTTCAAATCCACTTTAAATCCCATATAAAAGTTAGTCCAAGAAAGTCAATGAATGGATCATGATCAAAGTCTCTTTATTGAATTTTCTAACAACTTCCAACAAAATATATTTTAAAAGGAACTGGCTGCATCAAGTGCTTTCCAGTAAGCCGAAATGATAACTCTGAGCTCAGGATAGCTGAGAGAAGTGAGAGATGAAACATCAGTGCCTACAGAGCATATGCCTTGTTTTCTGTGAGGTGCCAAACAGTTCTGAATTCCAAAACATTCTGTGGGAGTTTTATCAATTTAACTTTCACCTGTTGAATTTTGCAGATCCAGGTACAGGGACAGAATATCAGTTCCATGCTGTTTTGTCAGGCCTTATTAACAGGAAATAAAAGATTATTCCTGGAATTTTCCATTCAGAGAATTATCAGTTTAAACTGGTATCCGGTTCATGAAGGGCTTGTGGAGTCAAATGCCTTTAGTGTAATCATTGTAGTTTCATTAGGTTTATTCATTTAGTGGGAGACTTGCACCTGGCTGATTATACTGAAATTTCGTTTTTTGTTGCCTTTGTATTGACAGAGGAAGGGTCACATTTGTGCATTTTGCAGACAACTGATCCTGGGAGTAACAAGGCAAAACATTTTTGTCTGCTGAGGGGGTTGTGCTGATCAGTGAGACTCAGGAAACAACCCCCAAACTGCTGCCACCACAGGGCACCAGCACTGCTAAAGCCACCCCAGCCTAGAGCAGCGCCAGGACAGAGCCGGAGGTGAGGGCAGGGAGTGGGACACAGGGACATGCCGCGGGTGCCAGGGCTCTGTGTGTACCTGCTCAGGGCCCAGCAGGGACACAGAAACTGCTCCTGGCAAGGCCCCTCCGCAGGGACTGGGCTGAGGAGCTCCAGCGCCAGCTGAGGCTCCCAGCTCGGGGGTCTGGCCGTGGCTGCTCTGGGCAGTGGTTGATGCTCCACTGCCCCAGCGGCCCCAGGCTGAGAGCTGGCAGCCAGGAGGGCTCTGGGGGATGTTCTGTGTTGGGACTGAGCACAAACTCAATTCCTCTCTTCACACAGAGCTGAACTGCCCTCGATAACGAGTTTGTGGCATTCAACAGGGTGCTTCACAGTGCTCCCCAAGAGCAGCAAGGGTGCCAGGATCCAGCCTTTAATCTTCTGCTAACTGAGTCATTGCTGAGGTGAATAATTTACTACGAGGACAGAAAGCTGAGCAGTGATAGAAGGAATTTGCTGAATTATGATTTCTCGTTCCTCTCTGCAAGTCTCTGCCAATAAAATTTCTAAATGCTGAGTTAGACAGTTAGGTGGAGTTTATTGTTTCAAGCCTGTTGTGCCCACAGCAGTTTCTGCATTCAAATCCCAATCTAGGAATCGTGCTGCACAACAAATCTCCCAATAAACAGTCACAAAAGTTTCACCATCCACCACTATATGTGAAAGTTTCCCTGCATTTAAACCATATCTGTGGCTTCACAGGGAATTGAAAACACTCCTCAGCTCTTTACAAGCACTTGACATTTCTTCTGTTTACCAGCAGTGCCTCAGTTTCTCTGAATGTTGCCTATCTCTGCCTACAGACATCCCAAACCCAGGTAATTCTATCTGTGAATTTCAGTGTTGGGTTAAAATGAAAGATACTGTGGAAATCTGAAACGTTTATGGAAAATTCATGAGAGGTTGGTATCAGTGCACAAGCAGGAGAACATGGCAGGGAACAGAGAAAAGAGAGAGGGAAAAACTGGGGGGCAGGAATGGTGTTCCAGTACAAGTTCCAACCAGTATGGATATTCCTGACCACACTTCAAGCAAGTTTTAATTTGAGATTGTTTCAGCACTCGAGTTTACATGCCATTTAATTTTCTGTTGTCCCTTGATTTATATCCTGTCCTGTGTACAACCATCTGTTCCTTGGGTTTTGGAACTGTAATAAAATGTGATATAAAAAATAATGTTTACTTTTAAACCCTTTTCCATGTAGCCTCTTTTCTTCTGTGTGTTTTGTGTCAGCTTCAATAGTTGGGTGCCCTGCATTTTCAGCTATCACCTCACAGCTCTGACCTGCAGCTTTCCCCACATTGTGTATAACCACAGAGAGGGCTGTGATGTTAAATACAAAAGAGGAATAGGAGTGCTGTAAGGTCATATGCTTCTTGCATAAGGGATTTCAAAGGCAGCAATTGTTTAAAGCACTTGAAGATGACAGAAAATAATCTGTGTAATCCAACAATCAAAACCTGTATTCATTAGCAGAGGGAACTTTGTTGGGTGCCTCAGAAAATGGAAAGGTGAGTAGTCAAACTGAGAGCAGGTCTTTAATTTTCCACTTTTCAAGGTGCAAAGAATAGGCTCTGTGTGTTTGGACTATTGTAGTTTTGACTTTCATATTTCTAAACCTCAGGATTTAGATCTGAATCTTGAAAGCGATTCAGACTTTCGCCAGTTCTCCTGTCCTCAGCTGAAATACAATGTGGAGCTTTTCCAAAATAATTGTGCAGCTATGACCGTTCCTTCAATTGGCATTTTCTACATGAGCAGGGTGCTTTGAAGTGCGGAGCCGTGAAGACGGCGAGGCCAGAGGTGAAGGCTGTGCAATAGAAGTGAACGTTCCGGTCAGAGAGGGGTTGGAGGGGTGAGGGAACGAGTCTATTGATATTCAGTGCTTTGACCTGCTGACAATGCCGGGGGCACGGGGTGACGGCGGCGGCACATCCCCGCGTTGTGCGGCAGCGCACACGCACAGCCCGGGCTGCCTCGGTCCCCCGGGCACGGCCAGCGCGGCTCCTGCGGGTGGCACCCGGGGCTGCTGCTGGGGGGAACGGGGGAAATGGCCCTGATTCCTCCAGCGTCGCTTTGCGCCTAATAATAAGTCAGCTGCACATCTGCAATGTGACGGGCATTTTTCAAAATGTGATGCTGGGAAAGAGAAAATAAATTAATAGGGTATTCTGTGCTGGATTTTAAAGGGCATATAGACTAAGGAAAGCAACTCCCTGCTGCTTTTTATCCCTTTAAGATAAAAAATAAAAAATCCTCTTTTTCACTTTGAAAGTATTTTTTAAAAAAAATAATCAAAGCAACACCAACAATTTTTTGACACCAGAGAATAGTTTTCCCTTGGTATACAGCACATTTATAACACAGCTCAGCTAGCCCCGCGGGTAAAATTTTGTGCTGGGGATCTGCAATTTCCCCAACACAAACTCACCAAGATTTAGTCCATACAATGGCAAAGGCACTCTGCAGTTGACATTCAGCCAGCGAGGCACGCTGGGCTCTCCTCTGCCTCCAGCCTCCACCTCCACAAACACCTCCCAAACCTCTGGGTTTGTCTCCTGCCATTTGTCACTACCTTGGCCAGCACAGCAGAGCAGGCAGACACCAGCAAAATGCACAGAGTGAAACAGTAAAATATTAGATAACGTGAGGCACAGATCAGTGAACAGTTTGGATTCTGTTTGTTCTTAGGGCTGCAAAATGCAGACAGGTAGGGAATGTGATTGCATCTCCTCATTCATTGTTTTGGCCAGTGTAGGACTGGTTTTAGGCTCTGATCTGGGTTCTTTTTCATGAATTCAGACTGGAAACTTCCCTCCCCAGCCCATATGAAATAAATCTTGAGCTTAGGACCCCACCTCAGCTGTGAAGTTCCTGCAGGGCTGCCAGCCCTCAGAACCCCGGGCTGAGATGGGTGCGGTGTGTGCCCCGCTCGCCCCTCCGAGGCTGCAGAGCTCCCCTGCTCCCGGCCAGGGATCCCAAGCGTGGCAGGAAAATTCCTGCCCTGTGATTAAAGGGCAGCAGAGAGCAGCCACAGTGCTCCAAGGAACGGCCTGCTGCATGCAAAGGATACTCATTCCCAAGGATTTCGAAAAGATGATGAAAAAGGGCTTTTCACTTGGGAAAAAAGATGCCAACCATATGGAAAAAGTTTTAGCTCTGTGCAAGCTCCCAGGGCACGCTGGGGAGATGATGGGCTGTTGTTTCTGAAGAATAACAACTACCCTTTATCTCCAGGAGCTGGTCAGGGACGAAGCAGTGACTCAGAGACCTGGTCAGTGCTTTATCTATGGACTCAATCTGCACTTTATTAACTTGCTTCTCAACAAATGTCTCAAAACTCCAGGTCACAAAACTGTGCAGTGTCTTTTGTTTAACACATTCAAGAAGCAGGATCGTAATGGAGACCCAAAGGACAGAGGGATCACCTTTAATTTTACGTGTGCTTATTCAGAGGCCCCTGCAGTCGGAAGGTGTTTGAGTAAGAGTGGCCTTTGTGTGGCTGCAGTTGCAGGTGAGGCACCACCTGGGCAGGAACCAGCCTCGTCTCTACTCCAAACCCCACTGCAAAGCTCCTGTAAAACCTCCTGCCAGGCAAACAGGAACCAGTTACAGGTTTTCATTCCAAGTGGAGATTTGAATCCTGCCAGTGTTGACTTGAACCGCGCATTAAAATAAAGCAAGCCTTACAAGCCCCTCATTAATAATTCCTAAACATAGCACTGAGTGAAGCAATGTGCTGACCCAGCACAGTGTGAGCTGCTGGCACGGCTGGTGTGGAGCCCTGAGCCCGGCTGTACGAGCAGCTTTCTCCAGCAGGTCACAAACCCAGCCCTCCCCACGCCCACTCTGGTCACAAACCCAGCCCTCGCCAGGTCCTCTCTGGTACCTCACTGAAATCACCCCCCAATGCCCATTCTGGTCACAAACCCAGCCCTCCCCATGCCCACTCTGGTACCTCACTGCCATCTCCTCCCCATGCCCTCTCTGGTACCTCCCTGCTGGCAGACCCCTGGAGAGGGGAAGGCAGCTCCAGCACGGGGCTCTGCAGCACGGGAGCTGTGGGAGCACTCGACAAACCACAGGCCTTGCCCAATGGGGCATCTTGTTACTTCACCCTGAGGTGACCTTCAGGAGGTGATTTAGGAGCAGAAACACTCCCCAGTGGTTTGAGCAGGGCTCTGATGTGCCACAGGCTATCTCCTGTCAGTTAGGTAACCCTGCTTTACGAGAGACTAGAGCTGATTCAAATCTCGGCATCATTTTAAATGTCAACCCTAATTACAGATTTCAAATAGTTTTAATTTTATATATGTATATATAATTATTTTTTTAATAAACCCGAAGTTGACATAGTGGTCAATATATTAGCTCTGGGTTTGTAAAAGCTGTATTCAAATTCCTACTGTGCTCAGACCTCGTGTGTGACCCCGGGTAAGTCATTTCACACCTGTCTGCCTCAGTTTCCCATTTGTGTAATGGAGATAAAATTAATTTCCTCACTCCTGGGGACACAGTGAACACCATGATCTATGTCTGTGACAGTCTGTGTGTGCCAGGTCCATGAAGATGTGTTGTCAGGATTCCACAGAGGGACGTTTTATGCAAAAAGTAAGAAAATGAGGGACTACATCTCAGAAAGCATCCACTTGAAATAAGAAACAGACACAGACAGATGGGAGAGCCCAGCTAAATAATGAGACAGTATTAATCATTAGGGCAGGTTATAATCTCCAAAAACCAGCACCTAAAATAGTTTAAAATGGAAGTTTTCAGCAGTGCAATGTAAGGCTGTACCATGAATATTTAAGAGATGCCTCTCTCAAGAGTGAATGCCATGTGGGAGGCAACAGAAAGGTGTTTGAAATTAAACAAATAGGTTGATTAGGTAAAGCTTAGATTTTTTTCCATATGCAGAATAACCAACCAGCACAACAGTGGGAGACAGTGAACAGGGCACATCAGGTGGGTGTGGCTTGTAACGCTGCCGTGTGTTCAGCTCTGCTATTTTCCTTTCATTAACGTCCCAGGCAGAGCTTTGTTCCAGAACTCTGTGGTGACAGCGGCCAGCTCAGCCTGCTCGGCCGTGGGCAGCTGATGGTGTGAACCAAGCAGGAGAGGAGCAGCCACGGTGTTCTCTCAGCTGCCCCTGCTTCACTTCCCCCTCCCAAGCCTGTACTGAATTTCTAGTGGTTTTCTTTAATTTCACATGCTGAAAAGACTGAGTGATCCTTTTCCTCAGATGGTCTTTCTAGAACCCCCAACAGAGTGTGAATAATTATTCCCACTCTGTTGGGGCTTTGATAAGACTCTTATGGCTGCCTTTTGCTCAGCCTCTCAGCCTTTGTTCCTGCTAAAGTTATTTTCTTTCTTAGGGAATAAAAAAAAAGGTAAAAACTGTAACAAGATCAAGCAAAACTGCAATTTTAATAATAGTAATAACAATTAAAATATTGACTTGAAAACTCTGAATGCTTGGTCAAATCCCTCTGGTAAGTGCATAATCACCATGTGTCTACTTCCAGCTTCAAAGAGAGCACAATTTACAACAGGAATTGGCCAGAAAGGAGTTTGAGGGGTGTCTGGATATGAGCTCTGCCTCCTGTCTGGGAGCAGTGGCCCGGCCACCTAGTTCAGACTGAACATAATCTGTGACATTTCATGGGTGTCACAGGTTGGAAGGTTTTTGCAGCCTTGTAGTGAGGATTGAGAGAGCAGCTTATTGAGAGCATCTGTGGCTGAGGGGACACCTGGTGCCATCGAATCAAAGCCACCCCTGGCCCCTGTGGGTGCCAGGGATGCCCGGTGCCATGGAATCACAGCCCCCCTCGCCCCTGCCCGCTCCCGGTGCTGCTGCTGGCCCAACAAACGCTCTGTCTGGACCCGGGGGTGCTGTGGTGCTCCCGGGGCTCGGGAGGAGGTGAATCCCAAGCTCAAGCACCCCTTCCCAGGCTGATCAGCTGTTTTCACACACCCCACAAAGGGAGGAGCGTTTTAACCCTCCTGCCCCACTCCTGCCCCCCGAGCAGCCGGGCCAGGTGAGCGCTGTCCCTGCCTGGCATCCGGGGGTCGGCGCGGCCCGGCCGGGTGCGACCTGAGCCCTCGGCAGCCTCGGGCACGCTCACTGCGCCAGCAGCACCGGGAGGGCAGCTCCAGGAATATCGGCCATCCCAGAGCTTGCCAAAGCCGCCTGTGGCTGGGGCTGGGCGCTGTAAGACGGAGCGCACCTGGAGCCCGTGGGTTTCCAGAGCCCCCTCGGTTTAGGCGCTGCAGTGCTGGGGAGCGGCGGGAGATCAAAGTAATGGTGCACACAGATATTCTGGCGTTTGGAGATTGGGAGATAAATAATTCATACATTGGAAATAGAGTTGGGTTGGGGATATTATAGATTAATTCCATCTAGCACTCTTTTTCCTCACTCCCACCGCCTCCCCCCCTTTTTTTTTTTGCTAGTGGGAGACCTACTGCCCTTGTCCCTTTCTTCTGATTTCTGAATCTGCCACAGGCACTGTTAGAATTACAGCAGTGATAAGAAAATATCAGGCGTGGGATTTGAATTAATGCTTTTAGACAAATCTCCATTCCATCTCTAATTCTAATGCTAATTACATTTACAGATCAAAGCCTGTTCGTTAAAGTTTTGCTTTTGAATACATGTAAAGATCTTACTTTTTTGTTTGATTTTTTCCCCATTTTTAGAGAAATGCTTCTTCCAGTAGAGACCAGATGTTCCTAAAATATCCCTTTGGAACAGCACAGCCTTGGTGCTCTGTTTCCCTTTCTTTGAGCCTTTTGTCTGCATTGGGTGCAGCATTGTTCTCTTACTGTATAGGCAATCCATCTTTCTGACTTATTTGGTTTCTGTTTAGAAAAAAGCCAGTGATAACTTAATAAGTGAGTGCAAATAATTGCAAGCATATTTAACTGCATGCTCAGCATTGCCAACTGCAGGTATTCAAAATCTGGATCAGCTTCAATAAGATTATGAGATTACAGTGAAGAGATTTGAAATATAGAGACAATTGAGTTATTTTTATTTTTCCCTCTGACTTTCAGCTTTAGATGATTTACACTTCTTATTTGCTTCTACAACCAGGAGGACTAGAAGTTATTTCTTCTCTTCGGTTTTTTTCCTACGTGAAGCAGAACCTTTCTAACATGGATTCCTTAAATTTGGATTTTCAGAAACAGGAACATAAATATCATGCAAGTCTTGCTAAAACCATAAAAACTGGCAACACAGGTACCAGAATCGCTGCATCCAGTCTGAGCTTGGCGTGTCCATACACGTTGATAGGGTCCGAGCATATTTTACAAATGTCAGGTAATGAAAGTCAGGGAAAGTCAGAAATTTTTAACACCAAAACATAAGTCAGAGATTTTTAACACCAGAGCTTCAGGGGTTGTAGCACAAGAGTACGAGCTCACTTCGGGAGGAAAGAAAAAGAAGGAAAAGGAGAATGGTGGGATGGAAGCGTGTAAAGAGGGGATTAGGTGGTGAAAGGGGCTGGGTTGCATGCAGCAGGAAGCAGAAAGGGTTCAGAGAGTGAAAAAGCCAATTAGTGGAGTCTAAATCTGAAAAAAGCCAATTTCTGAAATAAAGAGGCGTTAACTTAAGGCAGCTAAGGAGAGGATTAGCCAAGGAAGTGACAGGGTGCAGTTTGGAAAAAGTGGGATTCTTAAAGCTGATCAGGACCGAAAACAACTTCCCTGTATTCCCTGAGCATGAGGCTGCTCCCGGAGCCTGCTCGGATGCCAGCACAGTGTGAGTCCCTGTGTCTGCAGCGACAGGGAGCAGCCAGCAGGAATCCGTGCCTCAGCCGGGACAGAGCTGCGCGCTGCCTTCAGAGCTCGCATCTGACAGCCAGCGAGTACAAAGGTGCCTGCTCAGCGTGGGGCAGCCTCTCTGCCTTTCCCCAAACACCTCCGAGGATTCCAGGCTGCAGCAGCTGAAATGCTCCTGCGTACACCACAGTAACAGCGTTTTAAATGCTTCTGGCCCCTCCAAACAGCTTTGGGTTCCCATCACCAGGAATCCCTTCCCTGGATTTCTCTCCATCGTGTATGAAGCTCAAGCACCTCGGTTCTGTGCCGTGGGGGCACTGCCTCCCTGCCACCGCTGCAGAAACCTGCAGCTCCCCTGCTCAGGCAGGCACGATGTTGGTACTGCACACCTGGGGAAGGGAAAGGGACAAACATTGCTTTTTGTTCATTTCATATGGCTTTTTTTTTGTCAATTGAAAATCTGGAGGCAAAAAATCGAAAAATAATCAAATTCTGCTCACAGGCATCCACATGTATTTGCAACCAAGTCAGTAATTTCCAATATTAGTCAGTGCATGCAGAGACTTTTGGATATAAATTGGTATCCCTGAAAAATCTTCTGCAAAAGGCTGTGTGTTTGGCAGGGAGCATGAGATTACCTGGGTGTTCAAGTGCTATCACAAAAAGCTGCTTCCAATACACAACCAGTTCTGCTGGAACTCAATCCCCAGGAATTATAGTATTTATTTTTGAATAGCATTTGCTGCTCTGTCATCTATTCCCTAGAAGTTTATGCACATAGACATAGAGATCAAACTTGTAGCTATAGGGATTTCCCACTGACACAAGATTATTAGAAAATACCTAACTAGAAGAAATCCTCTTTCCTTTTGTCTTCTAAGATGCTGCAGGATGGAAGAAGACACGTCAGGTAGATGCAGGCTGCCATCCTAAAGTGCAGGGTTAGGAAGCATCTGCATACAGTTGGAACATACAGCTCCATATGGAAAAAAGAATAAAAAATAAAAACATTGAATGCAACAGGCCAAGCTTTCAGCTGGATAAATCAGCATTTCTCCCTTAAATGCACTGGAACTGTGCCTGTTAATATTGTCTAAGAATCTAGAGAGTTATCTGGGCTTGCCAGCTCACTGTAGGATAAACACAGCCTTAGCCAAGTAAATGTTCATTAGGGGCAAGGCAGAAAGGATACCAGAAGCCAAAACCCAGAACCAGTCAGCACTTCTGCTCCTGTTCTCTCACCAAATGAAACGTTCCCGTTTTGTGGAACACCTCGTTCTGCACGGGTGAGTGCAGGCCTGCAGTAAACACTGGTTTAGATCTGCTGGGCGTTATTTTATCTCAGAGCTTGGGGCTTCCTTCTGCTCACTGGCGTGTCAGCCTGCTCAGCACAGCACACTTACCTCAGCGTTAGAGTGCCTCCCACCCCTCCCTGAACGTGCAGAGTCAGAGATGTGATACGGATACCTTAATGTGGAAAACTCCTTCAGAATAGTCTCCAGCTGCCACGCTGTGATACAAAATCACACAAATACAAGACCCAACCTGCAACCTTCCTCTAACGCTAATCTGACAGTGAACACCTGGAAATCAGAAAAGGACAGGAGCAGTTAGTCCAAAATGTAATTTCCCCGTTATGCCTAGGAGACTGCCATTTCCCTGGCATCAAGAAATAGCAAAAGGGCTCCTATACCATGGATGTCTCATTTAAATCACAGTCAGATTCAGCACCATCTGGCCCTCCACAGTCACCCTTGATTCATGCCCTGCATTAATGGGGGATTCCAGGCACAAGGAATAGAAACCAACCTAAGCATGAAGTGTCAGCAATCCCCGACATCCCCCCTTTGGTTGGATTTATCACTTGAGGTGACTCCCCACAATCCCATTTGCTCACTTGGACATGCACAGGGTACAGGCTGTTCTTTCAGTGAGGGTAAGATGGGATCTCATCATCCTGAAACTGAACTCTTTCAAAAGGTACCCAGAATGTGCTGGCTGGGTTGGACAAGGGGTTTAGAAAAGGTGACTGAGAGTAGTGAGAGCTGATAATGCAAAATAGAAAAAGGTAAGAACTAGACAAATGTCTTAAAAACAAGCCCCTTTTAAGGTTAGTGCTGGTTTTCATCCATATAATGTCTTTTTTAGTGGTTGGTCAGCTTCTCCCAGTGCTGTGGCTCTAAAGTTTGGGAGTTTTTTTACAATGACCACATAACCTTGTCTCCTGTGAGGTTGGATATGGCAGGCTCCTCATTACTCTGACACCTAATTGTAGTCATCACCCTTAGGGGCCATGGCTCTCATGTGTGCAATGTCTGTCCTAAAAGGTTTCTCACTTTCCTGGTTCACAGTTCTACTTCATGATTTTCAACTATTTTAGAGACAGAGAGGAAGATTGTTTTTGTGAGCATCATGTTTCTCTAGGAAGAGGTGGAGCCGATGGAAAAGGTGTTGCAGAAATCTCAGACAGCTCAATCAGATGTAGGCTCAGTGAGAGATGCAGGTATTAATGAGCTTATAAATCATCGGAGGCTTTGGGTAACGAGCTGGAGCAGGTTTCTGCTGCACACGTGTGAACTGCAACAGCCCCGGCGCTTTTGTCTTCAGTGACTGACGTGAGTGTGCAAAGGAACAGCAAAAACCCTGTGCACAATGCAAAGAACACCCTCTCGCCAGATTTCAGGTCCTCCCTCCAAAGTACAAAGTCTCTGGAGCGTTTCAGAGCAAACACGATCAGATTTCGTAGCCCAGGAGGGCGTTAGGGCTGATGCTGATCACCTCTAATGATGGGTTGCAGTGCCAGCCCTGCCCACGGTGCCAGCCCCTGGATCCACAGGGTGAGCTGCATTCCTGGAAGTGGAAATGCACCTTTCATCTGCATCTGTGCCTGCCACATCTGTGCAACGCAATTTTCTCTTTCAAATTTCAGTTTGCTTTCCCTTAACTTTGTAATCTGGCTCCAACTTCCCCAAGTGATATTTGCCCCCTTTATCAGTGATTAGCTCGCGGCAGCTGCGACAGAGAAGATCTTTGTCCTTTGAAGTGTCCATCCTTTCTGCTGTGCTCATTTTCCACCAGCAGTGATCTCCTGCACCATTCAAGCACCACGGAAGTTGTAGGTGACAAATGGCACAACTAACCTGGACCTTAGCTGAGGCACAGCCTCTGCAGCGCTTCCCTGGGTGAGCTGTGCAAGGAGCTTTCTCACTGGGGAAAACACTGACCTGGGTGTTGGCAAATCTCATGCAGAGACAGGCCAGGTGAGGCTCTGATCACATATTAAACAAAAGTAATTATTTTAATCCACAGCAGTTTAAATGAGAGAGAAAAAAAGGCTCCCTAATGAAGATTAAATAGCAGAATTCATATTAAGGGATTTCAATGTGGACTTAAGTTCACTAAGATGGAAAATGATTGCATAAAATACGCATGACAATTGAAGTTGCTCACAAACAAGGACAATTTACTGTTAACTTTTTGAATCCTAGCAGTTAAGAAACAGTTTAAATGTTTGGGTATTCAGGAAAGGAGCCAGTTTATAAAGACTAGAAAAATAGGCCAAGGTCTGTTCTTAGGGTGAAATTCACAGCTGTAAAATATCTGTGTATCTCCTAAAATAAAGTCATGTTGGCAAATGCAGATTTGGCTTAGACTCCATTTAATAACCAGCTTCTCTTTCAGTGGGGTTTGGAAGCAAAATCTGCAGCAGAATAAATGCCAATATATTTGCTGTAGATTTCCTGTATCTGTATTTTCATGACTCCTTTCAACCTGCTACTCATCCAGAACACTAAAATCCAGAATGAAGTATAAGTACAGTAGTTTATAATGTCATTACAAAAGGACTGATTTCTGCAATATAAAAAACACGTACTGACCTCTACTGCCTTCTAACCAAAATCCTATTTTCCTCATTGACCACTCTAATTCATAAAGTCCAATGCTGCAAATACAAGAATCTCTCAACAGCCAAGTGCCTGGTTCTGTCTTTTGTAACAGCCAGCAATGACATTTGGAACATTTTGAACCTGGAGCTGGCAGACCAGGTTTCACCTCAATCCCTGCATTTCTATAGAAGTAAGAACATTATTTTCCAGGAGAAAAAAGCTGTTGATGAATGTACACACGGAAAGGCAGCTGAGCTTGCGCTGACCCAGGAGAGGATGTTTGCAGCAGCCTGACAAGCCCGCAGAGCTGCCATTAGCAGTGCGAGTTCTGCACATGCAGAGGAGGGAAACGGCCTCAATTAACGTGTTTATAGCAAAAAATGCTGCTTCCAGTGTGCTGCTCCCAGCTGAGCTGAGAGTGACTTCCCAAGATAAGACCCTGCTGTTCCTCAGCTCCTAAATAAGGTGAGAGGAGATTGGGCGACGGGAGTTCAGATGGCAGAGGGAATTTGCCGTGGAGAATTTGAAGTGCTTACCTTGCAGTCTGCAGCGCAGCCTTCACCTGGATTCTGGGCACTTTTTCATTTACTGTAAATTTAACAAACCTTGCCCTCTGTTGATAAGGAGTTTCAGTGCTCAGCTTAGTCCACCAATTTCCCCTGTGCTGCCCCAAGCCTTTATAATGTCACATTTATTTTGGTGCCTACAATGTATTTGTTTGTAAGCCCTCACACTGGCAGCAGTGCTCGTTAATTCATCAAGCCTGACAGAATGTAAAGTTACAACACAACAATGAGAATGCTGTCCTGTACTGAGGTATAATTAAGGCATGGTCATCCAGGGAAACTTGAGTTCCCTTTCACAGGGAAATTCAGAGTAGTTAAACCCACTAGTTATTCAAGCAGGTTCATTCTCTCTCCAGTTCTATCTTCTCCCAGATAGGTATCTTGGGAAGGATCTCTGATGTGGGCACACAGCATGATCTGCATCTATTCCACCTCAGGCTCTGATTTCACAAGCTTAACAAAACTGGATTGACTCCACAATGATCAACAGACTTCTAGCAAACCAACTTGTGCTACAGGAAATGTGGTGACATAACAGGTTCAGCTCGGCCCCGATCACACGCAGCCGTCAGAGGATTCATTGGTGCTTTCAGCAGGAGCTGGGTGCTGCACACCCTTCTGAGTGGAGCTTTTTGGGTTCTCTTCACCCAAATGGGTGAATTTACACTGTGCCTGCTTTAATCTTCCTTTGGCTCCCCTTAGGGGAACTGTTCTTATTTCCCACCCTGCTGCTCTGGCAGGTTGAATTTAAGCAGCCGTTGTGCCTCGTCTGAAGGATAGAAGAAGAATCATATGAAATGGTCTACAATCGAGAGAAATTGAACAACAAACTAAAATTTGCCTCCTTCCCTATTTCTAAAAGCAAATCTCATCATTCACAACAAGAGTGGGATGGACCCCTTCTTTCAGAGTGGCAGTGTGAGCTGGGGTAAAGGTGTTTGTAACCACCTCAGCTGCTGGCAGGGGTCTGTGCTGGTTTATGGAATCCACTTCCTATGCAATGAAGCACAAAGGATGGATACTGCTGAAATTCCAGCATCCATGGTGTACATTAAGGCCTGTCCCAGCACGCTGCAAAAGAGGCAAAAGTCTGCAGGAGTTCTTTGCTGACAAGGGTTAGGAACTGAATGATTGATTAGAAATGGCTACTTCTTATTCTTTTTTTTTCAGCAATAAAACCTCCATTTTAACCTCCTGGCAACAGAATCCCATTGCATAAGGAAGGTGCTGCTCCCAGCCTCTGCCCATCACCGCTCTGGCTCCTGCTCTTGGAGGCCTGAGTTTGCTGACCACACTTCTTGGTCTGCACAAGCCCGTGCACAGCTGTGGAGCCAAACAGAAGTGGCTGCATGAAGCAGAGGTGCAATGCCACAAATCCTCCTTTGTGAGATGCCTGGAGACTGGGAAACAAATCACACAAGGGAAAAACAGTCCTTCCCCTCCGTTTTTCTTTTTTGTGTCTTAGCATTGCCTTTAATTGCACAATCATCTGCCTAAAGAGTTTACCTGGTAGGAACACAGTGACTTTGATTCTCACTGGTGGAGCACCAGATTATAACAGTGAAGTTTCAAGGAGTAAAGAAAGAGGAGAAAATAGTTCAAGGTGTATCACATATTTTAGAAAAACAGAAACTTCCAAGAGTGTCAGAACTGCTCCCCTTTCGTTGCTCTGGCTCTTCAAATTTTTCCTCTTGCACCAAAACAGACTATTTGTTTATTACAGCAGGAACTAATATTTTCCCTGTAGCCAGTTAAAAGAAATACATCCTCTTTGTGGCTTTGAAAATCCCTACAGGATTATGAATGAATACTTCAAGAGTGTATTATAAATTCAGACATGTCTATTGGGCTTTCAAGTATCACAGCGGGAGCTTCTTACTGAGGCAACCTGAGGGTAAAGGCTTTCCCACCTTTCCAAAGTGACTCCTCCCACAAAATTTTCTTGGGCTGAAGTTAAAAAAAAAAACCACCACCCTACCTAGTTCAGCTTCTTAGAGCTACTTCATTCTAAGCAGAACTGAATATAGAAATAATTTAGTACAATCACATCCCCAGACGTGGCTCTGGAGCCTGCTCAGCTCTCCTGCCACTTGCAGTAGCTCCCACACTCTTTAATGTAGGTTGTTGTTTGAAACCGATGTGCTTTTTATTTTAAAGTCTAAGCAGGCTGGCTGAGGAGCTTGTTTTGCAGCACGTGCTGTCGTCGCTGTGCTCTGAGCACCTGCCACGGTCTCCTCCCAGTTCCACTGCAGCTCGGGTGCCAGCTGGCAGCGCCAGGGGATCAGACAGAGCCATCGCTGCAGCCCTGCTGCGAGTGCTGAACCAGCAACTCTGCCGTGTTTTGATCAGATGCACTCAGCGCTGACAAATAAATCAGGGACAGTGCTAAAGGGAGCGGGGAGGAACCAGCAACAAAGAGGCAAAATCAAGGGCAACTTGGAAGGAAAGAATGGGACTAAAGAGAGTTTTAAAAGCACATGGCTTTGAATATATATGTACTTAACTTCTAAGGGGGATGAGGGGTGTTGCTGCTTTCAAAATAATTCACATTTTTTCAGGCTTTTGAATGCACATCGCCCCCAGAAAAAACCTCCAGTGGGCTGAGCCTCAGAATGAACCACGAGATGAAAATGAGTTTTAGCTGGAAACTGAAGGGCAGCTGTTAAGAAGTCCTGTCAGACAGCCTTTGAAATTTAAGAACCACCTGCAGCAACTGGTGTAGGTGGTACTTGTAACGCTGTGCATGATGCTGACTTAATGGCTCAGCAGATGTGCATGGGTGTACCTCCTTCAGACAGAGCACCAGAGAGGCTCAGAGACACAAAAACGCCGTCCTTAGGGATGTCAGCCCAAAGGACAAGGATTATCAAGAAAAGGTCAAAGAGGATGGTGATCTTCCACAGGTTTTACTTATCTGTGAAATATCAGAAAAGCAAAGCTGGTGTCAAGGTGCTCCGGTACTGCAGCAATGCAGAAAGATCGGGATTGGCAGCTGTTCTTACAACAGGCAGGACACAGAGCAGGAAGATGGGGACCCCTGTAGTGCCTGATCGTGTCCAGTGCCCAGGTGTGTGTTCCTAACACCCCCCAGCTGCTCTGTGGAAGCTGCAGCCATCAAGGACATCATCTTTCAAAGAAAACTTGGGAGTAAGAGGCATGAAGAAAACTTCCAGAACAAGACACACGTGTCCCTGCATTATGCTGCTGTGCCATTTGCCACGCTGCAATTACAGCTAAACCTAAGTATCTGTAGAAATTTTGACTGTCTAAACTCTCACTTTAAAACACATAAACCCTAGGTGCAGAAGGAAAACACGCATGTGAAAATACACACACACAATTCCAAATTCTTGCACATAGACTCAGGTTTAAACACGTACAGAATTCTCTCAAGTCTCTTGAAGTACTATTTAAATATTAAATAAATAATGCACGCAGGGACCTTTGCAGGACAGTGGCCTAAGGCACAGCCACTCCTTAAGCACTTCACAGAACAATCTGGAGCTGAACTTCGGGAAGGTGTAAAAGAGGAACCTGCAAATCAATGACACAGGTCTATGTGATTTAAAATCAGCACAGCAAATGACAAGAAAACCCTACAATTTGACCAGTAGGCAAAAGCCTGCTCTTAGTTATTCCATTTCGTAATGAACTTCTTGGTCTGAATCCAAGATTTCTACATTTCCATTGATAAAACTGAAGACCAGCTTTGTCTGACGCTCTCTGTCTGGCTTATTAAACCTGCTAATTTGTATTTATAACTATAAATATAGAGATCATAACCGAGGTCAAGCATTTTCTAAAATTCTCTGGTGTAGGCTCACACAGTACAATGTAACCCTTAGTTTTAGTTGGCAGGAACAAGAATGAAAGCAATAAGATCTTAAGCACTTGAAAAAACAAGATTGTTATCTCAGTTTTTCAATGCTATTAGTGAGAAAAGTAGCCAGCAATATGTAGGTCATCGTCAGTAGCTGCTCTGGTAGCCTGTGAACAATTTAAAGGAAGGAAGAGGTTTCTCTTTGTGGTTGAATAAGTTACTCTATATCCATGAAGGAGCTGTGTCTCAGCCCCAAAGGGAGCAGCATTATCAGCAGTGAATGAACAGGGCATTCTGTGTTATGCCAGTAGCACTGTCTTTGAAAACAAGGGAGACAAGAAAAGTGGATTCAGTGTGGCTTTTATTTTCCTGTCTGCCATTGTAACGGGGCTCCTCCATTAACTCGTTCTTGTCAGGCTGAATTGAAAGTGACACTCAATAACTTCCACCAGCATCTGCTCCCACTCCTGCCGCAGCCACGGGGCTCTGCGGGGCCTGTGGGCAGACCTGGCGGCTGGAAGAGGTGGGAGCTGACACTTACAGCACTCAGGACAGCTGGAGGGAAAACAGGGACCTGCTCTTGGGCCAACCAGCTCCTCTTCAGGTCACCTGGAATCTCCAGTTCCTACCAATGCATTGGTGAAAAATCTGCTGAATATAAATATTCTGCTTCAGCTGTTATCAAAACTTCCTCCCTTACTGACAGCACCCCACTCACTTCATGAAGCTGCACCGAGATTTCCCAGCAGACAGGAGCTGGGGCTGAGCTGGAAAATGAACGTTTCTGTTTTACACACAACAACTGCTCCAGGTGATGTCCTCTGCTGCAGTGCAGAGCTCAGAGCTCCAGGCAGGGACAGGGGACAGGGGAGCCTCCACTCAGCGCCGGTGCTGGGAGCAGCACTGCAGTGAGGCTGTGTCACACTGTCACACTGGTGTCACACTGTCACACTGGTGTCACACAGGGCACTGGTGTCACACAGGGCACTGGTGTCACACTGTCACAGGGGGTACCTGTGTCACACTGTCACACAGGGCACCTGTGTCACATGGGGCAGGGCTGGCCCTGGGAAGCCACAACACCCAGCAGCAAGGGCTTCAACCAGCTCCTGATTCTCCTTCCAGTCCCGGAGACCATGGAGAGCATCGCCACTCTCTGTTGTGTTCTGTGTGATGACACGTGTGACACATGACATGTAGCACCATGTGACAGCATGTGACACCACGTGAAATGCTGTCCTTGCACTGCTGCAGCCCCAAGCACGCTCACCCCATCAGCCAAGCCCTGGCTCTGGCTGAGCCGTGCAAACAAATCTCTGGCACCACTAGAAATCTGCGCTTGGGCTTCTCCTTCAGCACCCAAGCCCCAGCCCCGGGCCCGTGGCTGATTTCAGAGAGAGCCTGGGCTGAGCCGTTCTCTGCCCCTGCCCAGGAGATCCATCACTCCCTCAGCCCGGCTGTGCAGCGTTAGTTAACCCTTGTTCACATCACCCCACCTCTGGTAATATTCAAACAGCACAGACCACTGGTGCCAAACTGTGTTTTGTCCTCCCAGCAGTGAGTAGGACAGCAGGTTTTGGCACACTCACTCCATTCCCTCTGTCAGGCAGGACAAATTCTGCCTTTAATCACCCCCTGATCTCAATGAACACTTCTGTCTGGACACTGACATGTCACAGGATTGCCACAGTGATGGTCTCACAAACCTTTTGGCTGAGATTTTCATGTTGTCCTGGTGCCATTTTTTGTGCTGTAGTTCGTCTTCACCTGTGCCCTTTTCTGAATGGAGTACAAGGAAGAAAACCCTCAAAAGTGGGACATATTTTGCCAGTGATAATCTTTACTGTTTCACTTTCCTTTCTTTTCCATCCCTCCCCTTACTTCACTAGATTCTTTAGCAGTGGCCTAGATTTAACATCCTTTTACAGCTGATTCTTGTGGCTGCAAAGCCCTGCTAATATCACATTGTACTAGTCAGAAAAAATTATTTAGGGCAGGGAGAGTCTTTTTGGTCTGTGTTAGCACACAGATGTCTTGAGACAGAACTGAAACTCAGAGGTGCTGCTAGAATGTGCATGGTACAGGAGACTGAACATATTTATATCCACATCTCTGTCACTGTAGAGAGAATGGGGAAGGTAAAAATATCTAGAAGAGAAACTATTTGTTTACTCCCTTTATTTCTGACCCATAATCACCCCACTTCCCTTTATTTTTTCAGACATTACCTACTTCCTTACTTTCCCTTCTATAACCCCTTTCCTCAAGCTTTCTACACCCTTCACATTCTTGCTGCTGAGTTATTGGTGCATTGTTCACAGCTGCTCACTGTAGCAGAAGGCAACAATGGTAATGAGCCACTGAAACAATTCTTAAAATCATTGGCTAAAAACTCTGGTGCTCCAAAGCAGCCTAAGGAGGACAATTCCCAAATGTGGCAGCACGAGGCCATGCAGGAGTCTGTACTTCTGTTCCACTGGCCTCCAGTCCAGCAGGAGAGGTTCCTGCTTTCCCCTCCAACAGCCACTGATTTCCCATGTTCGTCACGGACCCCCATCTGTGCCGTTCTGCTGAGTCAGTGTTTGCATGGCTGTGCTCTGCACCAGACCTTGCAGCAACTCTGAAAGCAAAACCAATGAAAAACAAACCTTGCTTCTACTTTTTTCCTCCGTTCCTATTTTTAAACCAGAAAATGTCACAGTCCTGCTTTGGGACAGAACCAAAATAAAGCAGTGATTCAGAAGAAAATAATAAAGGGGCCAAGAAAAAGGGAATGAGGATTTCTGCAATCTGTTCTAACAGGACACACAACCACAGGGTAACAGTATATGGAGGGGGAAAAAAAATAAAAAAAGCCTTGTTTGAAGAACTTGCAAGTAACTCAAGAGCTGCGGTTCCCTTCCCTCAGTGCAGTGACTGTATCATCAAAGGGCTTTTTGCATCCACAGCATTCAACAAACTGGCCTGAGAGTCTCAGGAATTTAGATAGCATCCTCCTCCAGGGTTTTGAATGGGGCCTGCTGGACGTGATGCTGAGCTTTGTTCCCTGGTAAGCCAAAGACCCTTTTCTCTGTTGAAGTGAGTGTGTGTGAGCCTGAGTGGCTGTGTCAGAAGGGATGATCTCAGCCCTTTGAGTGGCTCTCATTGTAGGGGCTACTCATCCCTTACAGGCTGATGGCACTGATTCTGTGTGACACAGGAGCCTCTGTCCAGCACAAACAACACCAGAATAAATAAACACAAATATTAATCATCCCTGGCCTCAGAACTGTTGAGTGTTGCAGGGGACCTGTGTGAAAATGCTGACAAGCAACGCAGGGAGGGCTGGGAAGAGGCATTTGTCTGCACTGGTATCACTTCTCTGGGCTAAATGGTTTTGGACAAAGGAGCATTTAATCCTTAGAGCTCAGATATCTGAACAGCATCTGATCCGTGGCTGAAATGGGATGGACAGGACGGGTGCTCAGCACTCCCAGAATATTTTCAAGGAGAGAATAATTCTGTCCCCGTTTCAGAGCATGATCAGAAAACCTCAGATTAATCCCCCTGGGGACTCAGACTGTCTGTACCAGAGCGGGTCAGTCATTAATTACTTTCCAAGTTCTTTGCAGCGTGACAAGGAGAAACCCTTTTAAACCTCTGCTCTCAGAAGGGTCCATTCACTCCTCCTGTCCCCCGGCTGCGTGTGTGAAACACGTTTGTGCATGACAGCGAGGGCTTTTTGGCAGCTGTGTCACACCCATAACGTGTACCTTGCTGACTATTACCAGAGTGATTTAGGAAACAGATTAATCAAAGCAATTTAAAGGGATGTTTGCCAATAAGGATCAGAAGCCTGTTAAACCACCCATCCAAACAGCCAGTTTGAGCCTCGCTCATTTACTGTCTGACTCCATCTGAATTGCACTTCTCTCACAACACTGCACAGACGTCAGGGCCCTCCTGCAGGCACAGCCCAGAGGTGCAGCTTCTGTCCCTGGGCAGCAGGAGGGGCCGGGCTCGGACACATCAGACACTGAATAGATGAGCTGCGTTTCCTTAGCGCAACAGGTCAAAACCGGGCCTGAAACCCCACCTACACTGCTGTGCACCCTTCAAGGCTCACAGTTACAATGGCTGGCTCCTTACCATATAACAGTTTTCTGGTTTTTCTGTGTATTTATGTGCTCTCCATTACCATCACAACGGCCTCCCCACATCCTCCAATGGATGTGATTCCCCATCTCCCTGCAGGGCAGGGACAGAACCGCCAGCCCGGTGTGAACTGCAGGAGCTGGGCCAGAGAGAGCCCAAGCCCTTGGCACAGTCAGTGAGGTGCAAGCAGGGTCCCTGCGGTGCCACACAGGGCTCTGGGGCACCTCGCTGGTGTGGGAGCCCAAACCCGGCGGGGCTGCGGCAGCAGCGACAGAGCACAGCCCCTCCTGCCCTGCCCTCCCTGCCCTGCTCACCAGCAGAGCTGCACAGGCGATCACACCAGGCCCTGGTTTGGTTTCTTGCTCCCCTTCCCGGTCTCCTTTCTTTCCTGTCCCATTTCTGTGGGTTTTTTCTGCCCTTTTCTCCATTTTTACCCTTCTCTTGTCAAGCCAGGCAGTAAAAGAAGCATTTCTTACCTACAGGACTTGAGAAAGAGCTTGTTTCAACAGAGCTTGACTCAGAACCTTCCAGTTCACATCTGTGGCTCCACAAAGGCAGGAAAAGCTTCCTATGAATTGTCTTCTTTAAGTGTTTTCTGCTTGTAGTAAATCAGTGGCTCTCCCTTAACTCTGGAGCTCTTTATTCAGGGTGCTTAGCTGGCCACCTTAGAGGCTGCATTGACCACTCTCTGTCAGAAGTTTATACCTTGATAAATAAAATGCACCTGACTGTTATTACAGATCTAGGTAAGTAAACAAAATCTCTTTCTTCTGCTAAAGAGGTTTGGCTGTGTAATCAAAAGTAATTCAGTACCTGTTTAGCCTTGGTGCTGGCTAACAAAAGGCAGATTCCACGCCCTCGTGGAAGAAAGATCAAAGGCTTTTTTGGTATTAATGAATGTTAAGCAAAAACCCCAAATATTTAATCAAGAGGGAACAAAACCTTAAGACTCACGCAGCTATGAGCATTTTCACAGACTTTCATAGTTCATATTTGAATCCTATCTAAGGGTTTGTTACCATATACATGAACAGGATTAAAGTCTGGTGGCCAAGGGTGGGATTTTCAAAGCGTTTTTAAAACTGTCACAGACTCGAAATGGGCTCAGGTTGGGACAATAGGGGAAGAGCTATTAGAGGCTGTCACTTCTGAAAAAGCATTTAATGTGATGGAGTGTGATTATGACTCAGAAACACAAGGAGAGCTTTAGAGGGAGCCAAAAAGAAAAGGATGCACCTGACTGGTTTTGTAAGGCTGGGTACAAGTGATACAATAATTCTTTCACAACCAAGGGGCAGTCAGATGATATCCTGAACCAGAAGATTTGATTGCCCAGCTTAAAAAACACAATGCACTTGTCACACAAGCACCCTAAACAATTACAATAATAAGGTATTATTTTCACTGCAGTTGTGCTCGTGGGCCTCGGTGACGGATCAGACTCCACTTTGCAATGACCCAGCACATACAGAAACCCCAGGGGTTCTTTCCCCACAGACTGGATGGAAGATGATGGGCAGGAAAAGCACACGAAACCTGGCCACTGATACTGCTCCACAAGCAGGAGCAATCACGTTCCACCAGGTGTTTAACTGATGCTGGTTTTGTACAGACCGTGGCAGAGGAGAGGTTTTCAAGGGTATTACAGGGATCACAATGCAATTACTTAGGAGATGTCTCAGAGATCTCCACCTGCTCACAGAGGTAACACAAACAAAGCCAAAGGGGCTTAACTGAAAAATAATAATTAAGTGATAAAGGTGACATCAAAAGGAGCAGTTGTGGATATGACACCCAGCTGGTGCAGGAAAGGTGTTGGGTAACAAACTCCACCAAGAGCTCGGGAGTGTTTGAAGTGGTGGAGAAGGGGCATCCTGCAAAGGGAGGGCACAGGCTCACAGTGCCACAGCACAACCCAGCCCAGAAATGGGGAGAGAATCCCTGCAGGAACGTGTTGATGAGAAAGCTGAGATAGGATGGAATTCACTGGTGTGGGCAGAAAGAGCTTTTACCAACCACGATACAACGTGAGGGATCCCCGTGTCACCCATGACACAGGGCAGAAAAGAAGGATTTCAGCTGTGCTTGGTAAGCAGAAGTTTAAGCCACCACATGCAACTTGGATGTGATGATCCATTGAGGTAAAACAAGGCAAAAATAGAATTCAGGTTGGTCACCCAAAGGTTGATAAGTATGAAAAAAAATAAAAGAAGTATAAAAGTTTCTAGGCAATCATCAGAAACTAATGTGGAGATTTCAACTTGGATAGGAAGGGACCTTCCTTCGTAAGAGCTAAATAGAAAAAACAACCGAAAAATTACCATTCTGGTTAAAAAAAGAAAAAATGGAAATGGAATCAGGTGATCATTTCTGTTGTAGCCACCCAGCCTTAGCAGTATCAGAGTTGTCATCTTCCTGTCCATCACAAGACAATTACTTATGCTTATGCAAAATCATTAATTGCAAAAGAACCTTTCAAGTGTTGATGAGATCAAGTAATACAAGGCTATGACAAAATATAATCTTGCACATGAGGCTTTAATTACAGAGATGATGCACGAAGTGGAGACAATCATCCTGCTCACCTCTCAGTCCCAGCTCATGGGGAGGACTGGCAGTTAAAAACCCATTATTTATTTAACTGTGCAACTGGTGCATTTACAGTGTTAATCAGTGAGCCAGGGAAAAAAGCAGAAGATTCTGTGCAATTTGTAAGTGCCTACTTTCAAAGTAAACCACATGAAAAATTCATTTAAATATTTTGGAGTGAAATATTCAGGTGATGAAAATTGGGGAATCTCCTACAAAATCAATGAAGCTTTTCATCACTTGAATATGCTTTGGTTACCTCTTAACCTTCTTTTTTTTTTTCTCAATATGGTTGAAAACCGGTATTATTTATGTGGACTGCATAATGCCCCAGTAATTGAGAAATCACCTGGCAGATGAAATATTAATGTGGATAAAACCAACAAAAAATTACCTGCTAGAAAAATCTTGTTTAACAAATACTTGTGTGAAGTGCTCAGCTTCTTAGAACATAGATGATGTTGGGAATTTTTATTATTCATTATTAAGAATGATGAAAAGAAGAGATATTGCTCTCTTAATCCATCAAAGCCCAAAAGGAATCTATGTTGTACAGAAAGAGAATAGAAAAACATAAGTTATATTCCCTAGAATGAGGTCAATGTTCATTCTTGGAGATCCAGAAAATGCACTTTGAAGCACATAATTATGTGTGGGAAATGATCTATAAAATTACAGAAGCAGAAAGAATCTCACGGAAGACAGGACGTGTGCCAAGGTCTCAGCAGCACTTCAGGTGTCTGTGGGGTTTTCAAAGAAAAGAAACATTCTTCCAGCATCTGCAGAAGCTCACATCTGAATTTGTAATTGCCCCAACTACCAATTAAATTACCTGCCTGCATATGTAATTAGGGAATCTTCGTACTTCACCTTGCATGTTTGTGGTGCTGACAGCTTTCCTCGGGCGTCCTCACTGCAGCCTCGGCAGGAGACGCGAGCACAGAGGGCCCAGAGGTTTCCCTGTGCTGGCTGAGTCCCCTTTGGTTCTGTGGTGTCACAGGGGAGGCAGTGAGAGGGAATCAGAGATTCCCCCTGGGAACTGCTCGTGTGCAGGAGCAGGGATTGCCGTGTTTACAGATATCAGAAAGGAATCCTGAAGATTTCTGCTGCAGGACAAAGCTCAGTGCTGACTCAGAATCTCCACCCTGCCCTATTAAATTCTGTATCATCTGAGTCTGAAGCCAGCAGATTTTATCTGCAAAATACCTCATTTTAATCCAAAGAGAAACAGATCAATTGTTTGGTTTCACAGAAGTGACATTATCAGTATTTGTTTCCAACAGTTCTGTCTCACTGGAGTTTTTCACTAGAAGAGAGTGTCAGAGTCACCAGGGCCAAGAAGGCTCCACAAAATTTGCTCCCTGCATTTCCCAGACACTTCCCACTGCCACACGGGGAAGTTTAGGCCTGAGGGACACATCACTGTTAGAAAGGGGATAGAAAAGATGAGTCTATGACAAGTAATTTGTGCCTCTCCTAATCACTGTGTGTTAGATGACTCCAGCAAGTGTGTGTTGAATGTACAGGAGGGGGAAAAAATCTAAAAAACTCTGCCAGTTTGACCAGGGAGAAAATTCCTTCTTTCCTGACCCCAAATCAGGCAATCAGCCTAACTCTGGGTGTGGGAGCAAGACTCATCAGCCAGGCATGTGCAAGACTTCAACACCACTTGCCAAATCCACCCTCATGTTGTGGCCAAGCCCCAGAGCTTCAGAAGAGAATAGAAAATGGGGTTTAGAAAGATGCAAAAAGGAATGTTGGGCTTTCCATAGGGCTTAGTTGTGATGAACTAGAGACAAAAGAAAAAAAAAAAAAAAAAGGCAAAAATCAGAGTCCACATTGCACACCCTGAGGATGACAGTGTTTGCACTCCATTCTGTTTTCAGAAAAAGAAATGACCAGAGGTTTTAGGCAAAGTGCTGTCAGAGAGACATGATGAGATGTTTTTAGTTTCCTCACTAAAAACATGCCCAGCTCTTCTGGGTTTGCTCACCTTGTATGAAGCACTTGTAGCCTGCCCTTTATCCTCCCTGCGTGGCCAGTTGCTAACAGATCAGATTATTGATTACAGCTGATATGGTTCCATTCAGTCCTTACACACAGAGCGGTGCAGGGGAACAGAGCAGGGATTGTTGGGAGCAAAGGCAGCACAAGGCGGGAGAATGTTCCAGCCAGCGTGGAAAGAGAGCACAGAAGTCTTGAGTGGGTGAAGGAAACCAAAGCTTGGGTGGAGCAAGAAGAAAGGGGCAGGGTGTGAGCTGATGGTGAGGCTCAGGAAGGGTGACACGTTCTGTACAGTTACTGCAGTGCTTTAATTACCCCGTGCCCAAAGTTCCTCCAGCACCCTCTGCCACGGGCAGAGGCTGAGGCTGGAAGGGGCATCCTCCCCTCCTGCCTTGTGCAATTCAAACCCCAGCAAGAACTGCTGAATCCTGGAGATAAGGCCCTTTGGCTCAGTCCTTCCTCCCCAGCCTGGGCTGAGCTTTCCCTGGGTGACTGCACTTCCCGTGTCCGTGGATGTTCCCCCGTGGGGGCCAAAGCCTGGCAGACCCCTGGGTTTGCAGGTGCTGGGCTCACTGAACCCAGCCTGTGCTGCCCACACCGTGCTCACCCAGTGGCCTAAATAACAGGAGGAGCAGCTTAAAGGCAAAACAGAACAGAAACATGGGCCCTTTTCCCCTTTTTCTCACTAACAGAATTCCTCACTGACAGGAAAAGATGCTTTTCCAGTGACTGCCTCAGCCCTGGCTGTGGCTGGCACAGGCACTCCCAAAGCAGGGTGACCAATCACAGACTGTGCCAGCGTCAGCAATAAAAAGAACTTAGGTTTTTTTAAAAATCCCTCAGATAACTCACAGCATTTCCATAAAAGAAACTGTGGTCACCTCATTTCCAACACATTTTAAAGATTCCTATTTGGGGAGCAAGAGTTGGAATAGAATTTGTAAAGTTGTCTTGTAATTTATTATTTTCTTTACGAGAATGATTTACTGTGCTGATGGTATCAGCTGCCTCACATCTTTTGTAGTTGTCTGATTTTTAGGAGCTGGGCAGAGCACAGACTTAAATTCCTGAGGGAGATTTCTTAGATAATCCATGGAAAATGCTAGATTTTGGCAGAGGAATCAAACTCCTCTGGTAAAAAGGTGTGACTGCAATGCAGAATCCCTGGATTATAGAGTAACCATACACTAGAGAAGAAATGATCAACACAGAGAATTGTACTGTAACATCTAAAGCTGAGGTGCAATAATTACTCCAGGAAATGCTACACTGGGGATGTACGTTGCAATCCTGTTGTCACAGACAATATCTGTTACTTTTATTGCCCACGATACGAAGTTTTGATTGCTCCCAAACCTCATCATAGACACTGTTTTATGAATGATTATAAAATAAGAATATAAAATTCTAGTCACCCAACGACATGTTGTATTTTATGAAATATGAGAATTCTGTAAGTCACCAGGATTCACATATCTCCACTATCCCAAGCTCCCATCTCTTCCAAGCACCCTCCAAAAGCCACATCCCTCCTTTTGCTCTGCCGTGGTTTTACTCCTGCGTTTTAGACTGGTAATTCAAGGTTTTGCTCTCACCAATTTTATGAAGATGAAAGAGCCAGCACAGAGGTGAGATAGTCTTGCCTTTATCCAATAAAAGCTGGTTCCTCTGCCCACAGGAATCCAGGAAGATATGGGAGCCCTGCCAAGACATCAGCTGGCTCCACGAGAGCCAACAAGTCCAGTGGCTTCATGAATGTTCTGGCACTGGAGCCAGACACCATCAGTGAGCTCAGACTGGTTCCTGAGAGACAGGGACCTCTCCTGCTGTGCTCCCAAAGCGCCTGTGGGAACCTCTGCTCCATGCAGAGCTGCTGCTGGTGGTGGATCTGACAGCTATGGTGGATCCCTAAGAGCTGTGGTGGATCTCTGAGAGCTGTGGTGGGTCTCTGAGAACTGTGGTGGATCCCTAAGAGCTGTGGTGGATCTCTGAGAGCTGTGGTGGATCTCTGAGAGCTGTGGTGGATCTAAGAGCTGTGGTGGATCTAAGAGCTGTGGTTTATCTAAAAGCTGTGGTTTACCTGACACCTCTGGTTCACCCAAGAGCTGAGGCTCCCAGCCCCACTGCCCCAGGTGCTCTGTCCCTGCTGCCCGTGGCTCTCTGCCCCACAGTGCCCGTGCCCACCCCGCTGTGCCCCCTCTGGCCCCTCCCTGTCTCTCCCACCAAGGATGGCTCTCTCCACCCCGGTGCCTTTCCCTTCACCGCCTGGAGCAGGGGGATACAGCTCTGGTGCCAGTGTTCGGATTAACAAACCCTGTGGTTTGAGGGGATTGGGATTACATGAACTGGAGCCATGTACAGCTCTAAGATACCAGACTCAAACCCATGAAATTGTGAACACTTATTTTAGTTACTGATCCATGGTTCTGAACCCTACTCAAGGGCCCAGCCTGTTCTGTTCTGCACTAGAGAGTGCCACAATATATTTTAAGGGATTACTCTACTGTCATTTTTAGTGCAATAAATTTATTTTGTCAGAGGTCTGAGATACAACAGTAACACATTAATCATGTGTCACTCATCTCATGGGAACACAGAAAACAAATAGAAACCAACCATTCCTTTCCTCACATGAACAGCTCTAATTAATATAGGAATTTGTTTTGCTGGTTGTTTTTGTTGTCTTCGGAAACTACTTCTGCAAATAATCAAAATGAAAAGGAGAGACGGAGAGACCTTCCTTGTTAAAAATTTAAAAAAAAAAAAAAAAGAAGAAAAGAAAAAACCTGACTATATCGTTTCTTGAAGTGCTGCTTGTACATTTAAAGTACAAATATAAAAGATTAAGCCTGCCTTGAAATATGATTTACTGGCTTGAAATATCAACGTACTCAATATTCACATGGTGAGAGTTTTATGTATTGCCAGATTGTGATGATAGAAAAGGATACTTTGTCATTTACATTTACTACACTACTCACAGACTACAACTATTTGAGTCCTGTGTGGTTTTGAATAGATAAAATGGGAAAACAAGCCATGAAGCACTTATTGCAGTGACCCAGGGTTACCGTGGAACTGTGGTGTGAATTGTACACTTCTACATCAGTCACAAGCAGATTCTGTACTTGTTAAAACCGGCTGCAAAGCTGGCACTAGTGCTTCAAAAAGACTACTTTAGGAAAAACAGATAACAGTGGAGCCCCTGCAGCTTCGGGTTTGGTTTTGGTTTGGTTTTTTAAAAGCTGTAGCTCGTGGAAGGAACAGATCTCGTTTACTGAAATGTTGCCTTTGGTGTGTGTATGAAACAAGAGGCTGAGCTCCGGACCGGGCAGAGCCTCTCCCGTCAGGGACAGCAACAATCGTACATTTCAAAGGAACCTCCTGCAAGGCCAAGGAGCTTTTTGTTATGTAAATAACCCCAACTTGTTTTTGTTGATGTTTTTAAATGCCGAGTTGTAGATATGTCTGTTGTGTTAAACACATCAAACAGGGAACCAGAACATCAGTCTCCTGCATTCTGAGCTCTGCTGCAGACACCGATAGTTTGCTTAGGGTTGCACTTCAAACAGCAGCTCTTTGATGCTTTAAATGCCCGGCCGAGAGTCCCCTGCACACGGGGAGGTGGAACAGCACTCCAAGGGCGTCCCTTGCGGGACAGGGACAGTAACGGGGCTGCCAAGCCCGCACAGCTTCCACCGCAAAGGTCATTTCAAACTGGCACCGAAACAGACAAACACAAAAACTGTCACTGCCACCGCTGATATTTAAAACCCCGCTGCTTCTGGGCTCCAGAGACACGTGGAAGTTCAGCAGGTGGAGATGTGAGTGCAGAATTTGTGAGACGGAAACAACAGCCAGAAGAGTTCTCAAAATAAGTTCTGAATTATTACTTTCATAATTTTGTCGTTCTAGGCAACACATAATATTTATAGATCAATTGAATCTGTTTTTTTGTTACCTTTTAGAGAGCATCTGACCCACGGAGCACTGACTCTGGCTGTGACTCTGCTTTGTGTGGTGTGTCATGCCCCAAGCCCCGGGCAGGGGAGGACAACCTCACCTCAGGAATGGTTCCATTTCATGTTTCCAACCTGCGCCTGCACAGGACAGGGCGGCTGGAGAGCAGGGGCTGAAATGAACACCCGGACGCAGCCCAGTCCCAGGCTCCTCTCCACTTCATCCTTTACGTGTGGGGATCCCCCAGTGCCATCGGGGTTTCCTGCCGTGCTTAATAAAAGCAGGATCTGTTCCATGAAGTGCCTTGTTCGGAGGTCACAGATCACCAGCAGCCAGTCCGTGTGAAGCCAAATTTGGAAGTTAAAAAAGGAGTAAAGGATGTGCCGCCTTCTGCCTTAAGTTTGGTTTTATCATATCCTGCAAATGAAGGGCTTTGAGGAATTTTCAAAACTGATCAAAGAGCTGTGTAATACACCCCTTCACAGTCCAAACTCTGTGGGCTCGAAGGGTGGAATTTTCAAAGAAATATGCAGAAGAACCTGTTGCCCCAGATAAGTTAATTAACAAAACCAGTAGTGGCTGGAATTCTGAATTTGATTATTCTTCAAACCTTCTTTACCACCGCATTGTAATTTGTTTCGAAGACCATACATTGGCAACTTCAGTTTATCAAAAGTCGTAACACTGTAATACTCTTCTAATTGTGTCCTGTGCATAAAATTAGATAACCAGATTCCACTTTAAATATTGATACAGCTGCCCAGGATAACCAGGGAAGCATGGAATCAAACCCGTGAATGCCCTTCTGTGGCCGTGAGGAGAGCAGAGGCTCAGAGCAGTGCAATGGAAACCAAACTCCTGAGCACCAGAGTAGATTAATGTACAAAAAATAAGCAGTTGGGTTAGTGCATCTCTAGCTTGAGGACTTAAACCATGCCAGCTCCCTTGAGGCAGTTTTCTCCTTCCCCCTCTCCTATGGTTCTGTTCTCAGTATCTTTAGCCTATTTACTGCCTATGCTCAATTTTCTCTCTCCTCTCTTTTCTGGAGGAGCTCACAGACTGCAAAGTTCCGCCTCTCTCCATACAGACACACTCAGTCAGTGTTTACTTTCTTGTGAAAGTTGCTATCAAAGACAACCCTACAGCATTCAAGATTCAGAAGCCTCTTTCCCACAGTTCTCCTTGTTAGATATGCAAAGGAGGTCCTTGAAGAGCTATTACAGAGTGTGAAAAGAAACATAAAATTTGGTGCACTCTTGATGTTCCTATCTCAGCACCGAGACTGAAACAAAGCAAAACCCCACTGCCCTGCAATGCCACAGCCTCTGCTCGTGAGACAGCTCCCAAACGCTGAGCAGCAGCGAGGTCTGTGCTGTCTGTGGGTGCTGCTGCCAGTAGCACGCAGTGCACTTGTAAAGCTCTGGATACCTGTTCCAGTGAGGCTCTCAAGCACTTCAAGTGCTGCTCCAGACCAGCTGAGCTGATAGTCAGCTGGAACACAGGCTCACCCTTCCTTATTAAAAATTCTGGATGATTCTTTGGTTATGGCAGGCCAAGACCTAACAAAAGGTATCTGCTGGTCTGTTCCATGGCAGCTGGAATGCAGAGCTCAGCTCTGAATATCTTCATATAAAGATGTGAAAGAGACAGGGGAAAGAGAGAGCTTTAGAGAGCCCCCAAAAACCCTGCCTGGAGCCGACTTTTAGTGGTAGGAGAAGGTTTTTGTGTGGCCCTTCTTAACCATGACCGTGTTGGAATCAGCCGCTCTTGTGCCAAGCGACTTCACCCGCACCATAAAAAAGGAATAAAGCTGAGCTCATCTGGGAGCTGGGCTGTGAATGAAAAGCCAACCTCAGCAGAAGTGCTGCTCCAGAAATTGGCTGCACCTCTTGACCAAAATTGCCACGAAGACACACAATGGTCCTACTGCACCCTGCTCAAGGGGCTCGCATTATCCTGCAATTCAACTGCAAACATTTCTAACAGGGAAATTACTAAAAACACCTAAAAAGATTTGCAAGCCTAAAATAATCTAGAGTGATACTTGATCTTCCAAATCCCACAATTCAGATTTACTTGGGGCAGTGTTCTGTCCTTAAAAGTACCTTTATAGTTATCACCATGCCTGTACTTGATTAAATAACTTTTTTTACTGGTTTCAAATTGAATCCATTAATTTAGCATAAAAAGTGTATGTGGATAGGTAGCTTGGTTTTTATTCTCTACTAATTGTCAATGAATAACTTGTAAAAATGTTACTAACATGTTGTGTCAAGCAAGAAAGGCTTATTGAAGAAACAAAAAGGCTGCATCAAGATTGTTGCAAAAGGATGAGAAGTCTACGGAAACTGTCATATCTCATTGTTAAAATCAGGATCCTAAAGAACAAACAGGGTTCTTCATGTAATTTTAAAAAGAAAAAAATTTACATGAATAAAAACACCCCAACACCTACAGTAATTAAAAGTGTAAAACCTCAATAGAATTCTGTCCTTTAAAAATCCATTTACAAGACAAAATGTTGGCAATATGAAATAAAAATATTTTGACCACTAAAATCCTACAAAAAAAGAAAAATAGTATAACTGAAAGACTATCAAAGGTCCAGGTGTCAATCCCATAATTCTACTGTTATCAAATTATTGTAGTGATCATAGGCCAGTTTTGAAATGTGTTTATAGGACCACGAGGAGTCCAGAGCAGTCTCCTTCTCTCCTTCGTAGTGCAGTTGTCAGTGCAGCATTGCCGTGGCTGGGAGTGACTCAGGAGGAGGCAGCCAGGCCGAGGGCAGGGGGAGCGTTTCTGTCACAGCACTGGGCATAGCTGGGAAAAGCTCGCCAGCTTTGAGGCACACAGATCTCTCCTCAGGCTGAAAGCTTTGGAGTGGAAGGTGGGGCATTTTCCCCCCTGTTTGATCAGTTGATCAAATGTTCTTTGTCCCTTTCCTGTTTCTTATTTCACACAGACATTAGTCTCAGATAAAAGAACTATAAAATAACAAATATACAAGACAGAACCAAACAATGCCTGTCTGCCACAAAAGGGTATTTTAAAGTGTAAGGCACCCGCTCAGAACTGGCAGTCTCTTCTTGACAGTCTCCTGCATTCATCAGCACCTTTGGTAGCTCAGAACTTTGAACCTCTGTTTCTTACCACAGTCTTTACCCAAAAAGAAAGATAAAACACAAGTTTTGAAATATCTTTTCATTCCTATGGAACAGAAAAAGCTCAAAGCAGTGGCAGGTAGCGGCCAGTAGCACAGAAAGCTGTGTGTGGGCAGATTAGAGACTGGAAGGACGAGATCACTGGAGAGGAGGGGAAGAGGAGCCGGGCACATGCAGATGATGAAAGACTGATCAGCAGTGGAGGAGAGGGGAAGGGGAGCAGAGGTGCTGATCAGTGAGGAAAGGAGGGAGCGAGGTGCACAATGCGGCTCCGCTCCAGATGTGGCTGCTCCTCGTTAGCTCCTGCAGCTCTGAGCCCTGCGACAGGCAGAGGCTGCAGCACAGCTGGGAACTGACTGAAGAATCTCTGAGGAGCTCACTCGCCAGCAAGAAGTGCACCTTTATTAATACAGAGAATTTTGCAATAAATATGTGTTCTCAGAAAGCTTAAATAGACTAAAAAAATGCCCAAAAATAAATCTTCTTTCCAACATTATCAACATCCAGTAATTCTGAATTTCATTTTTGAATGACAGGTGGTTTTGCAACGTACTGGGCTTTGTCCATTCTAACATAGCAGCACATTTTGAAATAGTTTCATTCACTGATATTTTTTTCCTGTATCATGAATTTATATCACATCAGGATTTTCAAAAAAATGCTCTGATGTGGAAAAGAAAATCAAAATAATGACTTTTCCTGTAAATCATGCTGTCCATGAGATAGGAAGTTTGATTCAAAGCATACACTGAATTTTGTTGGACACCCATTGACTTCAGTGGAGCAGATCTATGAGGAGATCTTGAAGAATGGAAGGAAAAAACTAGTGACAATGAATGGAAGGAATTCCTCTTCAAACAATGCCTTATACACAAGGATCACTCCATCCTGCCTTTGATGTCCAACTCCCCAAAGCTTTAACTCTGCTACTACAGGAAAAGCAGAACTGGGCCCCCAGACCTGGGCAGGACCCAGGTCTGTTCTCAGAGCACTGGAACTGCCCACTCACACCCTGCTGCTGCTCCGTGCGTTCACATCTGCACCGGCAAGGCCCAAAGTCCTGCGTGCACAGCAGGAAATCATCATGGGCACTCTTCTCTGTGATTTGTTGTACAGCCCTTGGTGAGGTCAAAGCCTTGCTCGTGCTGTTTTCCAGAAATATCCATTCCACTTCACATGCAAGACCTGAAGCTGTTTGGAACAGTCTTTACTGAGCTAAAATCGGATCTACCAGAGCAGGCCCTGTTTGCTTCACAGAGCTGATCCCGTGTCTCTTCTGGATAAACGTGTCAGGATACAGCAGGCTCAGCTGAACACATCCAAGGGCAACATGTACTATTGTTTGGACCAAAAAAAAAAGGAAACCAGATTAATATTAACACTCAGGCTGATTTTAACTCGTGGCTCTCTAAAATAAAGCTTTTGTAATGGGGATGTTGATACGCCCTGAACTGTTACAACACAAACGCTGCTGCTGAAATTCAGTTTAGAGTCAGCCCCATCAAGGAGTGTTTTGTAAATGAATAATGACTTTGCTTAAAGCTAATCAACATCAAGTGTGTTAAAAAAGATGAAATAGTGCTGGAAGGCAGTGGGAGGTAGAGGAGGCTCAAAGTGCAAACAGGTGCTGATCTCCCTTCAGGGGGGATTGAGTGGCACAGACCTTACAGGGCTGTCACTTCTGATCAAAGCCAGCTCCAAGACCACATAATCACCATCACCCACCTTTTAAAGGATGCCCTGATTTATCATCTGTCACTGTTAATAACTTGGCTACTCTGTCTGAAATACTTAAAAACATTACACAAGGATAACATTTCACTTTTTTTTTTAAGAAATGTGTGAATGTTTTAAACTGAAATGCACTGGAGTTCATCCTTTGAGGCCATCTGTTGCTGGAGACCACCTGCCATCAAAAGCCCACCTGAGCAGCGACATCCCATCATTCCAGAGCCATCCCCTCGCAGCCAGGGGTGTAAGGGCTGGTGAGCAGGGTGTGTGTCAGGCTCTGCTGTGCCTGGGCTCTTCAGGCACTCTGAAGCCGCGGGATGACAGCCAGACGTGAATAATGGCTGCATAATAACAGACACATGAAATGCTGTTGGGGAGAATCTGATAAGAGATCTGAACATTCCTTGAGTGAGCTCCTCACATCCCTTCAGCCGTGGTGCTTGCAGGGCACTGCTCAAAGTGTCCCGACACGTCAGCTCTCGAGTCAACCCTGCAACTGCTGAGCTTAATTATCTTTCTGCTTATGAGAAGCATCAGCATTTCACAGCAAAACAAGACTTTGACTGGTGTAATTAGAATTTTGTGGGGTTTTGCCCTGAATCCCATTTTCCCCTGCTGATCTTGTACTGTTGCCTCATTAATCTCACTTCAGTAAATCAAAGTGTTCTTCTGTACCTTTGCCAGAAAAAAGAACTTTCTGCCTTTCTTTTACCTGTACACAAGTCTGTGGCAAACATCTGGTTCTTGATTTATGGAGTATGTACACACCAATAGAATGCATTTTTTTTAGAATTTTTATCTGATAAATGTCACTGGACATTTCTTCCTCAACAAGTTTCCTATGGAGTGACTGCGTTGTTAAAATAACCACATACAGATACTTTTCCTGAAAGTCTGAGATAAGCAAATACCTATTGGGCCTTGACAGTAAAGACAAATCCTGTAAAATTCAACAAGTAAAAACACAAACATGATTTCAGTAAAATTTAAAATTACTGTGAAAAATAAAAAGTTCATTATTTTTGAGACGCCGTCTTAATGACTTTTAGTATTATCAGTTAACTAATTGCAGCCTTCTAGGACAAGAACACAAACCTGTGTTAATTATTAATAATGCTATATTAAATTAATTGTTTAGAAAATAAGTATATCATTTTCCCTTAACAGTAATAAGCTTCCAATTCCTTAAGTAACAACTTCAGTATTAAACTGTTAAGACTGTTAGGAGTTATGGGACAGTAAGAAGTACAATTTCTGAATGAATTCATTCTTAAGATGTCCTTGGAGCCAATCATTACACTCTGCTGCATTTACAGTGCTCTAGTTCTGATCTAAAGAAATTAGCATCATTATGTACTTGAAGAACCTCATTTGCCTACCAGTAATCCCCCCAAATAGTTCCTGAGTAACTGCAAACATGAGATAAAATCTGAATACTTGGTTTACAGTTTAGCGAGAATCTAACATGATGCATCCAGCCAAGCTTTATTTGGCATTTTCATAGAAAAGGTGCAGTTCTGCTCTGGTGCCAATGAAGGGCCTAAGCTGACAACTGAACAAACTCAGCATGGCAGCAGGAATTCAGCCACTGCAGAACATCTTTCTTCACCTTTTTTCTCCTCCAGAATCCTGATAGCAGGCTGTAAGAACTCATCATCAACAACGAAAGCAAATAACATTCTACAGCCTACAAAACCAGTGAGAAGTTTATTGGAGTGACTGCTGTACGTCAGAGCAAAGCCTGAGACCCTTCTCTGAGCAGAGCTGTCCCTGGAAAAGCCAGCACTGACCCCTCTGCCAGGATTACCTTCCAGGGCGTCTCAAAGCTGTGTGTCCAACAGTGGCACACTGGCACAAAAGAGCAAGAAGATATTTTGTCTTCCTCTTATATATGTGCACTTTAGACATAAAGATTATTAATAATACCTGCAAGATCCTTTCTGTCACTCAAGTTCCTAGTCACTGCTGGGAACATTTAAAAAGAGCACAAGAAGGCAGAAATTCATCTGTCACAGGTAAGTAGAAAAACCAGACCACTCCTAAAGAACCTTTTGTTGGAAGGTTCCCAGCCACACCCTGAGTGTCACAAGGATCCCCACTGTCCCCGAGTCCAGCCAGACCTCTGCTCTCTCTGTGAGGAGACCCCGACAAAGGCTCTTCCAGAGCAGCTGTGTGAGAAAGTGAGGTCCCATCCCTGCCTCACCGGCTGATCACCCAGCCCGGTCACCACCGGAAAACTGCACGGAAACTCCAGGCTCACACAAAACCGTACTCCACTAAAAACTTCTTGAACATGTATTTACAACTTGAGCTTCATCAGGCAACTTCCCTGAAGCGGCGTTCAAATCCTGCCTTTGTACTTCCCGGTCCTCCCTAAGCCTTTCCACACACGGTGACACTTTCAGTGCTGTTAGAAAGGGGGGAAAGTCCCTGAAGGGTAGAGACTGAATTGTTCCAGCTGTGTGAAGTGAGCCAGCGATCTTTAACATGCTGAACAGACCCCATGCAAATTTCGAAGGGGTGTTAACCAAAGATCATTGTTGTAACCTCAGTGCTTTGTAAACACGGTGCTGCTCTACACCGCTGCAGCTTTTACATCACTAAAGCTTCTTCCCACTCGGTTTCTCTGTTGCAGAATCCCACAGAAAGATGCAACTTCAAAATCCATTTATTTCATTCCAACTCGCAATTTCTTTCAGGTAAATTACTGTTCTCTCTATTTATACTTGCAGGCAAGTATAACAACAACTATTATATTCAAAGTGTGCTTTTATCAAATAATCCAGGAAACAAGTTTATTAACCGCAAAGCACATCAGAGAAAGTTTAGAACACACAAAATTATCAAACTAAAGAACATATTTTATTTTTAATAAAATAGTGGAGCATGAAAAATAATTGTATATTACAAGTATATACAGCACAAAACTGTGCACCCCCAACACAGTAAAGAGCATCACTCTATACAAAGCTTCCCTTTGCAGAATCTAGTGCTTCTTGATCTATTCATAGTGAGAATTTGTTTAACAATAGAAAGAGTCAATAAGCCCTTTGGGTCTCTTTGAATTGATCCCCCCCTTTTTTTTTGCACAAATCAGTCCAAACGTGTATAACATTGGCTTGATTTCCATTAAAAAGCCACAAAATGTAACACTAAAGGGTTTCTGAGGACTAGACCTCTTAGTTCTTTTGTTAAGAGATTTCTTTTGTTGTCTTTATGTACAGCAAAATACTTGTTTCTCTTTTCATGTCATGGTAAGAAAAAAAAATGTATTGCACATTATTCTTATTCACAAAGTTTGTGTCTGGTGCAGGAAGTTTCTCTTTTGGTGAAAGAATATTGGTGAGCATTATAGATTGAGCCTATTTTTAGGCACTCCAAACCCAGTAGGCTGAGAGGAGTTGTAAAGGATTTCAAACTTAGCAGGGAGGCTGCTTTCCCAGAGAGCATCCTTGCTCAGGAAAGGCCTCCCCTGTGTCACTGGAGAGACAATGCTCACTTGGGCACTTTTAAAATCAAACCATTGCTCCACGAAACTTGACTATCCCTTGTTACTCAGAAAGCTGACGAAAATCCAGCCCAGCTACATGAAAAAGTTAAATAGGTGTTTGTTGTCGTGTTTGGTTTTGGTTTTCTGTTGTTTTTTTTTTTTTTAAATCTGAGGGATGGATGTAACTCTTAACTACAAATTAGTAACAGAACAGACTGTTTTAATTCACAATATTTCTTTCACTGAAAACCTTTCCATGAGTACATTTACCTTCAGTTTTTCATCAGGTCCTGAATTCAGCATGATACATTTTTGTGCCTTATTAAACTGTTCTGACAAAAAAAAGCACCATTCATTTTTTAATTTCTGACTGCTACTGTGGCCATTTGTAAGTCTGCAAGGTGAGACACAGTCTTTTCTAAAACCTGGTCACACACAGGTGGGCGGCTGTAGTGTTGATTCATACTTTGCAAGGTGAGTTTTCTGTGGATGCTGAGGTTTTTTGTAGATTCCACTACTCGTAATAACACTCGCAGGTTTTCTCCTACTTCTCTTCTTTAATCTCCTACTACAAACATTTTGCCAGGATTGAAGAGTCTTGGAAGTCCAGATCCACATACCACTAGTAATGCCCACAACTAATAACATAACAATTTTGACCATAAAAATTTCTACTGCTGGGATAGAGTTATTCATCATGCAGTCTAAATTTTTAGTCTGATTGTTCATCTTGCACTTCTGTTGAGTTGCCACAATTTTCCAATAATCCATGTTCAGTCTCTCGTAAAAATAGCAAGCTATCACACAAGTTGCAGGCACTGTGTACAAGACTGAGAAGACACCAATCCTCACCATAAGTTTCTCCAACTTGTCGGTGTTTTCTCCACCTGTTTTCATCACCCTCCTGATATGAAAAAGGGCCACAAACCCCGAAAGAATAAAAGAAGTGCCAATGATGAGATAACAAGCCAGAGGAATGAGCACAAACCCCGTCAAGGCATTCACATCCATGCTGCCAACATAGCACAGCCCTGTCAGCTCATCTCCAGCCACCCTCCTCATCACCAGGATCATGATGGTCTTCACAGCCGGGATGGCCCACGCTGCCAGGTGGAAGTAGCTGCTGTTGGCTTCGATGGCTTCGTGCCCCCACTTCTTGCCAGCTGCCAGGAACCAGGTCAGAGTCAGGATCACCCACCACAGGGAACTCGCCATACCGAAGTAGTACAGGACCAGGAAGACGATGGTGCAGCCGGTGCTCTCCAGCCCCTCCTGGATGACATAGAGCTGGCCGCTGTCCCTGTCACAGGCGATGCTTTCAGCACCTGAGAAGAGGCGGATGATGTACCCCACCGAGTAGACACAGTAGCACATGGAGAGGAAGATAATGGGCCTCTCAGGGTACTTGAAACGCTGGGGGTCTATGAGAAAGGTGAGCACAGTGAAAGCACTAGAGAAGAAGCACAGGATGGACCAGATGGCAATCCAAACGACAGCAAACTGTTTGTCATCCCTGCTCCAGTAAACATCAACCCCTGGCGTGCAGAGCGGCGCGCAGGACGCGCTCTTTTCCACGTGGTGGAACTTGCCAGGGTTTTCACAGGACGTTCTGCTCAGGCTGTCCTTGTGCTGCTGCAGGTCGTGGCCACCGCTGGGCCGCTGGGGACGGAACATGGGTGGCAGCATGCTGGAGCCCCTGGGCGGCTCATCCGAGCCGTTGTTGGGGGCTTCCATGCACAGGTAGTTGGGGTCGTTCTTGTTGGGCAGTTTGCTGCAGTCCAAGGAGTCCGGCCACTTAAAATTGAACTGCTCCATAATCGGGGAGCACTTCAGCCTCGCCTGCTCGCACATCACCCTGCAGGCTGGGATCGGGGTAGAAACCTGCTCCGTGCACATCGGGGCATACAGGGAGCACAGGAAAAATTTCAAATGGCTGTGGCACCCGTACTCCACCAAGGGGGCAAACTCGTGCAGCTGAATGGCAGCTTCCCTTTGGTTTTCGTGCCCCATCAGGTTCGGCATCCGCGTCATGTTGTAGCCGATGTCCTTGCACATGGGGATTTCTATGGGCTGGCAGCGTCCGTCGCCGGGCCGGTCGATGTCCATGGAGCTGATGGCCGCGCAGCAGCCGCTGAGCCAGCAGAGCAGCAGCGCGGAGCGCCGGGCGCTGCCGCCCGCGGGGCCCATGCTGGCC
>VZTJ01005788.1:1065003-1083242 GCA_013397795.1 Orthonyx spaldingii | reverse complement strand
TGTGTGTGTGTGTGTGATTTCTGTACTCGTGTGTGTGATTTCTGTGTGTGTGATTTCTGCGTGTGTGATTTCTGTGCGTGTGTGATTTCTGTCCATTTGTGTTCCTGTTTGCACTGTTTGTACCACAGCAGCGTGTCCCTGGTCTGTGCACAGTCACAGCACATCCCTGTAAACCCAAGGCCAGTCCTCCTCAGTTCTAACTCCATGAGTGAACTGATCAGCCTGTGTCCATGGCAAGCCTGTTCTTGGATGCAGATTTATTTATACATCAATAGCACAAAGGCTAACTGAATTAACTGTTTACCTAAACACTATAATGTAGATGCCTGTAACATATGTACAGCCATGTGTGTTTTATAAATAAATACCTATGTGCACATGTGTCAGGCACTGAAATGCCCACAGGGTCTTTTGGTAAGGGTGAACTACTTGTAGATACTTGAAGTTCTTGCTGGTCTGGGATTGATTATGTCGTGCTTATTAAAGTAGTTTTCAGCTTTAAACTGGTAAATATAATTTTAAAAGGGCAGGACGGTGTTTTGAAAATAGTTGGTCACTACTTTGCACAGACATAACTCTGAAAGTGCAGTTTCATTTATCTTACCAAGTGTTAACTGAACTACATTTCTTTAAAAGGGTTTAATACAATTGTGTCACAGGACATCCTTCAACTATTGGTGATACACAGATAAAGAACTAATGGATATAAAGAAAGTTAGTGGAGAAAAGTCGAGACGAGGAGGCAATGAACTGTATTGAAGATGTACTTTATACACAGAATTAATGATGGTTTGTACAAGAATTGTGCTGTAACAAGGACAGTCTGGAAGTTATAAAACTGCCCTCTTTGGCAATCCTGATTCCTCGTCCCTTTGATGTGTGTTAGCACAGAAGATTAGGTTACTCCTTAAATTACACGCAAATAACAATCAGACGTTGTCACAACAATCTCGATGCTGTCATGTTTTCCATTGTAACATTCCACTGCATTGCCTGGCAAACTACAACCCAGATAGCAAAGTACACACTCCTAATGACTACGATTTCAAGCTACTTATTTTCAGTCTGCCTGATACTCTTGCTTTTTGCCTCTTGCTTCATTAAGTGTTCCCATATATAATGAGTATGTTACGAGTGTAAAATACTAAATTTCTGATTTCATAACATTTGATGTTTTCTTTGTCCAAGCATAATAAAGGAGCAGACCCAAGGGAAGTGTGAACCAAGTACTGCAAGCTCTACGAGCAGGAGCCTTCTGAGGAGCTGGGATGCCTTTCAGACAAAAAAGGCCAAATCTGCTGCCATGAAAGTCAACATCGGAACTCCTGCTGACTTACCCGGAGCCTGCACTTTGTAGCTGGAGAGGTCATGTTCAAATGCAACTTTGGAGCCTACAGTGACACCACAGCTCGAGGGTGGGTGACAGATCCAAAGAACCAGGGCATTCAGCTGCCCTTCCAGGCCACAGATGAGTTCTCTCAGACAGAAACAAGAATCTCTGTCTGTGATGCTTGGTTTAGGATAGACGGTTATCACTGAGGACCTGTAGGAAAAGTGGTGTCTTTATCTTAATCTATGGATACGATTTAAGGACTCTAAATGGTTTCCATAGTTACCATCAGTCACAGGTCATTAATGTGATCAATATTTAGATCAATATCCGAGGTCATTATGGTGTATCCTCCTCCTTTGTAAGCAGCACTGGTTTGTTCAGCTGGGTGGGACGGTTCAACCTCTGCTGTGTGACACAGATGTGTGTCCATCCTGACGTGACAGGACAATCCAAGTCATGCAGTTTATTATCTAAAACTGCCTCCTGGAGCTCAGGCATAACTCATCTCCAGCGAATTCACATCATGTCTCTGTATGGGCCTGAGCGAGGCCTGGGCATCACTTCAGCTTCTGAAGCAATGCCAGTGATGCACAGTGGAGAATTTCACCACAAGAAATAGGGTCCCCTCTTATATTCGGTCTCTAAAACAGAATATATTAAAAAGCAGCCATTCAAAGTCCATTACATAAGTGGGAAGTTGTTCCAGCAATCCTAATTTTGTTGAATTACAGACTCCAGAATTTGCTTTTAATGTTTTCACTGTCCTTGGCTCTGGGTTTATTAAAAATTCAACTTGAAATTCAATTAGATGATCATTTATGTTATTGGAGTAAGTACAGTTTTAGCATTAGATTGGTTACTTAATTTCAATTTTACTTTGCCATGTCAAAGCAGTGAAATAATATAGTTACCATAATCTCCATTTGTCCTTGTCCCCGCAGGTATTCCTGAAGAATCTTTCTTTCAATTCTAGAACCAGTGTTTATAAAATGCTCTGCCAAAGGTAAAGCAGAGGATACACACATCCCCTCTTCACTTCAGTGCTTGCTGACATAGGTCATAAACTTTGTAGCATTTATTCCAAACAAAAGCCTGCTATTATGTAGTGGGGTTATCTGTAACAGGGGAAAGGAAAGAGGAGTACTCACTCTGCTTCTGTATTTCAGTTTGATTTTATTACTATTATATTACAGTCTTTGGGTTGTTTGGGGTTTTTTTAAAAGAGGGAAAGAAAAGAAGTGTGGACTTAATATTGTTTAGCTTCTAATCTCTTGCCAAATGAATTCGCTGGAAGCATTTTATACTGACAAAATGTAGTGTGAGCTGTAAGAGTTCTGACTCATTGCTGCTGTCCAGCCTCCCTTGAGAAACAGTTTCCTGTGGCCAGGGAAGGTTTGGGTCCATGGAGTGTCTGTTAATCCCTGTTAGTGGAGGTGCTTAGAGCCTGGGACCTCCCTGCCCCGCGAAATGGCAGCACAGGAGAAACCCGAGTTTGTGGGTGAGTCAAGCAATCAATCAATGCAAACAACAGGGCCCTGCAGACAAGATTTAATAAGAAGAATGAATGGAGCCAGCTAAGCCCCCAGGGACAGATGAACCTACTGCTCATTTCTGTTTATTAAAACCATTCATATCAATTTGTCATGTGGAAGCATTTAGTTCATTCAAGCACAAGTGCATTTTAAAAATCTTATTAATAATACTTTAAATACAGACTGTCAGATTCCCTACACACAGGTGATAAGGGAACCAGAGTGGCAGCTTAAGAGGCCAGTGCAAGATGTTCTAAACAATGGCTCAAACTCCTTTTCTGGAAATTCTCTGAAGCCAGTGTAGTTGCAGAAGGCATGAATTTAGGAACACTCACCCACTCACTGCACTCCAAAGGCCAGGTATGAACTTCTCTGAAGTTGCTGGGGTTTTCCCATCAGTTTTCTGACATTTATCTATTTGCTGTAATTGGCTGTGAACTGATTTCAAGAAACTTGTAAGAGTTCCTGGAAAACTCAAAAAGTTTGTTGGATGTTTTTCTCGGGGCGAGAAGCACCTTGCAGGCTCTTGCACTCCTGAAAGCAGGGGATGCTCATTCCAAGTGCCCTTGCTGTGTTCTGCATCCTCACTGCAGGTCTCCTCATCCACGGAGCTGCAAGGAGCCAAAGCACAGACCTGCTTCACCAGGCAGGACTGAGTCAGACCACTGACAGCTGTGGGCTTTGCTCTTGGGAAAATGCTCTTTTTGAGACATTGACCTGGGAAATTTATCCAAACAAAACTAAATTTCTGGGGAGCTATCCCTGTTGGGCTGTTTTTCTGCGTCCATCCTTGTGCAAATGTATTTTTATGAAATGTGACTCTGTTCCACCTGTCTCTGTAGCGAATTGTGCCTCTGGGCTTTACCCAAAGCCTGCTGAAGTGATGGTCTCTTCATTTCCTTGAGCTGCCACAGCTGAGAGCCTGTACATGTCCTTTCAGAGTGTGACAAATGTCTGTTTGTGAACTCTGCAAGTGGAATTGCCAAAGAGCACGGTGAGATGCAACAGAGAAGATTTCCTGGTGTGGCCTTGGCTTTGCCTTACCCTCTCCCATTCATCACCAGTAATCCAGACACTTAGCCCTGGCATAACATCCATCTTCACACATGTAATTAGTATCACACCTACAGGCTCTGTTTCTTTTAAATAATCCTTTGATGAATGCTGGAGATATTAAGCATGTTATTAGAAGGAGATGGTGCTTAGAAGAAGGAGAAAAATGCTGCGCTTCCTGACGGCTTTGTTCTTTTGAATTATTACATGGTAGAAAAAGAAAACAAACCCTTTTCTCTCTTCCACAAGAATATACAAAATGCTGCTACAGGTTTGATGGAACTGTTTCAGGTTCCAGTAGTTACTAAGAATCTAAGGCAGAAAGGAGAGGAAAGGCAACCTCAAACTCTCAAAATATTCCATAAATTCATGGTCCAGGACTAGCTCAATGCACGACAGCCTATAAACCTCAATGCTGGGAATTGAAACAACCTCTTGGTATGAATGGCCAGACCAGACCTCCCTCCTTAAAGTAAGCAACTGCAGTACCTGGTAAAGTTTTATAGCCCTAACAAGATCTTTAACAAATTAAAGCTACTGGAACCAGGACTTTGTTCTTTCTTTTCAAGCTGCCCACCTTCCCATTCCTATCCAGAAATGCCACTGCTGAACGGATGGTTTTAATTCAGGCCCCAGAATGGTACAAAGCTTAGTATTCATACAATAAACCTTTCAAAGAAGAACTTAGGTTTACTGGAGCTGCTTAATTGTAGAAGCTCTGCTGTAATAAATAAAGACTTCTGTCATTTTTGTATCTTTGTTATAATTGACTAAATCTATTAGAATATATTCATAGCTGAGGGAAGACTGGGATCCCTGTGACTGCACTTATATTTGCATTATTTATGTAGCAACAAGAACTAGATAAGGCAGAGAAATCAGATCCTTGATCATCATCTCCTTTGATCATCCCCTTCCCCCACTGCATGCACAGAGCACACCATGGAGGTATTCTGGTGCTCTGGAGTTCCACTGAGCACTTCCAGGAACACCACTCCAAAAGCTACATTTGAGCCCTCACCGTGGGATTATTTGGCTGCCAGGTATCAGCCAGTGAGCTGCAGGGCTCCCACAGGGGCAGTGCCAGCCATCCTGGGTTGCTCTCCTGCTCAGAAAAGGGGCACCCAACGAGCCCTGTGAGCATGAGAAGGAGCACAAATGATCAGTCAAGGTCAATCTGAGCTGCTCAGGTAGCAAAGCTGGGGAGCTGCCTCAGTTCAGTTCACCCTCAAAGACACCTCAGCTCTCAGCTCAGAGTCCAGGTCCTGTCTGCTCCTGCTCTCCCAGCGAGGCAGAGATTCCTGGGCAGTACTTCCCAAGGTGCTGTGAAAGTTCAGCAACTTTATCTCTTTCTTTTCTCTAAGAACCTTCTGTTTTCAGTGGACTTTCACTGTGTAAATTCCTGGCCAAAGAGAGATGCCCCCCAGAACACCAGCAATGACCCAAGGAAGCCCCTTTGCATTAAACTATGAGAAATACACAGCAAGGATTCTGCTTCACTCTCAGTTTAAGTTTCAACTGAAAATCACATTTCCAAACTGTTTTCCCAGTCTGTTCAGGAAAACTCTTGGGTTTAGTATGAAGCTACCAAAAAACTGGTACCAAGACTTTACGTACTTAAAGGAAAGGGAAAGCACATTCACATCCATAACAGGATGTAAACCATGGCAGTGAGCAGAAAGAAAATGCTGGGAAAATCCCCTCCCATTACATGTATGGGGATTTGGGTTTAGTTCTGGATAGGTTTTTGAATTCATTGTCGGGTTTGGCGTGGACCCTTCTGTTGCTTACACGGGAGCCTAAGAATCAAACAGAAATTCTGAGGATGTTGCGCTTGAAATCAGCCCCCGTTTGTCAGGGAGCTTTCATGGTCCAGGTGTAAAATCTCCCATAAACATTAGACATAGCTCAAACACACAAAACCACCCCTGCTCTGACAAGCTGTGAACCACGAGGCCACAAGGTACAAAGAAGCAGCTTCTGACATGGAGACACATGGTATTCTTAACTGACACCCATAAAACTAAAATTAGTCAAAACACATTCTTCACCAAGGCTTGGAGCTTGGAGCATTTACTGCACACTGAATAAAAATCCCCACAAAAAAGAAAGCTTCGGTTGATGAGACTAAACTTAGAAATTATATCCCTGAAATACACTCACTGCAGGTTTAAATTTTATTTCATGCACTCTAGAGGCTCTTCACTGACTTTAGTAATTATTCTAATTATTCTAAAGGGTAAACAATCTTTTACCTCCCTAAAAACCATAGAAAACAACATTATTCAGGACAAAGAAGGGAAAAAAGGGAAGTTTTTATGGTTGCTGCTGATTAAAACTGCAGGACTGACAAATGCATTTACTAGGATATGTAGTGAAAGCTCTGACTTATACTAGGCCACTTCCACTTAGCTGAGCATTTCTTCACAATGACTGGAAAGACTCTCCAGTGATGAGCTGTTTTCCCATTTTGCATAATACATCCCAACCATAAATGACATTTTGCTATGAGATGCTAAATCTCTTATGTAAAGTCTCGTATACACTATAGCTGATTTCCTGGTGTGTAAAGTTTTGCATTTCATGACTTGTAAATTTAGCAGACTTTCTTTTCTGAGAGAAATTAATATAAACATTATGGGATCTTTTACCTCTGTTTGTTTCTAATTCCTTCTACACAAAAGTGTGTTTCTTTGATGGCTGTATTAGTGAAGGAACAGGTCTGCCAAGCCAGATGTTTGTATTTCCGCTGAACCTTGTGTTATCATGCTGGGAAAGTGCATCGAAAAGCTCTAGAAAATCAAAGCTTACAAAGGCAAAACATGCCTATGAATATCTGTTCCTGTATCAGGGATTGAATACCTGTTGATAGTCAAGCCTCAGAAAGTCACAGAGCAGAAAAATCACATCAGCCCTGCTGTGTCTTCCTCCCTGGAATAACCCTGAACTGGAGGGATGGGATGGGCTGTGAAGTCAGAATTAGCCAAAGTCACCAGGCCGGAGGTTTGGGCTGGTCCTGGTGCAGGCCCTGCAGGGTCCCAGGTGTGCTCACCTGGCTCGGAGCTGGGCGTGGTGCAGAGGCCACAGCTGATGTTCAGAGAGAGCTGCTGCCTTCAGACCCCCCTGGTCACACCTTGCCACTCTCAGCTCAACCCAAACCTTGTGACAGCAGCGTGAGGTTTCACAACACTTAGAAAAAAATGTTCATTTTCTTCCAAGCTGCCCTGATAGCAAATTTGGTCAGGTAGGAGCTGGAGGGGTGAAGCAGTGTGCCAGTAAAAGTTTGTTTTCTTCTGCCAAGGAAACGGCTGTTTTCAAGGCAGACTCAATTAAAGGCAGAGGATGTTACCTTGAGGAGCCACTTTGTTTACATTTCAAAGGCCGAGTCCTCTTGTTAGACTGATCCTGTTTCATGCAGCTCCTTAATGAAAAGCATTTGTTTGGTGTTATACCTCAACAGCAAATTAGATTCTCCCAAGACAGTTTGACTATGTGAGAAAGCTTTTGTGACTGCCCAGACTTCTGCAGTGTCATTAAGATAACGACCCCTCACATCAGCACTTTCAAATGCTCTTCTCAAGGAAACATAAAAAATATTCAGATCTATTACAAACTTACAGGATTTATCACCCTAGCGCGATTTAGGTACCATTTTCCCTCTAAATTCCTGAACTCAACTTGAAATAAATTACAGTACTGGACATCTTGGTAGTTCTTCTTACCCACTGCCTTGAAGCAATGTCCCTTTCACTGACTGTGTCTGACTCCGGCCAACAGCAGTGGCAGCTTTTTACAGAGGGTTTTGGAAGGGCTCTCACTATACCAAGAAATGAAAACGATGGAAAAGTGACAAGGAAAGTGACTGCAATCATGTTACTCATTTCCTGTCTCTTGCATGATCATTTTTTTAAAAAAAGGCACTCTCTGCCTCTGCTGAACATTTCCACTACTGATGACTACAAATTAAACTGAAAGTCTACCTGTAAGCTACATTCAAAGAATTTTTGTGATAAGATCCAGAGAAAGCTGCAAGAACTCCACTTAGAGAAGCAAACTCTCCTGTAATGTAAAATAGCTATAAAATTGTTATATAGTATATATAAAAGATAGTGAGGAAGCATTTTAGTACCCATCACTTTGATGTCTAGAAAATAACTCTAATTTATTTGTTGAGAGATCTATGCAGCCAATACCATTCCAGAGTACATAGCAATCAAAAATCCCTTCATCTAAAAGCTCACTAAAATCTAAAAGCCATGCTATCACTTTTTTATTCCTGGTACGCTGCTGCACTCTAGTTTGGAGTGCTTCCCAAGTGAAACATGGAAGATCCATCCCAATACACCAAATATATTTAGAAGAAAATGACATAATTAAGATTTATTTCTATTCCCATCTCAAACCCCTTCAGTATTGTTTGCCACACACAGAAACTGAGCCCGTGTGGGTCAGTTGCCAGCTTCCCACTCGGTGGCTGGGCTTGCTGAACAAGGTAATTTTGGCTGTGCCAAACAAAGCTGCAAACGCTGTATCCTCAACCAGAAGAGCTTGAATGACAAGCGGCTCATATTAGGAATTCCTTGTGTTCAATCAGCTCCCCTTGATGTGAGATAAAGAGACTTGATGAAAACAGACAGAACCCAGTTTCAGTCTCCTCTTGGGAGGAGTGAAGACCTTTTTTACATAGGGACAAATTCATTCCTGGCTTAAGGCTTTTTACTTTAGTGGAATTATAGCAAGGATGAAAACAGGTCATCTTGTTTTGTGCTACATGCTTCACATCAATGATGAAATAAACTGGGTCTCGAAGGAGAGGTGATAAAAAGTCAGCCCTTGTGCTTTTTTGTGATTTCTTTTAAACTATAAAACCTCCTAATGCTTAGTTTTTAAAATATATCAGTTTGATTTATCATTGACTTATGCAACACTCCGTGCAATGACAACTAAAAGCTTTTCATGGAAAATAAAACACTTTCTGAAATCATCCAGACCCAGCAAAGCATAAGTACCATGGCTCTCACAAAGAAACCCGAAATCACCTGTGTTAAGCAGCCAACTGGAAGGAGAATAAAGACCAAAACAACAAAACCCAGCAAAGGCTTCTAATCACTCCTTGTATCTCCCTTTTTGTATGCTTGATTTGTGATGCTTTAATGATCCTCATTCTCAAACAAGAGCTGGGTACCTGCTCACTGGGAGCCAGGCACATCACAGCAGTCACCCAAAGGCGTTCAGGGGAACATTCAAGGACCTCAAGCATAGCTGAATATTTATTTTATGCTTCTATCCTGGTCTGAACTGTAGTTTTTATAACCTGAATATCTCTTTTGTACTACTCTGAATATATTTATAGTACTCCATAGTAATGGTTGCAAATGCTGCAGTCACACTATCAGGCAGAGCCGGCTGCATTGCTTTGATCATCCCATTATTTGGGTTATTTTACGACAGTTTTAAATGGCTGAGAACTGCACAGAGATGACTCAATTGTATCATTAGCCATGAACAGCAAGCCCATGTTAACAAGCCGTAACTACCCCTGAACAATGTAAACAGGAAGCCTGGTGCTGGAAATTCATTTTGATGATTTCCACTCTTCTTGCAGGTCACAAAGAGAGTCACAAATTAAAAAATGCCTCCACAAAGTGCCAGCTAGGAGTTTAACTGCTGCTGGACCTAAAGAATAGAGGGTTTCAGCCATTCTTAGAGATAGTTTACGTCACTCTTCACAACAGAACTATGTGAAAAGTGTCCCAGCATTTTGATTTAGTTATTGCATAAAAGGCTCCCGGTGCTATGTCTGACATAATGTACAAATATAAATAAATAGTGAAAAACCACTTCAAAATCTTTAGTACTTTCTTGAATGTGGTTGTAAGCATAAAAACCTTGGTTCTGTATTTCCATGAGTTCAGAGGGGAGTGGCTGTGTGACTGAAATGCTGCCAGGAGATTCCTCTCCACTACCCGGTTTATTCAGCAGAATAAGTATGTGGCCTAAACTCTTCTATAATAAGGATATTCTGGAAAAAGTCTAAATCTCAGATTCTGGCTATATATGCAGTATTGTAAAATGCTATGTGTTCACAGGGTTTGGGTGTTTGGTTAATTTGGCTTTGGTTTTTTTTTGTTTGTTTCTTTTGTTGCTGTTCTGATTTATCCCAAAAATCTTCCCAGTAAGTTCCTGGGAAAAAGCTATTTAATAGTTAGATCCACTCACAAAGACTGTGTCTGGAGGTTCTGTCACCACAAGCCATCGATTTAATGGGCTTGGTATGTCTGGTGACTTATCTGCCTGTGGACAGGGGTTTAGGCACCTAAAGCAACTAAGAACACCAGGTTTCTGCTGTATGTCCCAGCCAGTTTGATATAATCGATAGTGCAGAACAAATCGTGTCAATAATTATACTGGATTTTACGTAAAAGCAACCTCTATATAAACGGAGAACAAATCAAATGAAAACACAGCAATCCGAACAAATGTTTCCAGCACTAGAAAGTGTAAGGTGAGCAAATTGCAGCCCTAAGGACAAGGTGAAAATCCCTAGCCCCCCTTTCCAAAGCAAACAAAGAGTAGTGAAACGTAATTTGATGCTCGTTTCCACCGAGGGAGAACATTTTGTCAGCCACCTTTTTTTTTTTTTTTTGAGGTTGCCTTAGCGCTGTTTTCTTGCAATCTGATCCTGGCGGGGTTCGCAGAGCTCCCCGGTGCCTCTCGGGCAGGGCGCTCCATCAGCGCCTGTTAACGAGGCTGGGTTGGTCAGGGCTCAAAGGTCCTCCGACAACCCAGCAAACACCGAGGTAGAGATGTTTTACCCATGGATCAAACGTGCTATTGCTCAAAAGCACCAGTTTAAATCCAGCCAGATGTTCAGTCCCTGAGGACCCTGTGGAAGCTGCAGGTTTTCAGGGAGTGAAGAAGTTTCTCCCCAGGTAACTCAGATTGTAAAGCAGCAGAAATTGAGGACTTTAAAAAAAGCTGGACATGACTGATTTCTTCAAACTCACACACAAATCAATAACATAACTAGAAACATAATCCAGAAAATTTAAGATGTTTGTACCGTGCAGGTCAACAGTGAGCAGCTGAGACACTGCAAATTCGTGTGTTGAGGACTGACTCTGGTATGGATTTATTAAGTTGGCTTAAAAACACAGCAAAGCACCACCAAAGCTTGCACCAAAGTTGTTGTTCGAATTTTTTTTACTTTGATGAAGAAACTATTTCACTTTGATTTTGGAGTTTCTTTATAGCTTTTGAGTGGCAGGCAGGCCTTTACATTATTAATAAATGTTTTGAATTTAAAGTCTTTAAGCTAAAAAGTTTTTTTGGGGAGGAGCTTTGAAAAATAAAGAAATAAAAGAGCTCATCATAACACTTATAAGATAAAGCCGCTTTTTTCACACTGAACTTTGGTTTATGTGTCAGAGTCATGATTTTAATCACAAAGTCTATCTAACGTCGAAAAAAATGCCAAGGATGATGACTAGAGGAGCTCTGTCTTTATAAATCTCCCATCAAATAAAATGGGCAGGTGAAAGTCACAAGAGTGTACCAGGAGGGATCACTTCACCACCTCAGGACAAAATTCAGTCCTTGTGGAGAGGCCAAGCCCAGACAGAGCTTGTGCCTTGAGCAGTGGAGAGGAAGAACCTGGTCCAGTCTCCAGCAGCAGTGGAGAAGCTCTTCCGGACATGCCCAGAAGCAAATCAGTGTACAAGGATGTGAGATGGTGCCTCCGGCCCTAGGGAATGGCTCCAGATCTGCTGCTATTTTCTTTTATCGATCTGAATTCCTTTACTCATTACATAGGCTCAGCGCAGGGAAGAGTTTTCCTTTCCCCAGAGGCCAGAAAGCAGCAAAAGATCTGCTTGTGCTCCAGCCCCTGAACACAGCAGAGCCCGGGCAGCTGTGGTGGCCCAGAACTGAGGCCCAGCCAGCCCAGTGCCCCGTTCACATGGAATCCTCTCTCCAGGCACAGTAACAGCACACACAGACATGAAAAACCCCTTGTTGGTGAAGCCACACAGTTACAGAGCTGTCTGCAGCAGAGTAGGGAAGCTGGGAACGTTTGCCAGCTAACAACCAGCTGGGGGCTGCAGGAAGGGGCCACAGGAGGCAGCTCTGTGAAATGAGAGAACGTGGGGAGAAATGAAAGCTGGGGCTGAGAAGTGGGGTTTGGGAAAGTCAAGCAAAAGGCTCAAGGGCCAAGTGAGTTTGAAGTGGCTCTGTGCAGGTGGCTGGTGAAGGGACTGAAGCTGCCCTCAGAGCAGCCCCACTGTCTTCCACAGCTTGGCTGCTGCATCTAATACTTGCAGGGAACAAAAACAAAGGCAGGGGATGAGTCCTCTTCTGTCTCGGGGAGGGCGAGGGTGTGAGGAGGAACCCAAAGCCCTTCCTTGCTTAGTGGTGGTTTCATTCCTGCAGCTGCTGAAAGATGGGGCTGACAGCTGCAGAGATTGGGCCTGATCACTCTCCTCCCCAGACATTATCAGCTCTCTATATCCACCCCACTGAGCAGCTTCTTTGGTTGCAGCAAAAGTAATGGAAAGGAGGGAACAAATGGTGCTTGAGCAGCTGGTGTCCTCCTGCCCGAGGGGGATGATCTGTCCCCTGCCACTTTGTGTTCTGAGCCTGCCTAAAGCACCCTCTGCACCCAGACACAGGTTCACTGGAACATCACACTTGGTACTGGCGTGGTGTCTTAGGGTCAGGAAGGAGAGATTTTCAATAACTGTGTGACAGAAAACACAGAAGCTATGGCACCCATCAAACCAGCAGTGACCTTTGCAGGAGCACCCATGTTTCCCAGATGCTCCAGTCTCACAGTTACGGAGGCATTACCCATCACTCCTGCTCGGCACCTGGTGTGGGATCATACACTACCAACCCATCGGGGAAGTACATTTTCAGGTTTCAGAGATTTCTACTTGAAAAACACCTCCCAGCTGTCATTCCCATGTGTGTGTTCACTGGGAAACCTCCTAGAGATGTGCAGCCAAGTCTGTGATCATTGCATGGCAGCAGAAGTGTGAGCAGCAGCCAAATGTCCCAGCCCACTGCAAAGCCCTTCACAACGACTGTCAGCAAAAGTCAAGTTTCCTCATTTCACTCAAGCAGCACATGGCAGAAACAGCATCACTCCTTTCAGAACCAGGGCTGGTGTTTGACATGCAGGAAATTCACATTGTGGTAACATAAAATCCTAATGTATGGTAATAAATATACTGGAAAGAGCTTAATAATATGTTTTGTTTCATCATAAATTGACAGGAGCCAGTGAATTAAGCAGCCCTCTCTAGCTCTTTTCACATGATAACTCTTAATAATTGCAGAGTATTTCACCTTTCACAACATAAGGGTTTTGTAAAGTACATTTTAACTTAAAAGAGCTTCAGTGTTTATGCAGGGTTTATACAGATTGATCTGCAGTAATCTACCCCGAGTTCTTTGCCTTGATGAGAGATATTTGAAGTGGTCCTTACTGTACTCTGAAGCTTCACCCATTGCATAAAGAGCTACTTCTGAAAAAGCCCACGATGTACTGGGTGAAACATCAAGAGCAATTAGATTTAGCAAAATTATTCAGAAGAGGGCCAAGATCAAATAAACATTGCTTTTCCACAGCAGAGGGGAGCACTCTCTTACTTTTTGCCTAACAACAAGGTACTGACAGCGGTGTTTCAAGCAGGATGGGGCCAGGCTTTGATCTCTGCAGGGGGCTCGTGTTAACCACCACTGCGAGCTGTCTGAAAGCCCACAGGTCAAGCAGGTATTTTTAGTTCTATTTTCAAGACGTAGAAACACACTTTCTCTCATTTCAACAGCAGGACTGTTCATTTTGGGGTGGGGAGGGAGGGAGAACTGCAGACAGATATATTGTTGAGATAAATCAAAATAAAGGAGACATTCAATATTTATCCATTAAGGAAATATAAAATACTTCCTGTGTGACAGGATCCCTCCCACCCATTTCAGCAGCTGTATCCTTCATAAAAGTTAATAGGTAAGGATTAAGGAACAACTTCTACAGCAACAGTCCTACAAATGGCAGCAGCACTTCAAATTGCAGCATTTTGGATGATTGTTGCAGAGCATTTCAGTAGTCATTGAAAGAAATGAAACAGAATAATTCAAAATTCGTAATACTGCCAGGGTCGGAACAAGCTATTGTTTAATCCAACATATAAAGGTAAGATAGAAATGGAGGCACATTAATTCTTGGCTCTTACTGTAGCTACGTACGATTTGAGTTTATCAAGGCAACCTTAATGACCAAGCAAGAATGAATCCCCCTGCCCTAAGCAGGGCTCAGCAGCTCCTGATCCCCCAGTCTTTTATTCCAGACAGACACCACACACAGATCAGGAAAACACATCTGTCCCTAGGTGCATCACTGTGGTGCAGCACAGAGCAAAGGAGATTTTCAGCTGTTTCTGACGCGGTCAATTCAAAGGGAATAAACTCGGAGGAAGCGCAAAGGCAAAGAGGAGAGTGACAGAGCAGAAGGGAGGCGGCGGGAGGTGTCCGAGGCTCAGGGGACAAAGGGGAAGGAGCAGGGTGTGGCTGAGGGGGGCACGGCCACGGCCACAGCAGGGACAGCAGGAGCCCTCCAGGACGTTGCCAGGTCCCTGGGCTGTGGCTGGGTTGAGCACTCATCCTCTCTCCGCACCTTTACCCAGGGACACAGAGCAGTGGCACACACAGGCTCCACCTGCTTCCTCCCTTTCTCCCCGCAAAGGTCTGGTTGAAGGGTTCTGCTGAAAGAATCTGGAAATAGCCTGCATGTGGTTATGCCCCCGAGCCTGCAAAACTTGCACTCATGAGATTCCCACCGACGTGGACGGGAATTTTGTGCATAATCATTTCAGTGTCTGACCACAAAAACCATAATTGGAATTAAAACATCAACTGAATTGTTAAAAATCCAGAACCTTGGCACCAAGATAATATGGTTTAACTTTAGACTGAATATACGACATTTACATCTATATACTATTGCATGTGATCCTGGGCATTTTCGTGCACTTCACAGAAAGAATAAATTAAAAGTTGCCCTAAATGAGGTAGTAAGGATATTACAAGCACATTCCTTAAATCAAAGCAATTGCCCCCCCAACACCCACTCACCCATGAAAATTATTTTTTAAAGTACAGTGCAAACCACAACTTTTTCCTTGTATTTATTATAAAGGCTTTCTTTCCCTTAATGTTTGATCTAACTATAAAAGGCAAAAATGTTTTTTCAGTAAAGCTCAACCTTTGGCAGCCAGCAAAGTGACTAAATTTCCTACAAGTAATTTCAGTTACTCTTTTGTTTACCAATGTGCTTGTTTCCCATAATCCCCCCGGGAAGAGATAATGTCCCTGTGCAGATGTTCAATGTTATAATTGGGCAGCGTTCAGCAGAAATGTCATCAGTGACACAACACTTTAACAATAAAAGAAAATGAAACAGACATCACAGGGGACTCCCATTTCAAAGCAAACCTTCAAGGACCTGAACAGGAAGCATATTTTCCATATTACAAGTTCTCATTTAAATTACAAAAGTACATTGACATTTATTTCCTTAACAGATGAGTTTATCACCAGTTTAGCAATGAGTATCAATGGCAACTGAAATTACAGTTCCTTTCACACTGAGGTTCTTTTGATAAGTCCTTTCCTTTACTTACAGCCTCACACAGATTTCTTTCATTCTGACTATAACATCCAACGTTTTGCATAAATGTAAATTTTCATTTTATTAAAAAGAGATGCTGCCACAACACTTTTTTTTTTTTTTTTTTAAGGACAGCAAGAACAGCCCATTTCAGTCTGGCCTTGTGCCACATGCCACTTTGCAGGCAGCCCAGCTGTGACAGTGCCTGCTCTCACGGCCTAAGAGAGCACAGGCAAAGAGCAGAAGTGGCTGCACAATTCCCATGTTTGCTGTTGGCTGCAGAAGCTGAGGTGACAATGGGACAAGTCCCAGGGCTGCAGCCCAGACCCAGGGAACCCATGCTGAAATGTCTTTGGGATGGTTCTGGCCCCGTGCCAGCAGAACACGCAGGTAACAACAGTGGTTTCTTTCTGACTGCTCTGAGTCCACCCCCTCAGAAATCTCAGGCTCCCTGGGGACGTCTCCTCTGAATCCTCTCACTAAGAACCAGCCCTGTGGGGACCTGATGTGCTGGAAAAGCTGGAAAAAGCAATCCCACAAACTAATGCTGGGGGGAAAGGTCTAGAGGTATGTCTAAAACGTTACGAATCCAGGTTTTGTTCTCAGATACACATTGGGTACCTCTTGCTACCTTTAGTCAGGTGAGAGTTCAGAGAAATTCAGAAACTGAGCGAAATTCAGAAACTGATCAAAATTCAGCTATATCCCATCAGCTTCATCCAGAAGACAAGTGGAACTGGCTTTTCCATATTCTCTCCCAGAATGTGGAGTGGTGGTTCCTGCCCAGCTCCCCGACACACGACCAGCAGGGCGTTTAGGGGGTACCCCAGGCAGCGTGCAGGGCAGCTCTGGGGCACACACGGCACCTGAGGATACTCACACCACGCACAGCACGGTCCTGGGCCGTTTGAGACTGCCAGGATGCACTGATTAACTCCATAAAATAACACCCAGGTTTTGTCAGACGCCAAGCAAACCCGGTGTGTGACAACATCCACTGTGTCTCACCTCTTACCCCATGCACGGCAGGGCACAGCTCCAGAGTCCCAGCAGCAGGTTCAGAAGATGAGCCTCAGTTAAACTTGCCTCAGCTGGAGCAGGTTTTGCATTTGGCTGCAGAACAAACAAACAGATCTAGTTCAGTGCACAAAAGAAAACTTTGAAGTAACTTTCTTAGGCAGTCTGAGGTACACTGTGCTGAAGAAGTGTCCAATGAAGAATTGCAGGAGTCCGTACCTGAGGGGGAAAGGAGGGAGAATAAATTGGAGCAAGGAATTCACACAGTACATCTTCCTTCAAAGCATCGTGTACATTTGCAAGCCTTGCAGCTGTAATTTGCATTTTTGTCATAAACATTTTGGTAACACAGTGGAAAAACACCAGAATGCAGAGTGCATCCCTGCTCCCAGGGTCGTGTCTGCCACTGGGGACGGAGCCTGCCACCCTCCACAGAGCCTCCAGCATGGCAAGGAGGGGCTGTAGAACATTCTGAGCCGACACAATGCACCCCACAGTTACCACCTCGGTGGCACTTTCGGCTCCTGCAATAATTTTCTCCAGAATCAGAAGAATTTCCTTAGAATTTCCCAAAGTTTCCCTGCCCTATCTTTGGATCTATCCAAATCTATCTTTGCTTTGCCCCTCTGGAAGTGGGCAACCAAGCAAATGCTAATAAAAATGACACATTTATCAGATGAACAGCATACATAGGAGGAAGAACTCTTTCCATCTCCAGAATTTCAGTCACAAACTAACACCCTTTATGCTGCTGCACTCCTACAGAGCAAAACAGAACAGGAAAAAAAGCCTAAAGCAAACTCCTATCCTGTCTTTTCCCAGCAGAGTTTTGACCCTTCCAAAGGAGACATTCCTGAGATTTTATGAAGTCCAGCAGGAACTTGGGTTTGTTATTGATCTTATGTGGAAGTTGCACAAATGCTACCAGCCAAGGATGATGGTTTGAAAAAGCTGTAAGAGAAATGCCATTACACACACACACACACGACCTCTAATGACAGGGAAGGAATAAATATAGTGCTGCAGCCACCTCCTCTGCCCTCCTCAACTCAAACCACCTGCAGACTTTGTTGCTTTCTTAAGCTCCTGCTGTTCTGACTGTGTCTTTTCCCACCTTCTCCAGTCCTTTCATTCAATTGCATTTTCCTCTGCACTAAAATCAAATACTTGTTCAAGGCTCTGTGTAGGTGAGGGCAAAATTCCATCTCTTACTTCATCTTTTCTTTGCTTCTCCAATCTCTCTCCTGAAGGTTCCCTTAATCTCAGCTCAGGCTCCATTCCTTCTCTGCTGCTCAGTTCTTGCACTGGCAGTAAGGTCAGAGTTTTGTCATGCCCTGTTCCTCTTTCCTGTACAAAACAAGCTGCAGGCTCTGCAGTGATCTCCGTGTGCTGTGCCCACATTTCCCCTTCCTTTTAACCACTGGCATGATTGGCATAATCTGTGTCTTTAGTGACATGAGGCCGTTTCAGCACCACCAACTGCAGGGTCCTGGTGACTCCTGTCAGCACTAAAGCCACTGATCCTCACTGGTGTGTGACACTGTGTGACAGTGGGGCAGAGCTGCTGGCTAGGAGGAAATTATCCCATGTGGAACCAAAATAAATCACACAAATCCAGAAAGCTGAGAGGAAAGGAAAG
>VZTJ01005788.1:756786-1064312 GCA_013397795.1 Orthonyx spaldingii | reverse complement strand
TTTTTTTTTTTAACTGAAAAAGAGAGAACCAGGCCTCTAACAGACCCTCTTTGATCTCACCTGGAAGGAAAGTTCTAATCTGGCCCTGAGAATCTCCACAGTTCAGGCTTAAAAGACAAAAGAGAGGAGAATGTGAAAAGAACAGGAAGCAGCACATAAAGTAAAGCAAACGGGCTTGGAAACGCAGCCCGGTTCCCGGGAATGGCACTGCGTGGAGTTATGTCCTTGGAAGGTTGTTTTTTTAAGAAAAGCTGTCTCAGAGATGTGCCAAAGCACTGCTTTTGATTTGGGTGGCAGCAGATGGGACACGACAAGTGGAGCAGAGCGGAGCTGCTGCACTGCCCGCGGCACAGGGGAGAGCAGGCAGGGAGAGGTGATAACCCCGAACCGCCCCGGCCGCAGAGGTTCCCTGACACCGTGCCTGGCAAGCTGCAGTTCAGAGCACTTTAACAACACTTACCTGAACACACACACTATATAAAAACTTCGTGTCTCTCTGACTCTGTATTTTGTTCTTCTGCACACACAACAAGATTTTTTTACATCTTTATTGTGGTTAGTAGTTCTTAAATTACAGTGAAAGGAAAATGTAACAAGTTAAGAGGTACTGAAAATCTGTAATAGAAAATTAACAGTAGCTGCTCTACATCAGCAGTGTCCATTAATTAGATTGCTCTGTATAGAATAATTCTGTTCTGTTACCAACAGAACTTGTATTTGATGAATGAAATGTGGAGTGACAGGGACTGGTTTTAGGGGGGGCTACTCACCCATAGCAATGGAGCCATTCAGTTACCAGAAGTTTCTGTGTTGACTTTTCCTAAGTTGCTCTTAATTGACCCTTTTCCCCAGCAGACTGACACACAATTTTCCACCCAGCCAGTGTCTGTCTGCATGAACCCATGGGTGTTTACCCACATTTCTGTTCATTTCAGTCCTCTCTAAGAAAAGACTGCCTGCTGTCAATACTGAATACCACTCTTTTCATATAAAATTTTCCACTCTTTGCATATAAAATTAAATTCTTTCCTCTCTGACTTGTACCATGAAGCAGCAGCCTTTCCTGAGGACATTGATGCTGCTGCATGTTGTACATGGCTCCAGCACAGGGCTCACCATTCAATCCTCCTGCACTCCAAAGCATTGTTCCTTCTCAGCTCATGGATCAGGGAAGGGACTCCACCCCGTTATCTTTTTTGAAGCTTTTTAGTTATTTCTTCTGGTTTTATTAATGAGCTGATGGCTGTGGTACAGCAGTAAATCACTCCACCTTTCAAAAATAGGTTTAGCAGCCTGAACAAGACTCCACTCCAGCAATCCAACCTTCTGCCTCCATGGCACACCCTTTTTAATTGCTCATTTTCTAAAACTGAGATCAAGATCAGCAAATGCTCTTTTTGGTGCCAGCACAGAAAACAGGACTATGTCAAACCGCCCTGTGCAAACTCACGTATCTCTGCATCACACGCAGGATGTTTATGTGCCTGATTTTAGACAAACTTCTTTCCAAGCACACTCTCACAGCAGAGCAGGCTGCTGAAGTTCTTACCACACAGTATTTTTTCTTTCTTTATTTGTTTTTGGGTGGGGTTTTTTGGAGTTTCTTTTTTTGTGTGTGTGTACTTTTGCTTTTGGATTGAATTTGCTTGGAGTTTTCTTTTTTGCTCCTTATTAACAAAGCAAATCCTGTTTTACTTGCTTACCCTCAAGGAACTCTGCTATTACAGTGATTTTCATAGTTTTAGTTGTAGTGCAAATGTATGACAAATGTCTTTCCAAAATACGAGCTGTCTTACAATAGCACCGTGCTCCATGTTCGGGACCTGTTGTGTTACTGCTCGTAGAGTACTCACATTGCTCCATGCAGGGTACTCACATTGCTCCATGTAGAGTACTCACATTGCTCCATGCAGGGTACTCACATTGCTCCATGCAGGGTACTCACATTGCTCCATGTAGAGTACTCACATTGCTCCATGCAGGGTACTCACATTGCTCCATGCAGGGTACTCACATTGCTCCATGTAGAGTACTCACATTGCTCCATGCAGGGTACTCACATTGCTCCATGCAGGGTACTCACATTGCTCCATGTAGAGTACTCACATTGCTCCATGCAGGGTACTCACATTGCTCCATGCAGGGTACTCACATTGCTCCATGTAGAGTACTCACATTGCTCCATGCAGGGTACTCACATTGCTCCATGCAGGGTACTCACATTGCTCCATGTAGAGTACTCACATTGCTCCATGCAGGGTACTCACATTGCTCCATGCAGGGTACTCACATTGCTCCATGTAGAGTACTCACATTGCTCCATGCAGGGTACTCACATTGCTCCATGCAGGGTACTCACATTGCTCCATGTAGAGTACTCACATTGCTCCATGCAGGGTACTCACATTGCTCCATGCAGGGTACTCACATTGCTCCATGTAGAGTACTCACATTGCTCCATGCAGGGTACTCACATTGCTCCATGCAGGGTACTCACATTGCTCCATGTAGAGTACTCACATTGCTCCATGCAGGGTACTCTCATTACTCCATGCAGGGTACTCTCATTACTGCATGTCGAGTACTCACATTGCTCCATGCAGGGTACTCTCATTACTCCATGCAGGGTACTCACATTGCTCCATGCAGGGTACTCTCATTACTCCATGCAGGGTACTCTCATTACTCCATGCATAATAAGCACGCCCAGAACATACAGTAAGTTTCACTTCAGAGGAGTTTGCCAGCTAAATAAATTAAATAAAAATTACTCAGTGTTCTGAGTGGTTCTGCAGGTACTGGGAATATCATCCCATCTCAGTACCTGGGATTCCACCCTGCACAATCGGGCTGCACACAGAGAGCTGAAGGCAGAGAATGTGGGTGAAGATACAGAGAAAAGGTTCAACACTTTGCCAGGCTTTCCACAGCTTGCTTCTGGAAATATTTGACACTTTTTCAGATCACAGTCTAGATACTTCAGCTAGTTAAAAAAAATAAATATATATGTAACATATCAGTCTTAAATTTGTGCTTCTGGCTACGCTGAAAATTTAAGTTATGGAGTCATTAACTAAAGAAAGGCATATCAGTTACATCATCACACATTGTGTTTTTCTCACTAGAGGGAAAAGCTTTGTCATAAAAATATAAATCTTGCAGTTTCTCATGTGAAACAGAAGGCAAATTAACCTAATAATGCATAGAAGATTTGCTATATGTATGAACCGAGAGGCATTAAATAAACAGTCTCTTGCTAGCCAGAATATTGTTCCAGTTAGTAGGATGTCAACACAAACCTTTGTAATACATCTAAACTGACCCCCTGTAGACAGGAAGAGAAATCTAATTTGCATCAGGATAGTAAACATTAAACTAATCTTGATTTCCAGAGATCAAATTTATAGTTTTATTTTGATTTACTGGATATCAAGTGTCTATGTAAAGTGAATGTCAAAGAACATTAGTTTTCAAACTCCTGAAAAGATGAAGAAAGCCCCTAGAGCAGTGAGCAAAACAGATCATGTTTCCTATTCCAAGAGATTTCGTTAGAGAACTTTGATGGTAAAATACAACTCTTTAATCTGGGGCATAATCCTGAAGACAGCATGCTAAAACTTGAAGGACACCAGCATGCAGATGTTCTGATGTTTTTAACCCTGGGCTACCTTGCTTGCCAAGAAAATGTAATCTGCTGACATGTACCTTCATGAAGAGTCTGCTGCTAATGGTGTCTGTGGGACAGCAAGGCTTCCTGCTGACAGCAGTCTGATCCCGGAGCTGCTGCAGCTGCTGCTCAGAACTGTGGAGCAGAACAGAGCACTGAGAATTTAACAGGAGTTTTGCAAAGATTGGAACCTGGTTTGTGGAAGTTTTCTTAAAAATCTATTTTGAAAAAACCTCCAGTCTCTCATATATTGAATAAACAAGTTCAGGAACTGTTTTGGACTTGTGCACCTGACATGCACCGAGCTCACTGATGGGGGCAATCACCTCAAACCAAGAGATGGCTCTTGCCACTTAAATGAAGCACACACAGAAGGCTTTACAGAGCTGAAGCCTATTAATAAAAACCTCACTTTTATGAAAACCTCCTGGGCTGTAAACAATCCTTCTTGTACTTTCTCTTTAAAACAAGTAAAAAATGCGAAAATTGACTGTTAAACAAAAAGCAAGTTATCATGTAATTAAACAAACATGCTTTTTAGAGTGATCATAGCAAACATTTTTGTATGTAGCCTCTTAAAATAGGACAGCAGTGCAGAGTGCAGCACACCTGAAACCCCCACTTGAGGTGTGATCTGGGCAAGGATTTGTGCTGGCCAGCTGAAGCTAGAAATAAACTTTTTGTGGTTTAAATTGGTTAATTTAAAGCCCTGCTTTGGGTAAGGTTTACTGGATCCTCCGAGGGTGGGAAGGACGGGCAGTCTCAGGGAGCCCAGCTCCACTCTGCACTGCCTCTTCGTGTGGAGATCTGGGCGACGAGGGGATCCTGGCAGGGCTGAGGTCAGCGTGAGACCTGAGGGGATTCTCCATGCAGCTCATTCCACAGGAGCACAGAGAAGAGGGGGAACCCCAGAGAAGTGACAGCAGCAATCTTATGAACTGCACTTGGAAGCAGCTCATGTGACCAAGCTCTCAGTTACGCAATCCATAAATCCATCCATAGAGTTTTCAAAAACCCAACCTACTTGAGAGAATGGAAACCAAGCCAGTGAAAGACTCTTATTCCACTCTAAAACTCCGGAAGACGGCCATGGGACTCAGTTTTGATCCCACCCATTAGAATCTGTACAGATTATTACAGAGTGTTTCAGGCTCACCAAAGTACTTCATGCAAAAGCCCAGAGTTCAGGATTTCACCATTTTCTAGTGGGGAAGTTTCCACCGGCATTGGTAATTTCTTTTCAAAGGCCCAATTTCAGGTTATTCCATCTAGCACACAGACTGAGCAAGAGATGGACTTTCTATGGATTTTGGGAGGTAAATCTCACAAAGATCACAGATCACTGCTGCAACAATGCAGTCGGTCAGAAAGCCGCCTGCTGGAGACACTCGAATTCCTCTGTAATTAGCACATCGGGAACATCCAAATGCCAAACCCTAGCAACCTCGAGGAGCGTGCAAAGAAGCTAAGGAACACAGCAAAGATGTGACATCTGCATGACCCTGGCTCTTTACACAATATCAGGCAGCTGGAAGGCTGTTGCTCCTGGAGGAGGAGGAATGGGGGAAGGGGAGCAAGAACAGCTCGAGTTATTGCTTTGAAAATTTAGTACTTTTATTACTGGGACTTTAGCTTTGAGTAATTTTTGAGGAAAATTTGCTAGGAGGTAAAATAGGAAGCATTTTCCTCTTATCTTGATTAGTCATTATGAAAATATCAATACAAGCCCGAGGTTGTACTGAAATTGGAGATTTATTATGACCCGAAGTTGCCTGGAACTTGAGTTTTATCTCTGTGTTTTTAAGAGATCCTTTTCTGAAAATGGGCAACTTTGCCATAATCTTTGCAAATGCCTGTTGGTATAGAACCATGTCATTAAAAAAAAAAAAAGAATAAGCATATTAAGTGTAAACTGGGATTCTACACCTCCTCCTGCTGCTTCAAGTTTAGGTTTCACATGAAATATGTGTACATGAAAACAGGTCTGCACCTATTAAATGTCACAGATGCACAAATTCCCATTAGTTTGATAAGCAGCAAAACTTCACTTAATGTATCCCTGTATTCTTCAAACTGCTGCAAATCAGTTGGAGTCATCCAAGGGGTGTTAACTGCAGTAAGAGATTCGTGTGTGGAAAATGACACTGCAGAGGAGTGAGGAGAGGGCTTCTCTGTGCACACAACCCCCCCAAAACCCAGAGCAGCCGTTGGGCACCTTCAGACAAGGTCCTGCTTTAGAAGAGTGGGCCTGCATTGTGTGGACAGAGGCAGCTGGGACAGGAAAATCAAAATCTTTGCCTTTTTAATTAATTTTATTTTCCCTTCACTTTTATGTTCACCTGTTTCTCAATGGCCACCATCAGTGTGTCAGGTGTCACAGTCTGTCCCTGGCTCAGACCAGCAGGAGAATTGCCCTGTTCTGAGAGAGGATCTAGGAAATTTAAAAGCGAGGACTGTGCACTGCACAGATCCTTGTGGGATGCCTTATCAGAGAGGATAAGGAATACAGGAAGGATGATGTACTTAAAGTGAAAAATCAAGAAAGTCGTAAAGTTGGGGTCAGGAATTCAGTTGTCCCGATTCTCTTCACAGGTGTTTGTGTACCTGTGTGTCTCTTGCCCCTCCACAATGGAGCTGCAATAATTTAGCCTGTATTTGGCCCTGCAGAGCGCTGAGGGATGCTCAGTAAATCAAACAGGTGTGAAGTGGGTGCAATAAGCCTAACCCTTGCTTTCCACATACAGAGGTTTTGTACAAAGAAACTGTGTCTCAAAAGAAATGTAGGTGTTTAAAATTAGATTTATTTTAGATACCGAAGGTAAAAAACCCTCAAAGGATGTGAAGTGTTTTCTGCTAAGTCTAAATGTCACTGTGAGATTTCTCTGAATTAGAGGATTTCTTGAGGAATGTAGATACTGCTGTAGGTGTGAGGAAAAGCCAAACATGTATCTGCACTATTCACAAGGCAGCTTCTGATTCCTATCAAAGCAAGCCCGGACTAACATAAATGGATGATATGTAACAAATGGAGAAATCAAAAGGTGGCAAAGCTTCTTGCTCCTTTCCCGGGTTCTGTGCAGCTTGCCACAGGCATTGTGACACCTTGATTCCATTCAGCAGCTCGAGGTAAGTGATCTTCCTTTCCTGCAGGCTTGCTGTGCACTGTGCTTCTGTAGTTTCTTCTCCATCTTTCACGTATTATTGCAGTGTGGGGTTCTTTTTCAAAAAAAGTATTTGATTTCTCTTTTGGTTGATCTTGTCTCAAATTAGATTCTGAAAGTGTATTTTAGAAAACCACCTATGGCAAGGTGTCTCATCAGCCCTGTGCCCTGAGGGGCTGCTGGTATTGACACCAACACTGCCCACTGACAGCGCTCACTGAGCCTGAGCCACGCAGGCTGCGTCCCATCCAGGACCAGTTCTGAAGCACAGCCCTATCAGTGCTAACTAGGTACAGCTCAGTGACTTCAATGCAGCTCTGCAAATCAGAACCAGAATGCAGGTTCTGATTCATGGTACTACTGAGCCTGAAATGATTTCCTGTTTTCGACTGTTCCTAGGTTTCTAGAAGATTTCTAATGTGTATGGAAAATTTTCTTACTACAGATCAGCAGGGTGCTTGTTCCCTGTCTGATATAATAGGATATAATTCCTAAATACAGGGAAGATGTAGCTTGTGTTTTAAAAGGAGAGAACACTTGTTTGTGCTTGGCTGGAACTGTTATTACACCTCATTAGGACTCCGCCAGGCTCAGATGCTGAATGGATGTGGGAGGATGTTCTTATTAAAATGGTTTCACATGCCCCAACCACAACAGCTGCAGCTCTCCTCGTGCTCTGCTTGCTGCCCTGCTTTCTGCTACAACACCAACAGGTCCATGTCCCTGGCTCCCCGGCTGCCCCTTTCCCTGCAGGGTGGGGCAGTGTGGCTCTGGCTGCTCCTGAGCCGTGGGCCAGCCTGCACTGGGAGGTTTTCTGCTGCAAAGGCAGCACAACCCAGTGAGCTGGGCAGGTTATTTATCATTCTAACATATAAACAAACATTAAAGTACGTAACACTAAACAGAGATAACAGCAATGGACACTTCTAAACAGGCAGGGGGGTATCACTGCTTTCCCACAGCAGGTTCCCATCCCGCCCGAGGTGCAATCCCCAGAGCCCGGCTGGGCTCGGCTGCGCGGGGTCTGTGACTGCATCTGCTCACTGGGAAATACGGGCCCATGGTCCTTCCATCAGTTCTGACAACAAAGCTGCTGAAACAGGTTTAACCTAATTATGATAATCAACCCGACAATTTAAAAGAAAACAGCAAGTCAGTGTGGAGCAGAGAAAATGCCAGCAAAGAAAGAGGTGAAAGTTCCTGAAAGCAACTTTGAAAATCTGTCTAAAAAAGTCAAACCATACCAAGTTTCTGGGCTCTTAAGAATGCCTGCCGACATTTCCACTAATTAGTTAATTTTGTCACACCACATCTTCATTAAAGAATTAAAAAAACCCAACTTCCACTAAAAGTCACCAATAGGCCTTGCTTTTCTATTTGTCTCTCTGTCTTTAGACTTACTGGTAAGTGCAACTGAACAAAAATAAAGTGCTGTGATTTGTAGAACCCCCTCTTCCTGCTGCTTTGCAGCTACTTTTGGGGTGGAACCAACAAAAAAGTATTCCCCTACAATTTTATTTTTAACCAGGCCAATGGAAAACAACCTTTGTTCTAAAATCATCATCACTGGAGGAAGATTTGGCATAAAGTCTGTGTGACAACAAAATGGGCTGCATCAAAGAAAGGCCAGCAGGAAAGGGAATGTGGGATAAGGGCAGGGGGTATAATTATAAACACAGTGACATTAAACTCTGTGGTTTAGGGCAGAAGGGGTGATCCAGCCATGAGAGAACCACCTGAACATGATAAGAACTTACCTTCTTAAAAGGATCGTGCTACTGGCTTCTAGAAAGATAAAATGGGTTCCTAATCTGTGAACTAGCCTATAACACAAAATATGGATTAAGGGCAGGTTAGGCTGGATTATTAAATATCTAATTTACATCAACTTTATCTGAAATCGTGTCCCTGACACCCCACAGGAGAGAGGAGCATTTGCAAATTCCCTGGTAGGAGATGGAGCTTTCACGTTTTAATTTATGCTGTACATTTTAACTTCCTGGAGTCAGCTTGGCATTTCTATCCCTGAGTGCAGTGGCTGTGGAGTGCTCTGAGATGGAATTCTCCGAGCTGTGCTCAGCTTCGATAGATAACAAAAAAATTAAGGAAGGAAAAATATGATATCCATCTTCTGATACTTGTTTTTAAATTAACCTTGTAAAAACCATCCGTGTGCCAGGATCCACCACGGGAGAAATGTTTCAGCGTTAGGGGATGTCGGGATGCTCACACTGCCCCTCTGAGGCCAGGCTACAGCATGATAAAGGTGTTTTTAACAGCCCCGGCTTTCTTCACTCAGTGCAAGGTAACAGCGAGTGAAAACTCGTCTCAGGTGATTTACCGGTGCTCACTGGAAGCTGAAAGTGGTGTAAACACTTCTTAAATACATTCCTGTGTCTTTTCAAAAACATCTCAGGCCTTTTTAAAAATCCTACTTCTCTGTTGAAACATTGAATAGACCAAGGAAATACGGTCTCCATACAAATTTCTGAAAGTAACTTCTTAATTTTTTAGCTTTCATATGTACAGGCAGTTGGAAGAATGGGAATGTAAAGAAAACGAAGACAAAACTCCCGGGTGCAAAGATAAAGAATGTTCAGGTAGCTGTGCTCACACAGGTCGGGCCCATCACTCCTGCAGACAAACTGCAGGTTTGCTGATAATTCAGTTTTTTCACTGGCAGTGTATAAGCTTGTCAAACGTCTCAAATTCACAGTGGCCGCTGGAAGGAGCAGAGAAATATCTCTATACTGCAGAACTGACCTGCAAACGTGTAGAGTTTGATAATATCAGGAATATTTAAAGAGCTGAAAAGAAAATGCACTTTTCCAAAGGGTCTTCTGCTACAAGAATCCAAAGGGGGGTTGTGGCAGTTTTGGAAATACAAAGCTTTGAATGCGTAACCCGTGTTCAGCTGATTGTACAATTTGCAGAGTGATTTTATTTACTCACATTTCCCCAGTCGTTTTGAGGATTAATGTTTTCCAGAGAAAGATAGCCAGTAGCAGATAGAAGGCTTTATTCTTCCATAGAGTTCAGTGAGTTGGGCATTTAACTTGCCTCAAAATTTACCCTTCTTAGTTGCAACTTCAAAAAAAATCTTAATCTGCAGAAAAGGAATAATGGAACTGTTCGACTTGAAAGAGCCACTGGGAAGGGATCTTCTCTGGGGACATGCTCGTGCTGCCTGGCAAGAGCAAAGGAATAAAAATGAACAGACCAAAGGAGCGGCAATCCCCTGAGCGTGTGACATCTGTGACACGCCCGGGAAGGAGCAGGTTTCCCATGGCACAGCCGGGCCCTGTTTGTTAGGCCAGGACAAGGCACGACGTGGGCATGAGCTGTCCTGAGCTGTGACCTCAGTCACGGGGCAGGGGAGGCCGGAGCCCCGTTCCTGGGGGAAACCTCCCCTCTGCACAAAACGAACGTGGGAGTACCCAAACCTGCAGGCACGGGCACCTCCACCGGTGCACACTGCACTGAGGGCCTGGAACAGCACAGAGATGGTGCAAACAGCACCCGGATCTGAACTCTATCACACAAATTCATGGCACAATAGCCTTGGTGTGTTACAGCTAATTTACATTTCAATATCCCACAGATACCCCCTCTGCTGACTGTGCCCAAAGGATGTGCTTTCAACTTGCTTACAATCTCCTCTATTCTGTTACAGATTCAATTTATATTAGTTTTTATATCTGCAGACTTATATGGAACTTTCAGAATCAGGGAGGATTACCACGCTGCCAGGGGGTGCTTAGCTGAAACGGAGCATATGGCTATTAATATAATTATGAATCTGTTGCTTTAGGCTACATTGGATTGCCTTTGGGGTTCTGATTCTTAAGAAGAAAGGATTGAATTATAGTCACCCTCCTTTGGTGCAAAAGATTTGAAATAAATAATCACTTTTATTACACTTTTTTAAAAAAATGATTATCTACATGCTTCATTGAGGTAACCTTCAACACAGCAAAAATTTAGACAGGATTCTGACTCATTGTTTGTGGCATATTTAGCTTTAAGCATTTGTTTTTGTTTTCCTTCTTTTGTTAAAAAAAAGTTCATAATACCTTTCTAGGGCTTTGTACTTTTAATTCATCGTAATAAAATTCATATTTAGCTTTAGAATTGTCCGTTTTTCTTCAGCTCAGTGTCTGGGTACATTAGTGCCCTTTTGCTCCCTGTAACAGCAAAGGTGAGTTACTTTCTTGAAATAACATATTTCAAACTATTGTGTCTTGGGTAAGAATAAACTGGAAAGCACTGGTCTGCAAAGAGAAGCTAAATTAACATTTTATAAGCTGGGTAACTTGAATTGCTGAGAGCCAATTGCATCAAGCATCAGTTGAAATCAAAGCTTCAACTTCTCTCTCCAACAGAATAACTCGCTTGAATTTAAAGCATCAGATAAACGGGGCTGGAAATTTGCATGTGTGAATAAGAGCTGAATTAGAAACAAATCCGAAGGGTTCCAATGTACAGAAGATAAGTCCCAGATTTTCACCTGACACCTCCATCAAGCCGGGAACAGGACACAGAGTAACAAAATTATGTCAGGGGTCTGGAAAGTGTCAAAGGGTTTTTTAGGCGAATGGAAAAGTGGTATTTGGAGGGATAGATTTACACAGAATTACAGAACTGGGTTTTCTAACTTTTGTCTCTACTGACAATCCCCCTTTCTCTTCTCAGTAAAATGAGAATAAAGGAATTTTCAGAGGAAGGGGGAGAACTGAGATTGCTTAGTACTTTAAGTCCCACAGCATGAAAAAACAAACCCTCCTTCACAAGTGAGAGAGAAAAAGATGGAACGAAAAGATAGATTTGCTAGAATGAGAGAATGTAAGCAGATACTGAAGTTCTGGAGTGGCTCTGATTTACAAGGCATTAAAAAGATCCAAAAAAGAAGACGCTGTGCAGCCATTTTTTTATTTCAGACTTCACGTTATGATGATTTCTCGATATCTTTCCTCAAACAAGAATAACAACCCGACGTGACTGAGCCTAACTGAGAGCCAGGAAGGGAAGGTGAGTGATGGTGCTGGAGTCACCTGAAAATGAACTGTCAGCAGATCCAGCTGACAAGACAGAGATTAAAATCAATCCTTATCTCGTACTCAGCCCTGTCCTCAGGGGACGCTGCTCCCGAACGTGGGGTTGATCTTGTTTTACAGTTTGGCAGTGCTCAGCACGGACTGAAACAACTGTGAAATTATATCAACAACCCACTGAGCTCACACAGGGCTGAACATCCCCAGCACCAATACCCACTGAAAATACAGAAGCCATCAGCTAATTGCACACTGCAGAGCTGCGTGTCTGAGCAGGCCTGGAGAGCGCTAATATGAATCTGCAAGTACAGGTAATAATTCCACACACGAGCTGTGCTGTCTCCTGAGGCAAGCAGCCCATGCTGCAGGTACCCGTTTGCAAGCTGACAACCCAGGCACTGCTATTTATAAATATCTCGGGTGTAACCTCACTGCGTGAGACCTGCAGCGCACCTTAAGCAGTTTATGGCGTATCTTGCACAATATTTTACAAAGATCACTCACATTTCTAAAGTCTCCTTCAAACTGCCACAGCCTGAGCGCTTTGCCCCACATACAGCAGATTTTCAAAGAAAAGTTGATTCAAACCCATGATTTCCCCTCCCTCTCCCTCCCGAAACCAGAGGGGCACATTTTGCCTGTAAGCGACACTTTCTCATAAGATTTTGTTTTGATATGTCTTTTTGTCCTGCAATGCTTCACCACCCAGCAGCGCTCTGCTCATCTGCACTTCAATGGCAGAATTCACCAGAGGTACAGGTTTAAATAGCTCATCTTGAGATGGGAACAACGAAGGGGGGCAATGGCTCTGCAATAAATAAATAAATAAATAGAGTCCTATCACACACTTAAAGCCAAATGCCTGCTGGGACTTAGGTTCAAAAGCACATTTGGAAACTGATCCCTTGAGAAGATATGTTTGTTACGGTGTTTGGCCTCAGGATTTAAAAGGATTTGCTTTTAAGCTGTTACTTTACTGCAAGTATGCGACTGGAGGCCTCAGGTGTGAAAGTCCTTTGATAAAAGGGACCCGTTGTGTGCCAGATAGAGGAGTGAAAAGCGTTAACACCAACAGCGGCGGGAAGGGGAAAGCAGGGGAAGGATGGGACAAAGCCCATCAAGTTTAGGGCAAGCAAATGCTTGGAATGCAAGAGGGATGAGAAACTACAAAAGCCCTTGAACTTCTCGCTTTGCATACGAAAGTGATTACAGAACAAACTCTCAAGGAACTGAACACCGAAGTTGCAAGCAGGGTCATTTCCAGTTAATCAGGTGAAGCCCATCTGGAAACTGAGCACAAAACCTCCATAAAATGTTACGGCTGGGAGGAACCCCAGGGGTCAGCCAGGCCCCACTGCCAGCTCAGCTCTGCTTAGGTCACTCCAGACAGACAAATGTTTATCTACCTGCACTTAAGGACCTTTAGCAGTGGAGACACTGCAGTTTCACCGCTGGAAATGTGTTCCAGTGCTTATTCTGTTTCCATCAGAAAGTGTTTCTTACTGTCTCACTTGGATGCCTTGTGCTGCAGCCCACGCCTGTTGCTGCTCATGCAGTCTCTAGGGGATAAAAAGAAGAGCCTAATCCCTTTCTCTTTGCCAATCTTTTATGGATTTGATGATCCTTTGGCGTCTGAGCTATGTCAGTCTCATCACACTGTGCTCCTCACACACTGCTCTGATTCCACAAGCAAAACTTCTCTCTTATCAGAGAATCTCTGCAGAATTTGCGTTTTAGAAGTCAGGTGCACCATTTTTCCCTAACCTCAGGATAATTCTACATTGTTTCCTCAACCACTCCCATAGAACAGAGAAACCTTTCTTGCATCCCAAAATCTGAGAAAAACTACAGTAAGCACAGAAATGCGCAAAGTTCACACTTCCCCGCAATTTGCTTGGCAGTGGAATTGAGCACCGTTTGTTCAGTGCATTTTCAGTGCTCTAAAATTGCTACAACTGCCAATGCTGTGGGCTGCACTTACAGTCCACCAGACACTGGACAGATTCATGGTGATTCAGTATCAAAAGTTTATGCTGGATAGTATATTAAGTATATTTATTGGTTTGTTTCCACTTGAAAAATCCTGAAGAACATCCAAAACTAGAAGTACGCACATGAAGAAAAACATGGCAGCTCCTGTTCTGTATAAATTTGACCTAATCTGGAGTAAGCAGATGCAGTCCTAGAACAGAACTCTTGTTAACCTTCATTCCTCTACTGAAATAGCAAGAAATAATAGCACTACAACATCTGAACTACTTCAGGTCATTCAACCACATAGTTTTTGTCAGGACCCATGCCATTAATTTCAGAGTAACAAAGAATTCTCAGTTATTGCAGCTACTCTTATCATACTGTGGGTGCAGCCACAAATAAGTTACAGGTGCAAGGCTTCCATCAAAAATCAGGCTGTTTGCCTTCCGCACGGGAATGTTCTCAGGGGCACTGCTGTCAGAGGCTGTCAAAACATGTGGATGTCTTGCTCTGGAATGCTACAAATGCATTAAACTGACGGCAGGAAAAAGAGCATTGCATTTGTGTGACATTTCATATTCTATGGCAACTAATTCCGAGCTGCCTCGCCAAATAAACACGGAATGTCCCGTTACACGTTGCGCTGCAATCAGGACTAAAGCGGGAATTCTTTTGGAAAGCACAGCCTGTCTCAGCTTTGGTGAGCAGAGGCCGCGAACGCTGCCAGTGTCTGAGGTCTCAGCTGAAGAGGGAGGGGCTCTCTCCCCGCAGTGCTGCCCACCCGGAGCCGCGCCCGGGGCCGGTTCCAGGGGCCGTCCCGGTTCCCGTTCCCGTTCCCCGTTTCCGGTGTCGTTCCCGTTCCCATTCCCATTCCCCGTTCCCGGTTCCCACTCCCCGTTCCCGTTCCCATTCCCATTCCCATTCCCATTCCCATTCCCATTCCCATTCCCATTCCCATTCCCCATTCCCGTTCCCGTCCCCGTCCCCGTCCCCGTCCCCGTTCCCGTTCCCGTTCCCTGCGCGGGGCCGGCCCGCGCCGTTGTGTGCAGCGCCGCCCCGCGGCCGCGGCCGCGCCCTGCAGGCGGCGGCAGAGCCCAAACCTGGGCTCGTTCTCCGGGGCCGCTCTGAGCAGGGACTGGACTTCACCGAGGGGAAAAGGATAAAAAGTGTGGAATAGGAACTTTCTTTTCAGTTCGAGGGAAAGCTCTCACATCTAATCATGGTCTGGATCTGACTGCAGTTGTGGAAGGCAGCTGTAGATCCTACTTGATAGACAATTAAAATTCAATATTAGACGAGAACTGAAACAGTATTGAGCATCAGAGAAGATAGAGCTCATTTAGACAGCTTTTATATACACCGAAGATCCTGAACCACAAATTTTTAAGACCATCCCATTCCAAAAATACAATGCCACAGAGTATTTTGGAATCTCCAGACCTAGATTATTCACTATAACCAGTTTCAAATAAAAATGCAGTTCAGTTGCAGCTGGGACCCAAGCTGGAAAAACTAAAGTGATACATGTAATCATACCAACAGAAATCATGGCTCATTTTACTTGACGACAACACAGCAAATACTGCTAAAAGCTGGCAAACACAGCACTGCTGTAAGATTATGTGTCCCTGCTCTGAAACGGGGCAGAGCAGAGCAGATTAAGTTCTTTAAACATCAAGGAATACAGGTGGCTGGCATCCCTTCTGACAAAGTAGTAAAATCCTGGCAAAATTATATGATGAAAACAGAGGTAGAGGTGAGGTGCCTGATTTTTGGCACCTCTTGAGCCTAAAACATTGCAGTATTTAGTATTGAGAAAAGTATTTTTTTTCAGTTTTAGATATCTGAGATTCTGCACACAACAGCATTAAATGCTAACAGGGGCATCTTGACATTCTCTGTATTTCCTTTTTCCATTGATCCCTTTCCAAAGAAGGAAATTAAACAGACATAATACAAGTGACAGATGAAGAAAATGGTTAATCACATCAGACACAAATTTGAAATCAGCAGCCAATGAGCGCCAGGAAACATGGATTTATGTGACATTTCAAATGCAACACAATCTTTTGCATTTCTCTATATTGGGGCACTTTTTAGATTTTTATTCATTAGATAGAGCTGCAAAGTACATCTCTAAAATGTGATTCAAATCAAATCAGCTCACTAAAAGCAACAAAATGGGAAAAGATAGCTGTGATATTTAGTTAAGGATGTTACAACATAGAAATAATCAAATATTATTCCCTTAACCGTAAAGAATGATTTATCAGGTCTCACCAAAGGTGCAGTGGACCTGTCTGGTCACAGCCTCAGCAAAAGCATGAGGACAAGGCAGAGACGGTGATGCTCCTCAGTCATCACCAGCTTCCAAAACTTTCTGACTCCAGGATCTTTCAAACCAGTAAAAGTATTTGAATTGAACAGTTCTTGGCAGTTGTTTCCTGCATGATTTTGTCCAGTCATTTTTTAAGTATTAGCACTATTGACTGACAAAACACCGAATCCATGTATTGCCAGAATTGCTGTTGGAAAGACAACGGACATTCCTAACATCCTTCTCTGAACTGGGTTTCAAGCTTTTGTCTCAGCATCTTGAAACGCAATGATCCAACCATTGGTCAGGGCTGAAAGCTTTTAATGTTGTCTCTATAGCACCGTTCTGGTTCTGCATAAAACAATTACATGACCATTTAAAGGCTTTTCTGCAGCACTCCGTTTAGATGGACACCACATCAACACGGCGAACTGACACCAAGGTGAAAGCGTTTTCTTTTGCAGAGCGTTTACACCACAAGGTGTTAAGCTACGAAGAGAAACACGAGAACTGTTGTACAACCGGGCACGAAAAGCTGCTGTAAGGAAGGAGCGGAGACTGAAGGGAGCCGCAGCTTTAAAAGCCAGGCTCGTTCCGCGGCCGCAGCGCTCCCAGTGGGGCCGGAGCCGCTCAGCGCTGCGGGAGGAGAGCGCGGCAGCCCGGTGCCGGTAGATGTCAGCAGCCGCCGCTCCAGCGCTTCCATCTCCTGTCCCAGCGCTTCCATCCCCTCGCCAGCACTTCCATCCCTTGTCCCGGCACTTCCATCCCCTCGCCAGCACTTCCATCCCCTGTCCCGGCACTTCCATCCCCTCTCCGGGCGCTTCCATCCCCTCTCCCTCACCGGGGAGGGTGAGGATGCCACGTTCAGACACTTTGGCTTTGCCCCAGCCCTGCTATCTCCACATCCTGCTGATTTATTGGCTCTCAGTTTGGTTCCGTGTGTGGGACCAGCTGTGCTCAGCTCTGGCGCTCGGGACGGGGAGGTTACCCAGCTGCATCCTCACGAGGTGACAGGGCTGAGGCCACGCAGTGCTGTCTGTCTCTGGTGCTGGCACCTCGGGCACTACCCTGGCACATCGTTACTTCCCTGAGAATGCCAGAGTGAGAAATCTCATTTTATACCTCGGCTCATAACTGCACTTCATTTTTTATGAGAAAATTTGTGTGAAATTCCTGTCCCCTTGCTTCATCAGAGAAGAGGGAAACAAATTGACAAACGGAATGAGATGTGTGGTTTACATATTGTCACTATTCAGATATCTCTGGCCCTGGCCTGTGGTCAAATTTCAGAGGGAATATAAGGAACAGACACCTCTGTGGGATCTCTTCTCCAGCCTCCAAATTAATCTTCTGTTGTTTAAAGGATGATGGTTGACTTAAATGTGACATCTCTGGATATTATTACCCACAGAGACATCCAGTTCCTCTAGGTCTTTCCTTGCTATATTTCTCCAAAAGGAGGCAGGATCCCTTTCCTAATTTTGACTCACTGATGGACATCTGTGATTGTGTACAACACAGGATGGGTCCATGGGAGCATTTGCCATTTTTTTTAGGAGCAAAAATTTATTTTTCCACAAAGTCAGGTGGGAGTCCTCCAACCTCGAATTGCTTTCCACAGGCAGCAGGTCAGGCCCCAAGACTTATGGCAGCTTCAGGCTTCTGTGGCAGAGAGACACGCTCAGCTCGCTAATGCCAAAGGATAAATTATCTCTGCAATTTGCATGGAAAGTGCTCCAAGCAGATAGATCCTTTCCTGTTGTTTTATGTGATATTTCAGAAATCATGTTCATAGATCAATGAATTCACTTACTTTAATTCTCTGAATTCTACAGTGAGGCTGAACCCAACATAAAATAGATTGGCAGATTGAGGCAAAACAAATTCCTGTATTCTACAAGCTATGAACATTATATCACATCACTTCAGCATCCAAGGGCTGATTAATGACCCTGGCATTTCTGAACTTAGCAATTCTTCCCTGTTCAGATATGAGGCATTGCAGAAGCTGTGACAAGGGTCCAAAGTTCTGTCCATTTAATCTCATTAAATTATGGCCCACTCATTCATCCTTCAGCGGTGTTATTTAAGAAAGGCTGCATTTTCAGGCAGGAACCTGAGCAATGACACCCTGGTAGGCTGATGGGCATATCTGAGTTATGGAACACTTCCTCCCAGAATGACTGCAGGACAATCTTGGTGGCCACAGCTCTGCCAGTGTAGATCCCCATTGTCCCCAAGGTCACAAAGGGGCCTGGGAGGAGCTGCAGGTCTTGTTTACACCAGATTCCCTTTTCCCATACCGTTCTCCGTGGCCAGAGGGTAGCTGCAGCCCAACCAGAGGCAGTTCTGGATTACACAGGCCACTGGCACTTTACATAAAGTTTTTGAATTTGGGCCATCTGCCATGTCCCATTAACTTCCACAAAGCCTAACTCCACTGTGAGGCTTTGAAAACCCAAATCCTAACACTTGTTTCTTCTTGACCTCTTTTGATCTTTTTTCTCCTGCCATTAGCTGTGAGTTCAGGACCACAGCCAGAACAACCATAGTTAAAATGACTGCAGTACTTCCATGAGAATGTAACAAAAAAGGGGTAAATATGGAAATTTCGTGTGCCTGGTTTGAGAACAGTACAAACCTTCTGATAGCTGGGCATTTGAGCATTAGGATTTATACCTCTGTCCAGACCAAACAATCCTCGTCAGAAAACCTGAGACAAAAAAATGAACTGGAAATTAAGCAATTCTACAGCTGAACAAGTATGATTTGTTCAGACTGAAAAGAAAAGCAGGATATAAACATCAAGTTCTGTTTGGACTTTTCCACTCTATAAAATCATTTTGTGCATATTGCTTTACAGGTAGATATTTTTAAAAATATATTCTATTGTAACATATTTACATACTCAGAAGTGTCATGTTCAAAGACACAAAGCAAAGGTACTGTGAGATACATGATCAAAAAGAGATACCCTTTTGCTTGTGATTAAAATCCAGCAATTAGCTATGATTTTACAGCATGTATGCTTAAAATTGCAGCTCATGATGATTTTCAGGCATGAAAATCTGAGTGAAGATGTGCATTTACATGTGCTTAGTGGATAGAATATTTGCTATTGAAGGCAGGAAAATAAGTGAAGCACGCAGGAGGTTCTGTTGGGTGAATTAAACAAACTCTTCCAAACTTAGGGTAATATCACACTATTTACCTAAGAAAAGGTAATGCTGCAAAGGAGAGTCCATGCATGGAAAACTCTGCTTGCTACTGTTAAAACTCTGCTCCATCTCCTTTAGATGTATTGCTCCATCTCAGCTGTTTGCTTCCATTTTGCCCATCCTTGCAACTTTTTTTCATAGGAAAGCTCTCACTGATTCCTACCAGTGCAGTACAGGTTTCCTCATGGCCAAGGCTGCAGTGATTTTAAAGGAATGACTCAGGCACCAGAACAGCAAGGTCTGTAACACTGCCACCAGCCTGCAACATTTGAATATATTCTGGCCAGAGAAACAATGATCTAGAGCTCCTTTTTTTTATTTTTTCCCCAACTCACTGGATTATTTGCTTCTGCATCCCATAATCTTCTCACTCTTCTTTGGCATGTCCAATTTAGAGAAACCATCACTCTTCCTCTTCCCATTAAATATGCTCATAACACTTTGTATAAAATAAATAAAAATACTGACTGGTTTGAAAAATGTATATTTTTGATAGGAGGAGGTTTAAAGCCAAGGCACTAATTAGCCAGCACAGATGCAGGAAGTTAGATTTTGATGATGAGATCAGATGTAAAAGAAGATAATACACAGTCAAAGAGGGGAAAATGATGCATTATACCCTCAAGAAAAGGATTTGATTTGTTTGGCTTTTAAAGTCAAGTGCTGAAGCCGAATGAGCTGAAACCCAATTTTAATGCATGGAGAGAAACATCTGTGATGGGGATGGTCCAGAATACGACATATGGAATGATCAGACAAAACCCCATTCCAGCTTCAGAGGGAAAGGTGCCACCTCCCCTGCAAGTGCAGATCCCACAGAGCATCCCAGCAAGGGCAGGGTCAGCGGCAAGCAGCACCCAGCGAGGTTTCAGGTGTCAGGAACACACCTGGGGAACATCTGGAGCCTGGCCCGGGCCTGTGCTGCAGCAGCTCTTTCCCTCTCAGCAGCACAAGCAGACTCGCTTCCTCTCGGAGCAGGGAAGGAGAAAGACACAACTCACCCAGAGCAGAGCTGAAAGGGACTGTAACACCTGCAGTGACTGTAACAGCTGCAATTCGGCCCTTCGGTGCCCAAGATCTTTTTGCTGACAGTGCTTTGTCCGCCCACCTACAGAGCTTTTCTAGGACCCTCTGCCGGCAGGAGCCCCAGCACTCACAGGATTAGACAGTGGGCTATTACCAGTCTGCACATTCACCAGGCAGCACTGCTATCACTGCACCAATTTTCCAGGTGCAGATTAACGAAACTCAAACTCCTGCTATTTTAAAAAAGTATATATGTATATCCAGAATTTTTAAACATTGCCCCTTATGTGTCCTGTTCAAGGCTGCCCCGTAGACCAGTGTCAGACCCAAACTGAGTCTGGCTATCCTGATTTCCCAATTTGTGATTAGGACTTTTCCCTTGGCAATAACACATTAATATTGCTATTTACTCCGTTATGCTTCTTGGATACTAAAGTGACAAACATTTCATGTAGTAAATAGCTACCATTTGTTAATATTCCTTGTAAAGCAGTGCAAGACACTTGGAATTGAATGTCAGAGGCATCTCAAACCAGGGCTGGAGGCCTGCCAGGAGCAGAGAGGAGGCTGGCAGTCAGCAGTATTTACAGTATTTACGATATTTACAGCTGCCATTCCCCAGCACTAAGTGTGGAATGTGCTTGTGGAGCTGCCCTGCCTTCCTGCCTTCCCTCAGCCTCATTCAGGGCATTCTGATCCATGAAGGTGCAGCTGCAGCTCCAGCACAGTGAATCTGTGTGAGCCACAGGGGCTGTGCCCAGGTACCAGCACTGATGCAGGCAGCTCTGCTCCCGCCCGAGTGACACAGCAGCACTGAAGGCAGCTCTACATTAAATATCTTCTTTAAGCTCTGAATATAGACCCAGGCAATGGCTGGAATGGAAAATCAGACCCCTGCATGTCAAAAACCAGAATAATTGCATCAGGAATAAAGGCAGACTCAGAAGGGCTATTAAGGAAAACAGAAAAGAAGCTTTCTTTTAATTACTGAAGTGAGATATCCAAATTAATACAAGACAACATCTGTATAATTGAAAAGTCTACCACATAATATGTGTGCTAAAATAAAAGGCAATAAAGCATTAAAGTTCATGTGACATTTTCATCACAAAGCCAAATTAATGCATTAGTAAACAGAATTGACTTAGGCAATTATTTTAGGTTTTAAAAATTAATTTGTTTGCCATTACTTCATACTTCAACTTGTACCATTAACATCAGACACTGTTTTCCTGTATGTCCATGTGAATATTCTCAGGGTATTTGAAAGCAGCTAAGAGGTGAGTGTTTATGAGATACGTGCTTATGAGAAATAAATTGCAACACTGCAATTTAAATTTGCACCTCACAGTGGGAAGGAGGAGGGTGTAACAGCAGATTTTATGGTTCTGTGTAGCACACAGGGTCTGTACCCACAGTGTTACCCTGAATTCCATCTCTGGAACCCCCAAAGAGCCATCCCAGCCCTCACCTCACAGACAGGGCAGGCTCCAGCTCCTCTCTGTGCAGCTGAGGTTTGGGCATTGCAGGAGGGGCAGAGCAGAGCAGGGTTTGGGTGACCCCTCTGCTGAACTGTCACCTGCTGGTCACAGGCCTTTACCCCCCAGACCCCCACTTGTGGGTGACCCTCAGATATTGCCCTAAAAGAACAGGTGGTGCTTGGCTCTGACATCTCCAACATTGGATCTTTGCAGAAATCAGAGGATCTCCAAAGAGAAATCCAAGGGAAACTTTCTCTAAGTCCACTAAGCCCTCAGCTTTAAATACTAAGGAAGGAAACAAGTTTTTGATTTACCAGAGCTTTGCACTTTGTTGTAACTACTTATATTCATACAAATTCAATACAATGGGAGTGTTTGCCCCCAAATTGTACAGTTCTGGTTTCTACAAAGCCTTTAGTGCTACTGTGAGAAGACTTGAGTTTTCACTTGAGTGCAGTTTATTAAAAATGAAAACATACATGTACACAAAAAGCAGAATGATGGATCACAAGTTTTATAGATCCTGCTCTGCAGGACACAGTCAATAGTGAAAAATTTCATTATTTCCTGGTAATGAAAAGTTGTATGTGGATATTTATCATTAATATGCCAACTATTTGTTTTCATCTGGAACTGCTATTTGCAAACTGGGACATACAAAAACCTGGTTCCTGACAACTGAAACTTAAATTTCTTGAAAAAAAGTTGCTTACATTTTACTAAATATAAAAAATCATGATCCTTCTTGTGTGTTATGCAAGAGGCTCTCACTGCTCGTATTTCCTAGCTCAGCTGAAAACCTTGGCTCTCAGTTGCAGCTTCCTCCTGTGCCTTGCACTGGGCAGTTTGCACAGGGCAGCCCCAGCATTGCTCCCATTTTTGTCCAAACACTAAGATTGAGTTTATTACTTTCAGTGTCCTTTGTTCACTGGTCACACTACTATCAGTTAATCGAGCCAGTGTGCACCAGCTTACTGGAAAAACTCTGAAAAACCTGCTGGGAACATCCCAGTGCCACACCAAATCCAAGCACTGCTCACATACTGATTAATCATTTATTCATTTCGAAATACACCATTACGATGGTTGAGACTTACTAACTTGTAGCAAGTATCTGAAAGAAAATGCAAAGCTATTTCAGGACATGAAGAACAAAACATTTACTGTTCCTGTATTTTTTTTCCCCTGAGTTCCTTGTATGTCAAAAAATATTTCTTCAGACAAAGGAAAGCATTATTCTTAGAAGACATCCCTAGGAGAAGAAAAACTCGTGTTCTCAGACTTGGAGCTAAACTCCAAAAAGCCAGAATAAGCTTAAAATATCTGTTTTCATTATTTATTTAGGGGAAATTAGATCTCTAAATTCATCTACAGCCTCTTACCACTGTCTTAGAGGTGCAGAGCAGGCATGGTAAGAACAGTTCATTTTCCTTGTAAAGACAATGTTAATCCTACTCTGTGCACATCTAACAGGACTAAGCGCAGGGCAAGAATGAGAGGAGATAAATGCTTCATCTGTCCTACCCTAAAACAGCAAAATACTTCAGAACAGAGACATCAGTTAAGGAACAGATCTATTCTTTCTCTAAACAAGCTTTACACCCAAGATTTACCATGATAATCAGTTTTCAAAACTTCATTGACAAAAAATGAAGTCTCAGAAGCCAGGCCTATTTCTCAAAACCTTTGGTCAATAAGAAAAAAATCACCTTTTGTTCTGATGCAACACAACCTATTCCACAGCTGTTGTTTATCAGCTCAAGCACACTTTTATGAACTGAAATGCAATATCAAAGGGTTTGATGTGTTTTAGAGAACGAGGCATTATTGACATTTCCATATATTGGAAGCTGAGAGAAAATTGCATATTGATGATAGCAGAGTTGTTCCAGAAAAGAAGAAATAAGAAACCATTTAAGATTTTATTACATGTGTTCTGGATGTTGGATTACCCAGCTTTAACACTGACATAAGAAAAGCATTTCCTAGCTTTGGTATTTTCTGCCTTCCATTTACTGCAGATGCACATTTTACCAGACAAGGTGGTTTGGCTGCTTTTACAGATGGTCAGTTCCAAAAACTCTCCTGATGAAATCTTAAGCCCCAACAGATGAACAGCAAGTCCTATAGCAATTTCAATACAGATAGATTTCATTTTTGTTAACATACTTGTCCTTTAACTACTACCAAGCAGAGATATAAAAATTCATAAAGTAAACAAACAATCATAGAATTATAGAACTGTTTGGCTTGGAATGGTTAAAGATCATCCAGTGCCACCCCTGCCATGGCAGGGACCCCTCCCACTGTCCCAGGCTGCTCCAAGCCCCAGTGTCCAGCCTGGCCTTGGGCACTGCCAGGGATCCAGGGGCAGCCAAACTTCTCTGGGCACCCTGTGCCAGGGCCTGCCCACCCTCACTGTAAAAAGTTTCTTCATAATATCTAATCTAAACCTACTTTCATGTTCTGTATGATTTATTTCCCCAAAAGATAACTTTGCATTAACAAAATTAAAGCTGCTTTCCAATCACTACTGCTTCTTTTAAAATCAGGATTAAATGGCAATTACTTAGGAAGAAGCACTGTGCTTAATTTGCTCATTTGCAGTGCTGCCAAGCAGCACACTAACAAGATAGTTATCAGCTGTAAAAACCTTATTGAGCAGAAATAGGAATTAATTAAGGTTGCAACTCTAGAATCAGAGGGTCAACATCCTAAGGCTGCCTGAGGACTTTTGTTTGACCTACAGGTGATTGCTCTCAGGATGCTCTCAGGAAGTTCACTCAGTGTGGAATGTTTTATTTACCACTCACAGGCACTATATGACTAAATAGCATGATTGCAAATCAGGTTAAAATTGCTTATTTATTAGAAGTCCTTACATTTTGAGTCCAGACTTTACTGTTGCATAATACATAAAAACTCTCTACGATGCCAGCAGTCCAAAAACAAACACTAGGGCTAGTGGAGTTTTTATTTCTCTTGTACTTGCACGTGCAGTAGCCAGCCATGTCTGTAAGTGTTGTCTTTTAAGAGATCTCACAGAGCAGTAGTTACACACTTGAAGAAAAGAGAACGGCTTTGAAGTTTCACACCATTTTGACATCATCCACTCTAGTACAGCCTTCTCTTCTGGGATGCTTACATCGTATCTTATTAAAAATACATCTCAGAACTTGCTAATTACCCAGCTACTCAGGAAGAAAGCCTTAGCACACCAGTAAGAAAACCTCTTGCAATGTCAAAGTAGAAGGAAAGCCACAGAAATCATAATTTAATTCCCATTTTACTTGAACCCTATTTTGGCAAAGAAGAAATAGAACCAGTACCATAAAATGTGACTCTACCAATAGGTCAAAATGCTGTTGCAAAGACCAATGAAGCCCACAGTGACAGAAGCACAAACTGACCGCAATGTTTGCCAGTGCAGGGTGAGGTCAGAGCGTCGAGGACCGGCGGGCGCCACGCTGGCCCTGGCGGACGGGCGTCCCCCCACGTGGGGCACAGTGCCAGCCCCGGCTCTCCTGTTCACCTGCAGGTAGAGACACGAAAGAGAAAATCCTTCTGCTGCCCACCCAGTACGGGCAGACTGGTTGTTACCTGATGGAGGCAAACTGGAGGGGCCATCAGACCCCTCACGCCCCTGAGGCGCTGTCCGGGCCTGACCGCTGCCCCTGCCCCTCACGAGGGTACCTCGGCCGTGACCCCTCACGCCCCTGAGGCCATGGCCACTGCCCCTGCCCCTCACAGGCCCCTCGGCCATGACCCCTTGGCTGCTGCCCCTGCCCCTCATGGGCCCCTTGGCCGTGACCCCTCGGCCGCTGCCCCTGCCCCTCACGGGCCCCTCGGCCGTGACCCCTCACACCCATGAGGCCCTGTCCGGCCGTGGCCACCGTCCCTGCCCCTCGTGGGCCCCTTGGCCGGCCGGGGGCCTGGGCGCCCGTGGGCAGCTGAGGGGCTCGGGCAGGGCTGAGGGCACAGTGCCGGGGGTGTGGGATGAGCTCACCTGGAGCGCCTGGACGGAGCCGCGGATCCATGAGGGCACGAGGAGACGTGGCGGGCTGGACGAGGACGCGGGCACAGGCGTGAGGTGAGCTGGGATCTGCACAGGGATGGTGGGCTGGGAGCTGGGAACATCCCATTGCCTTGGGAGGAGTGGGGCAGGGGGGCTGCAGCTCACAGCTGTGTGTGAGGGGGGAGCAGGTCCTGGAGCCGGGATGGGGCACCCCGGGATCCTGTGAGGCCTGCCTGGCTTGGCTGGTGCCTGCAGGAGGCTGGCAAGGCCGGTTTAGAACAGGGAGCAGGCTTTGTAGAGAAGGAAAACGACACCAGGCTGCCAGAACATTGCTCTTAACATTGCTGAGAAAATGACTGCACTCCTTCTGCATGTGTATGGCTGTGCTTGTATTGGGTTTGAACCAACGGTGGGTTTTGTTTGAGGCATATCCCTCAAAACAACCAGCATCATACTGAATATCAGATTTGTCCAAATTCTGATTCTGTAGAGTTATTTCTGTTTGCTGTTGGAGTTGTGTGCTAAAGAATAGCCATAGCACAACCTAAATGTATATTTCACTTACCTGTTTAACAGACTGTGAAATAACACAGGCTACACCACATAAGAATTTTGCTTATATTAGGCTAGACCTTTTGTTCTATCATTATAAAATCCTGTATACAGTGGTAGATTTATCAATGGTGTAAGAGAAACTGTTTATTGTAAATTTCTGAGCAAGTCTGTAAGGAGGATCCAACTTTATCAGAACGAAACTGACGAAACCAAGGGAGCCGATGCCTTGTGCTGAGGCTGAAAGGTGCGAGTGCACCCCTGGCACTGCTGGTTTGTACACAGAGAGCAAGAATGTCACGTTTGTGGCACTGCTGCTCTCTCAAAGAAACCGTGCAAAGGTTAAAGGAAGGGGAGAGAGCTGGCTGCAAGCATTGTTTCTTCTTGGCCTTTTCTTTTATTAGTTTGCTTATTAACAAAATACTCTGTCCCATCCCTGGATTTTTTGACTGCCTTCCTCCCTTTCATTTTAGTGGTTTAGCTGAAGTTACTGTTCATTTCAAATATCACACACATAGTTGACATTGATTTCTAACCAGCAGTGCAATGCAGGAAATTTTAAACGAAGGTGAAAGAGCCTTGGCTGGGAAGAGAAATCATTACATTTATCATAGAGGCACGGAATGGTTTGGGTTGGAAGGGACCTCAAAGCCCATCCAGTGCCACCCCTGCCATGGCAGGGACACCTCCCACTGTCCCAGGCTGCTCCAAGCCCCAATGTCCAGCCTGGCCTTGGGCACTGCCAGGGATCCAGGGGCAGCCACAGCTTCTCTGGGCACCCTGTGCCAGGGCCTGCCCACCCTCGCAGGGAAGGATTTCTTCATAATATCTGATCTAAATCTCCCCTCTTTCAGTTTAAAACCATTATGCCGCATTCTGTCACTACCCTCATTTTCTGAAAGACTGATTACCTCCTCTTCTCAGCCACAGTGGTGCTGATCCCTAGAAATCCATGATGTATTCTTCTGACAGAAGGAATTAGATTTATCTGATCTCTGTTACAAAAACAGATGGGAAATTGGTTTTCTTTCAGCACAGTATTTTTTAGCAGTGTAACTCTTGACTGAGGCAGATCTCTCATCATAAAGAAAAACATAAGAATTTAACTTCTTGGAGAGCAGCAGACTTTTTTCACACCCTTAAACTGAACTATTTAACTATTAAAATGAACTGTTTTGCTCATAATTTTTCTTCCAAAATATCCAAGCACACATACTCGAAAAGGGGCAAAACCACCATAGTACATCGATTGTTGATCCTCCTTTAGTATTGGGGGATAGATTTGGAATATTTTTTCCTCCAGAAATTCAATGTGCTGGAATAGACTTCTGAGACATAATTAAAGGTAATAGCTTCGAATGCACTGAAACTCCTAAGTGTTTGCTGCATCCTCCTAGTTATCCATAATTGAATATGCAGTTAACATTTAGTCAATTTGGCTGAAAGTATTTCAGTTCATTGGCTTTACAAAATCTCCCGGGTTCCTCAGGAGCTGCTGCACACCTCCCCTCATCCCTTTCGTTTTCCGGTTAATGCTCCAGCCCATTTCCGTGCAAAGGGCTGTTGCTTGAGACATGAACAAAGTGCACCTTGGTTCACTTGCATACATTTACATCCCAATGAAAACCATCATGTTGAAAACATCCGAGTTAATTTTAGGCATTAAATTTAGCAGGAATATTCATATGAGTAAATATTTTCACAATTGCTTCCATCCCAGAGGATAGACACTAAATGAAATTTGAAGCCTAATATACCACTCTTTTCTGTGAATATAAATTTCATAGGAGAATATTGGTTTTTTCACTCTTTTAAAAGAATAGTTCAAATGATCAGATTTATTAAAGTGAATCTATCAAGGTTTAATTTATGAGTTGATAAGGTAACAGTATAAAATATCTAATCCATGCTTCCTTTGTGTTGTTAATCTATGGTTTTCTGTAAGACTGAAGTTCAACTTCTGTAAATCTCACTAGAATTTTGTGTTTGGATTGGGCAAAGAAACAGCATCAATTTATGACATTTAATTTCTTTTTTTTCTTTCTAATGAGCTAAAAAATGTAGCAGCGTGGCTTTTATTGCTATTCTTTTTTATATGCCTCTGGTTTTTTCTTCTAGACCATAAGAGTTTTTTGCATGTCTTAGGCTGAATGAATATGTAGTTTCTTCAAATGAAAAAATATTGCATATTGGAGTATGCATATGGAGTAACACAGGTATTTGTAGTGATGCCCACTGTCTGTATTTTAAAGAAGTGAAAATAACAAATTAAAAGAGGGAAGGACTAATTGTTCAATACTGCTTACACAAATTTTTCCTTCACTTCACTTTTATATGCACATGGAATTGAACTGAGATTGTTACTCTCAGTGGCCATGCATAGATGTAGATTTGAAAGTAATGGAGTTGAAGGCTGTGGAATTCAAGCTTTTTTTTCTTTTTTTTAAGTTCACATGATTGATGTAGATTATACTGTAATTTGTCCAAGAGGTGCAGATGCAAAATTATATAGAATTTATCTGATGACAGTTAAATCAGCCTCAGTGTGCCCTTTTGCCACGCAGCCCAGCCTCCTTCCCAGGCTTTTGTTACTCTGCCATCATGAAGGGGGAGTCACCTACTTTCTGCAGCTTTTTGGTTGAAGTGATCTTTTCATGTTAAATCAAATGAGAAGTATTCAGCACTTAACTGTTGTTGCTGTTTTGTTACCTGAAGCGTTTGCCTGACAAAAACCATAATCACTGCGTGTCCCGTAAGGCTTCCTCCCATGATCAGATTGACAGCAGCGTGCTGTTCTGATACACATTAGTGGCTCATGATGGCTGCTGTTGAAACTTTTTCTTTCCCTGAAAACCGTACTTCAATTACCTTTTTTTGGTGAGAAGGTGAAGGAGCTGGTCCTTCAGAGAAGTTACATAACAATTTCGCAGTGAGGAACTCTGGCGTTTCAAAGACAGAATAATTGGAGTGAGCTGAATAAACCTTGCAAAATTAGGATGTATTTACTGACCAAAGAGATTTCCTTGAAGTCTTCTCTTGGCATGAAGCAACACAAGTGAAATTCTGGTTGTGAACCCTCTGTCCTTGTGCTGGCTGCAGGGGCTGCCCCAAGGCCTGCGCAGCGTCCCCCCAGCACTCAGGGCTGCTCCTTGATCAGCGCTGCTCCTGTCTGAGCCCACTTCAGCCTCCCCTGATCCCATTTGTGCACTGGGTTCCTGGTGAGCTCCCCCATCCCTCCTCGGGGTTTGATTGGGATGGAGAGGAACAACAGGCCAAGCAGCTGGGCAGAGCAGAGCTGAGCAGAAATGTGAACTATAATCTGCTTTTATAGTTGAATGGAACAGAAATATTCCCAGATTCTGCTGCACCAGTTGGAATTGTTTCATACAATTAATGAAGCTGTGTTGATTTACCAGTGTGATAGTCCTGCTTATAGTGGAGCTATAAACTCAGAGCTTGATCGATTTCTCCAAACATTAAAAAAACAAGAGGTGAAAACACTGCTTCATCTCTTACCTCATTTATCATACTTTCAGCAAACATCAATTAAAAAAAATAAATATACACAGCATGTGCCAAAATCATTGGCACAGAGAAAGATAAAATGGAAGGAAACTGCAGCAAAGAACTTCAGTGTCTTTTTCTGGTGACCAACATGGCAGTAGGGACAATGCCCTGGAATTAATTGTCCTGGGAGGCCACATGGCACTGTCCCGAGCATCCAGCACTAGAGGACCACAAGAACATCTGCCACGAATAACCTATATATCTCACCTTGGAGAGGGCAGATATATTAGTCATCTCCTTTATAATTTTAACATACAGTAAGATCCTTGAGGTTAATCGATAAAAGATGTCAAGAAAGGGTTTATCCATGTGTTGAATTAATTGGGAAAATAATAGGAGAAACAAAGTTATTTTTTGTTTTATTCTTTATATCCTAACCAGCAACCATCTCCCCAGGCTAACCTAGAACTCTTTAAAGCAAAGGATTATCATATTACTTTTCAATAAAAAGTTTCCCCATAGGCTGTTTTAAAAATTCAGAAGAGTCAAACTGCTGGCGCCTTCCCTTTATTTAGTGCAGCGTCTGAAGCCACGTCCTCTCAGTGTCCCCAGGGCGGTGACTGGAGCCATGTGTGTGCTCCAGTGCAGGCTGCAGTGGCGGGAGGGGGAAGCAGGGCTGGCTGGTGGGGGTTGGCAGGAACTCGCTGTGTGTGCTGACATCTGGGCTGGGTTTTTGGTGAGTGAGCGCCAATGGGGTGATTGATAACAAAGGCTCTGAACGCAGGAAACGGCTGGGAAAGGATGCTCAGGTGTTACTGGCAGTGGGAGGACAAGAAACTCCATCCAGTTACCTTAACGGATCCTGGGATGCTAGAACCTCAACCAGGCTCTAAAAATTACTTAATATGAATGAAATATTTATTTTTCCCTTGTATAATGGATGAGCTACCTTAAAATAGTGCCATGTGAATAAACCCCTCTAGCTCAACAGCAAAACGCTCAAGTTGTCATCACGTCTCTGCCTATGAGACATGACTGAATCAGTTCTGCTTAATTCAACCGTGATAATAAGATCCTGAGACCTGGGGATTTCAGTTAGCCCAGGAAAGGCACCCCAGCATGTGCAGAACTATTCCCTGTGCTAGCACACTCCAGCTTAGGCCTGAATTATCACATAGGGGTGATTTTGGCTGTTGTCCTCACAGACGGTCCCCAAACACTTCTCTGCAGGATGTTCAAGGGCCTGATGTGTTGTGTGGATAAAAGAAAGGGACATGAAGCTGTGTATTAGTACCTGGCAGTGGAACTGAGTAGCACCAAGTCTAGATTAATGCAGAGTAATCAAAGACATTGCCTGAGCAATATTTCTAGTTCCTCTTTTTAGTGAATATTTTCATACCAAGATTAGAGATGAAATTATTTCCTTTTAACTCTCCAACAAGTATAGATTAAACAATTGAACAAAGAAGCAGTGAATTGTTATCAGTAACTTCATCTTAAAAAGATTCAGGCCTGACATCTGATTTGTTAATTCTGAGGCCAAGGCCATCTCATAATTTTTTTTTTCAATAAGTGTTTCTGGTCAGATTTTAGTCAGCAAGAAGCCAGTTCAGTTTAAGTTTATATCTGTCTTGCTTCTGTAGTTTCCTTGACTTCAACTTGTGGGAATTTTGATTTAGAGACCAGTCCAAGAGCTAAATATTAACAGTTGATGAGAAAATGCTTCTCTGTGCACTGCATAAAGGCATCATAACTTACAGCCCTTCATTCTTCATTAATATGCAGTTATACAATTTATATACTACTTTAGTCATTAGCATATAAATTGTCACCAATATACTGCATTCCCAGAGCAAAAATAAACCAGTGTGAGGAAAGGAAAAGCCACCACAAAATGCCTTGTATTTTATATCTATTGCTACTTCAGTGAATAATAACTCCAGAGAGTCAAACTGTTACACTTTGCTTCGTTATGTAGAAATGTTGCTATGATCACTTCCTCACTACTCTCAATGCCTTATAATTTGAAATATCAAAATATTTTCTGAAACTGAACCATTATTTCCTGTTTGGAAAGCAAGCAAATATTTTTGTAGAATATTCTAAATAAAAATTTAAAATCAGCTTGATATTGTTTTACAATGTCACTCAAGCTCCAGACTGGAAAGCATTTTTTTCCCCACTCAGGAGAAGAATGGTGGATTGCATAACATGGAGGGAGAAATAGGTGGGTACGGGGGGTGAGATGCAGTGACCAGAAGTGGATTTCAGCTCCAAAGATGGCTTTCTTTTAGCAACTGCTTTTCAAATCCATGTTTTGTTTCGAATCATAGTCCAGCTGTCTGTGAACACTGTTAAGCCCACTTGCCTTTCTGATGGAACGCTTGATCAAATCAATGCCTTGAAGCAACGTTATCAGCCAGCTGCTTTCTCGGTCATACAGGGGCAGTAGGGTGTAGTTTTTAAAAATTTGAGAATGAGCTCAGCACATGTACAGAAATCAGAACAAGCAGAGAATAAGGAGTCTCTTCACTGGATTCATAGTGAGTCTGGATAGACTCAGAAATCTGATTTGTTAGAGAAGTAGAAAATTATTGTTAGTTTAAAACTTGCTTAAAACTTACAGAATTTAAGTCTGCTTAAAACTTAAAAATATGATCTGGGAAACCTGAAATAGCTGTGAACTTGATTAGTGGTCTAGCTCTGTCAGATAGGCCTGCCGTTCTCCTTCCCAGGATTGATATATTGCATCCAGATGAAGAACACCAAACCCTTGTAGATAAAAGTTTCAAAGAATCAAATAAGACCCAAAATCAAATGTGCTCTGAGCACTTTATTTACCAGCCTGTGCAGGCTCAGGTCTGTTTGGTGTAACCTGTTCCCATCTGGCTCAGCAGGGAGACACCAGCTCCTCTCCAGTGCTGAGGGCTTCGGCTGATTGCTGCCTTTTGTGCTGACTAGAACAGAGCCTGACCATGGAACTGCAGCAGGAACATCTGGGGGAGCACGAGGTGCCTTGTCCACGGTCCTGCTGCCTCCAGTGCAGCAGCTCAGTGGATCCTTGATGGGGACAGTGTCCCTGCAAACAGAATTCATTAGCGAGCTCGGGCTCAAGCACTGCTGCTCTGATGAGGAGTCTTCCCACGAAGGTCTCTTGACTTGGCATCAGAACTCTTGCTCTCAATGAAAACAGACAAAAATATGAGCCATGGTAAGTGTGGGGTGTGCTGGCAGAGCTGCAGGATGGGCTGTCAGAGTGAGCAAGAGACAGGTAATGTGTGTGTTACCACCAGAACTGTGGGGAACGTTAAATTCCATCTCTAAAATGGGTCACAGTGCAAATGGGAGCTGATGTTCCTGTGCAAGCAGAGTGGCTGTTCATCTGTGCCTAAATAAATAAACGGGAGCTCACAAGCTCCTTTCCACACAGGTAAGGCTGTCCTATGAAATTATTATTTCAACTGTGCTAACCCCCTTCACGGTCACAGTCACTTCTGCTTCATCATGGTCACTAAAACTGCAGTTCCAAATGTTCCCAACGTTCTTGTTAAGAATTCTCTTCTGAGCCAGGCACTCTGCTTGGGGCACCATCCTGAGAGGAAGAATTCCTCTTCATTTACCCCCTTCTTTTTATTGAAATGATTTATCAATTTGTGTGAGTGAAAGTCTGTTTCCCTCCACTCTTCCAGAGGTAATGGCAAGGATAATGACTATAATAACAGCATTATTAGACTGTAGGTATGGATCAAAACATTGTCTTGAAATTTAATTGCCAACAAACCATGAACTCTCCACACCGTGGTGGAGAAGGCCAGTGGGCTCAGCGTGGGCAGAGATCAGGGAATCGAGGCACTGGATGTTAAGAAATTTGTCTTCATTTTTTAAATGTGCTTGAGTTGGCTAAGTGGATTTACATAATGCAAAATTTTTCTGTGTAATAGATCATAATACCACATTTTAGAAATTAATCATCTGAAATGTGAGCTGGGTTTATGACTGTCTTTACTAATGAGCTGCTTGCTGATCTTGATGACTTAACATAAAAGCAGCTTTGAGGGCAGGAGCCAGAAGTTGTGGCAACAGGATTGAAGTGAGAGCCCCTTTTGAGTCAGTTTGCTGTAGAGACGTCTCCATGTGGCAGGAGGGCAGCCTCCACCAGGGCATATTGAAACGGGTGACAAATTCCTGTTAAGATTTTGGGGGTTTTAACCAGACCTGGAGATGCTTCAGTGACGTGGTAGATTCACAGTGGAAGATGATAGTGGAAATTCAGCTCAGAAATGAAGCTCTGATGGAGAAGAGCAAGCCATAGTGAAAAAATAACAAACCAAAACAAACTGTAAAAAATCCACTTAGTGAATTTGCCTAACTTTACAAATGACACTTTATTTGAATTGCAGTAAAAATACAAGCTTGTCTCCTTTTCTGGTTTAGAGATGCATTATTAGCTTCTCAAGAGCACACTTTCAGGTAGTTCAATTGTTCCTCAAGAACACTTTTTGTTTTACAAGAACAGAGCTTTTTGACAGTCTTGTTCAAGACATAATTAGAACAATTAAGTCATTTTAGGTTAACTTCAGCAGCAAAGAATCCCATAGACTTTAAAAGGAGTAGGATTGTCTTTGAACTAGGCTTAGGCATGATTTTTTCTTATGCCTTTGAAGACACAAATAAAATAATCTCTCTCACATGGCTGGATTTGCTAGTTAATTATCCACAGCATCTGCAGCATGGAGTCCAGTCTTGGGCCATTTAAGGTTTGACAAGACAAATATATGGCTCTGCAGTCTGAAAATTGCATCCTTGCTAAAATCACTGACTCCTGAATTACCCAGAGCCGGGGGCTGCCCTGAGTTGGTGGAGTTCCATGAGGGTAAAATTGTATTGCAAGGTGACTGCACATTCATCACCATTCATGCTGGACTTCCCATTGCAATGTGCTTTTGAAAATATCAAAAGGCTTTTATTTCTCACTAGAGGTGGCATCCAATATCCTGAGAAAATGTGGAGGTTTTCCTGCAATAAAATAGCACAAATTCTTGTACTTTTTATGGAGTGTGAATGGCAAAGTGTTCATTTGGAATTGTAACTCACCACAGTTTTAGGAGTGCTCAGAAATAAAATCGGAATTTTTCCTGTGTGATAGAGGCTGTCCCAATGTCTGTGTCAGATGGAAGTGCAAAATGTAGATATTTGTAACTGTGGTATTATTTCCCTCTACATGGAGAGATCTTTTTTCACAATTACATAAAACTGACAGGAACTTCTCTCTTCTGGTCATCTCTGTAACAGAGCTGGAACACTCTGAACATACCAAATAATGTCCCAGCCATGGTTTCCTCACTAAATGGTTCAAATGAGCAATGCTTCTCTCTGCTAAAATTTCTGTGTCATTTCTAGTGTAAATATTGCCAATGGTTGTTTGCTAGTCTCTAAATACTCTGAGTATTTTTTCCCCTGAAATTTGGCTTTAGGATTCCTTGCTGTTATTCCACATTGGAGCAGTGCTCTTTGGTTTGTTGCTGCTGTGGCTGAGGCTGCTGGAAGTGCAAGAGGCCCCACTTTGTCAGAATTACCTCTGCAGCCCTGTTATTGAGATGGAGGAGACTTGGAAAAGGCTGATATTTTTCACCATTTTGGGAAGTGTTACCGATCCCTGAGGAAATGCAAACATCCCACACTCAGTTACTTTATTCAAGTGTAATTTAAAACTGGCTCTCAAGCATAATGGGATGTTACAGCCAATATTTATTTTTCTTTCATTAGATAAATAGTATTAAATTGCAATCCTTGAGAAAATTGTACAGACTGTATCACATTTGAATGTGTTTGAGCTTGAGACTCGCTCAGGCAAATTCTCATCATATTCAAATAACCATCATTATGCAAATCAGAACATCCTCATTGCCAAGCAAGTTTAAAATGGATGTTTGTTTTTTATCATGATGAATTATGTTCCTCCTGGTGGCCGATAGCTCCATGCAGCTCACAAGAGCTGTACAGGTCCTGGTTATTCTTCAGATTTCTTTTGCCAGTTGCAAGTTGCCTTTTTTGCTAGCAAGGATGGACTTTGATTGTTCCTCTTCCCATGTGTGTTGCTTGCACAGCCTGGGATTAAAATGATTTTTCCTTTGGCTAATATGAAGGTTGTTAATTCCTATAACGGAAGTGTTGTTTGTCTAACATAGGCAAATAATTTACTTGTTAACAGCACATTTAATTGAATAGCTTCTCTGCTTAATGAGTGCAGAGTGCGTCGTTTGTGCCCTTCTTAAATGGCAAGTAATTTCTGTATTGCCATCGTTTCCCTGGTGGAATGGATGTGTACATTAACTGTTGGTGCTGTTTGCTTTGCTGTGTTCTTTGGACAGGCCAATAACCCACTTTGCTGAGAAGTGCATGGCTTTCATTTCTATCATCAGCTACAATGACTAACAGTAGAGAGAAATCACTTTCATTTTGTTCCTGATCAGACCATTTGCAAAGTTTAGCATAATCTAAACTACTCTGTTGTGCTCTAAAATTGAATCCAGGGATGTTTCTGCTGGACCTCATGAGCAGCAGCAGTCCTTGTGTCCCAGGCTGTAATTCTGAGCACAGTGGCTCCCCTTGTCCTGCAGCAGCAGAGTTACGGCAGCACCGCCGCACATCCTTCAGCTCGAATGTTCTACCAAGCTCACAGCGAGAGAGCACAACAAATAAATGAAAATGAAATCAGCTGCTCTTAAATAAAATAAGAATTGCAGAAGGATGTAGCTTACCTTGTGAGCTCCATTTCATAATGACAGCTGGTTTATTACACCTTTTACACACCATGTGTTTAATCAATATAAAACTCTAATAATGTAACAAGACCCTGCAATGTTTTCTGACAAGTACTTGTAAATTTTTCTGGAATGCTACTTGTTAAACAAAGATTAAATGTGGCTATTAAAAGCGGGCAGTAATGTTCCAGGAAGAGAGCTTTATTTCTACACATGAAATGGGTACTGGGAAAGGATTGTTAGGCTCTGTAAACTTAAAAAAATGAGGTAGTGACAGAATAGCTATTACTTTATATAAATAGTCCAATAAGCAAAGTTGCACTTGGCTAGGACTACATGACTATGAGATTCTCAGCAGTACAGAAAGCAAACAAAAATTGTGTTCATTCCTGTATATCAGCACTCCAGGTAATCTGAATTGCATCAATGACATGATATTAATTGATACTGTTTAATTAAATCACCTCAACATGCATTGCTGAGGTTATGACTCACTCTGTAATGGTGGCACTAAGCTGGCTATTGTCACTTTTAGCTTCGAAAACAAAACAACTTGAAATGTGCTGCACAGAAAAACCTTGAAATGATGCCAAATATAATTGAGGCTTTAATTTGCTGTCTGAAACAATGAGTGCCAGGTTATGAACATCCTCACTCCTGCTGATGATCAGCTATGCATGGGAAAAGTCTTCCTGACCTCTTACAAGCAACTGTTTGAGCTGATGTTCATTACAGAAGAAGAGAGTTCAAGTTTTTGACCTTCCACCAAGAGTTAGAGGGTTTCAGAATAACTACTTAATCCTTAAAGAAATGTGAAGAGCATGCCCAAAGCTTATGGTTCTTTTAGGAAAGAAAGTTAAGCTGATGGCTGTGAGCAAGAAGATCATCTGCATGGTAGGAACTGAGCATCTCAGTAATTTACAGTCAGCAGTTAACCTTGTGGGTGAAACATTATTCTATGGCATAGAAAAAGGATTTTCTGCGTTTTCCCAGACTGGTTTTGTGGCTCAGACCCCATAAAGAACCTGATTTCCTGAGCTTTGAGGGGTCTGGCACCCACATCTGCTGCTTTTCCTCTGGAAGCTGAGTCATAGCACAACAGAGAATGGAAAGCACTTGGGCGTGGACGAAATAGAGCAGAACTGTAGTGATTGGACAGTCTGAGAATCCTGCTTGTCTGATTCTGGTGAGTGTTGATTATAAAATTGACCTGGGAAAATCACTCCCTATTCCCTCTCAGGTGAATGCCTTAACCACTGCGTTCAAATGTCGCTACAGTGTCATACTCCTGATAGAAAAATGTCATTTTACATTGCCATTGAAGATCACTCCAGGCCTGCTCAGGCAAGAGCTCGTGTTTGCTGCATGTTTCCAGTCATGTAATTCAGTGTTAAATCTAGATTTATGTGACTTTGAGATAAAGATTACATTTGGTCTAATCCGGGGATAATCCTTGCTTATTTTTGGAGATCCTTGAAAACAAACTCTGTGACAAGACCTATCCATAAGTACTGTGAAAAACTGAAGATGATCAGTTAAGAGCAGATCTCTGTTTTGGCAATTCTCCTGGCCAAATAAAGTCTTTTGATGCTCATCCAAAGATGTAAGATACTGCATTTTTCTCCTTGTGCAAATCACAAGCCAGACTTTTGAGGTTAATCATGGTTTAATGATATGTACCAATATGAGTTAGATGAGAATCAGGTGAGGTGCTTAAACTAAGTAATGAAAGAATTCTCTCATAAAAGCCCACCAACTAATTTCCTCATAATACTATGAAATGATGATTTTGGAAAACACAGTACTTCAGAAAAACAATATTTTATTTCTACTCCTTCAACTTTTTATATAAAAATATCTTTAATAACTCTAATACCTGTCTTTCCAGTGTTCAGAGCTAGTGGTTCCCAGTGTGTATTTCCTCTTGAAGTACCTTTTTTCCCCATGTTCATTCCATTGCATTTTGGGCTTAGCAGGAAAAAAGATTGAAGCTACAATGCTGAAATGTTTCTGTCTTTCAATTTGGAATGGCTTCATTTTTATATTTCATTTTTGCCTCTGTTAGAAAAATTGATACGGAAAGAAAATATTTTTACAGAATGAATCTGATGAAAAGTCCTTTGTGAAATTGCACTTTCCTCCCACATAGTGTCAGTGCCCATATAAAGCTGATTGGAGGCAAAACAGACTTTCTAAAAGCCCTTAACGGTTAGACAAAACTAAGACAATCCACAGTTTGCTGTCAGAGGGTCTCTACTTACAAAACAACAAACTGCTTCCAGTAAGATATCTATTGATTGATATTTAGTTGATTCTTTGGAAACTTTTTGTTTGTTTAGGAAATATTGTCTCTTCATCCTATGTGATTTTTTGTCCTGGGCAATGATGCAACCAGTCCATTTTGGAGGACAGAGGGTGGAGCTCCTTCAGGGAGGTTCTGGTGACATTTCTGTGAGTTCTGGGGCTGCAGGAAGTGTGAGGGTCCCTCTCTCCTCTGCCTGTGCTCTCAGCAGCCCCACGGCACGACTCGCTCCCGTGTCACACTGCACTGCTGGCAGCTCAGTGCTGTGCACTGAAACCTTTACATTCCCTTTTCCCAGGAGAAACTGAAAGAGAAAGCCAAACTTTCATTTCCTCCACATGGCTTTTAGTGGGCTCCTGGGTTTGCTGTGTGCCTTTTATTCACAAAACAAATGTAACAGCCAACAAACTTGTGCCTCTTCTGAGGCTTGGGGACAGATAGTTACAGAGCAGTGCTGTGGGACCAAATGCCAGCAGCTGCCTTCAGGTGGAATTTTAAGCATCATAGGTAGCTCCTGGTAAACCTGGTTTAGAATTAATCCATTAAAAGAGAAAATCTTCTTCTTAATCTCCCAAACCATCTTATTCTTTCCCATTTTTTTCTTTCAATTTTGCTACTGTACATCTACTGCAGGTTCTAATCCCTCAGCTTTCCAATTTTGCATGCAAATTTGTTTCTTTTTCACAGGATCTTGTTTTCAGAGTTGTTGGTTTGGGTTTGTTTTTTTTTTGTCACACATTCACAGAGCTGGTGTAATTTTCCCCTCCCCAATTTCTTCTCCAACAGCTCCAACTGCAAGGACAGCCAATGTTTATAGTGAGAAGGTTGAAATATTCTGGATATCTTCCGTTGCTTCCTCCCGTTTACTGACTCTGCAGTTTCAATGTGAAATCTACTATAATGTGGAAGCTGTTTGCAATACAGTGTAAGGGCTTCCTACCATATGCTCTCCCATCTGTGATAAGAATGAGGGCTTTGGGAAAAAAGGCAAGAATTTCAGTGTGACTGGAGTTGAACTGCATGCAATTTCTGCCTGCTTTGAGGAAATCTTGAAAAGTAAATATGTGCATTATGCATGTCATAAATTCTTCTACCTCCTGTTTATTCCACATTGCTGATCAAGCATTTTCTGTGTGAAAAATAAAGGCAAAGATCCCTGGAGAATGAGTGGGACTGAAAACACCTCGGGAGCTGTAGTTCAGTCATCAGTTTGCAGACACTTTAATTGCTTTCAGTGACTTTTGGACCTTCAGTGCTGAGGGACACTTTGGAGAGGGTATATATAACTTTGCTGTAAAGATGTTAAACTTTCACACAAGTGTCACTGTAACTTCTTTAAGGCCTTTTGTGGAACCTGCCTGCCCTGGTTACCCCTGGTATTTCCAATGCAAGTGAGGCCAGACAGGAAGAGGTGTATGGGCTGTATGAGACATCTTAAACACCCCCAAGCAACCAAAAACCCACAGAAGAAGGCAGAAAGAGGAACTGTTTAATTTAAAATGTCTTTATGGAAATTACTTTTAAATCTTACAAGTTTCTGTCTTGATTTGTCTGAAGTTCCTCTCTCATCACACTGCCATGAAGTTAGCAAATCTGGATTTTGGAGTTAAAAGGTACTTCTCTTTTACAGTAGGTTTGAATTTGGCTCTGTGTAACTCCTCATTTTGCTACACTGGATCTTCCATTCATAAATAGTTTATAAAGAGTCAATAATTTATGAACCTCCAATAGCATTACAACATGGATATAATAGTAAAAAATGTAATTATCACGTTACTGTTGGGTATTACCTATAAGCACATAACAGACTTCATCAGATATTAACAATCATTTACCCTCCATTAGAAATCGATTAGACTTGCACTTTATAGACCAGCCCTTGCTACACAGTGTGATCTAAAACACACAGACTTCCGTAGGCAGACACAGTACTTCAGAAAAACATAGCCAGTATTTTAGGCAACAGCAATTATTCAGTAGCCAATAGAGATCCAAGAAGGGAAACAGACAAATATTTTCTATATGATTAGCTAATTTAAGTAATCCCATTCTTTCTGAAACCATATTAAGCAAGACAATCAGTCAGTGTGCTTTAAGGGACTCTGCTAACTATTCTTTGATATCTAGAAATGAAAAACTTAAAAACCAGAAGTTTTGCTTTTTCTTCTAATGCCTTTGGTTTACTGTTTCCTCATCTTCTGACTGTCATTTATTTCAGTATAATTTATATATTTATAATATAAAAATTATATCTGTAGAAAATGTATAATTTATATACATATTTAGTTCAGATGCCAATTCTTGTTTCATTTTGAGGAGTAAATATGTTGTGCTTTCATGTCGGGAGTCTCAGACCATGCCTGGAGCCTCAGTGAGTACCTCCAGCACTAGGGGTCACTGGCACTCCATCAGTGGCAGCCGTCTGGTGACAAACGAGGTTGGGTTTTGTCGCAGCACGAGTCCATTTTCCTGTGAATTTCAGGAATATTGGCGCTGCCAAACCGGCGGCTGCTTTAAGGTCTGACCTACACACACAGGCGGGCACCGTATGCGCTCACAGAGAGACGTTTGGGAAAGGTCACAAATTACGCAGAGCTAGAATTCCTTGGCTCCTAGGGTTGCTCATTACTCCCAAATTCCTGGGCTGTGTTGTTTCTTTGTGTGTTTCAGACTGACCCACACTCAGCCTGGAAACTGCTCTACCCGTGTTCCACGGGGCTGGGAAACTCCTTTGGATCCAACCCCAGGAATCAGCCTGGGCCACCACAGTGCTCGCCCTGACGCGTCCTTGCAGCACCGGGCTCCTTGTTTCCAAGAGATGTTGAGCACAGAACATCAGCTGGTTCTCAGAAAACATTCTAATCACTGGAAATCTGACCTCTACTCACTATACTGTGCTACTAAATATAATTAGTATATTTAATGACCCTTCTACTACAACATGTCAGCTGATTAAGCATAGAAGTTGCATTTTTAATCCTGTTAATAGAATTGCTGTATTTTCAGTAATGTTTCACATTGAAAATGAAGTTCTAAATGATGAATTAAGGAATCTTTGTCATGGTTTTCCACAAAAGGAAGCTGGCAGCACATGCAGACAAATGTTTTCATATCCCAAGTAATTTTAAATGGGCTTTGCCTTCCTTGCATCACATCAACTTGTCTTTAGCTCCATCTCAGATCAGGCATGGTAACGTCCTCTGTTCTGCTATTTCACATTATCTGCTCCTACAAACCAGTCAGTTTCCAACTGCTCCACTGGGAATGTTCTCAGGTTCCCAGGTGGACATGCTGCCTGTGAACATTTACGCTCCAGCCGCTTGGGTCACTCTGCCTGTGGTAACCTGGCAGCTGTTGGTACTTTTGTACCTGTTCATTGTCTCACAATACAGAAATATTTCTTCTTATAGTGGTTTTTCCCTGAGGTGCACACATATGTGTTTGTTTATTTATTGAGCTTTTATTTGAGCTGGCCTCTGCATCTTGTGTGATTTCATCCTTATAAGTCATTGCACTTTATTGTGATATGAGTACAGTAAGTTGTGACCCAAGCAGCTTTTAAAACCCTACTGTCGGATGAAGCAGGTTAATATATTAGTTCATTAATTCAAATAAAAAAGCCCTCTTAGATACACCTTTGCCTATTAAAGTGCTGCTGATTTGGCTGATAAGAGCCTAGCTGTGTTGTGATAAGGTCCTTTGTCATTTTTAGAACTCATTTGGAACTGAGGTATTTCTGAGTTTTCATTGGAAACAAGTAAAGGGAAGTGAAAATTCTGACTGACATCATCTCCTTTTCCAGCTGTTGTGAACAGTGGCCAGTGCTGTGGGAATGCTCTTCCCACTGGGGTCAGTGTTTGACCACTGAGGAGACAGGACTCGAGGGGCACTGCCACGGACAGCAGGAACACGAGCTGTCAAAGAGATCTTGCTTTCAGCCTGGCCAAGATTTTTCACTGAATCTGCTTTTCTCATAAAACAGAATCATTATAAGGAAATCAAGTGATTTCATTTTTTGTTTTCCCATGTGGTTTGAGTGAACAGATGAGAATTAGTTTTAAACAAATTAACAAAGATTTAATGCTTCATCCTGCTGTCACTGCAACAAAAATCTGACTGCTGGTTAATGTCAAAAAAGCGTAAGAAGCAGAAATGAAGAGGAAGCTGAAGCGTGTGACTCAGTGTGGTCTTTGTGGCATCTCCCATTCTGCCGTTGTGATTTTCACGGTGTTTCTGTGGGAGCATCACAAAGGGACCCAGCTGTGCCTGGCGCAGCTGGCCGAGATGGGGGGAACACAAGCACCCCAAGGAAGTCCCTTCCCCAAAGGCTCTGCTTTACACAAACACAGAGAACAGGCCACAGAGAAATGTGAGGAGGAGATAAGGGATAGAAACATGAAATAACAGTGGAACAACTTATGCTGTGTGTTCTTAGTGGCAGTCACCGTACACCTGCTGCCTCATCACTGCTAAATGTTTTGAAGACAACACATTAAATTGTATAAAATTGCTGGGAGGTCAAGCTGATCACGCTGATGCCTTTTCATCTTCTGAATCTATGACTCTAATTGCTCCTCTCTTTGAATGTTGCAGTTACAAACCCAGATAATCCATTTCAATGCCCTCTGCGCAATTTCAAGCAAAGGAGAAAAAAAATAGGAGTAAAAATCTGTCTCTGTAAAAATCAATGGCAAGGCATGCACTGACTTCAGCAGCACCAGGATTTTTCTCTCAGAATTTAATTGAAAGTGAAAAATATTTTTTGAGAAAAATGTGTAACTGCTCAGGTTCAATAATATGCCCAGCTCTTCTAGGTCTGTGGGCACTGAGAGACAATTGTTAAATGCAACTGGCTTTTGGAATGAATTGTTTGTTTTCAGATCACTAAACCTATTCTGTATTTCTATGTCTTTTTATCTATATCTATAGATTTATTTATTGAGATATCTGCATCTCTATCTATATCTCTATATCTAAGCTATATAATCTATATTGGTATATATCTATATCTATATCTAATCTCTCTCTATCTCTCTCTCTATATGTATATCTGAATGTGAAATATTGGGCAGAGGAACATTTTTGCTCATGTACCTGGCTCCCGTTTTCCCCTTGTCTGCGGTTCTTTGCCACGTCAGTGGGGCTTCCCCCAGACCTGTGCTTCTAGCCTGTCAAAGAGGGAATTTTACTGCTTTAAAAAACCCCAACCTCAAACAAAAATGGGAATTGATAAACTGATCAGAACAATCAGCAATGTCAATGACGTAAGGTGTATTACATATATCAGCTGATGTATCACACTGCAGATGAACCAAGAAGTCTCAGGGTGAGGATGGATCTTTTCATTACCTTGTTTGGTGTGGATTAATCAGTTTTCTGCCTTTACCATTAGCCACAGGCTGTGGGGATTCAGGTCTCTCCACTCTCTCCTGTGTTTTCCTAATGCCAGCTCTTCCTTCACAATTAGTTGTGCTAATTACCCAGAAAAGATGAGGCATACTTGCCAAAATAACATATTGCTAATGAAACAGGAAGATGTTTTCTCATTAGTGAGTTGTATGAATTGCTGTGATTTCCATGAGCAGTGCACAGGAAAGTTTCCAAGCCCAAAGCGTTGGGCAGGACAGAGTTTGCACAGGATGCGCTGTCACCTGCACCCGCAGGCAGAACTGGAACCGGACACCCGCCCTGCAGGGGAGATTTGACAGGTGGCCCAACCTGCAGCTGGTACTTCAGTAAAACGCCCACCAAGCCAAAAGTAGGATTATTTCTGGGCAGGGCATATGCAAGACATGGGTGCATTTGCTCATTTCTGAGGGGACTGAAGACAACAGTTTATTCAAAAATCAGTTGGCTTTGAGAGGGACTCGAGACTCAAATCCAGTTTGTGGGGATAACAGGGTAGTGGAAGGTGAGGAGGAGGATGTTGACAAAATCTTAAGTGTCCATTGTTACCTACTAAAAGTAAAAGGTCTGCAGAGTGCTTTGGATGGGAAGAGTATTCATGCAAAAAATTTAATAATTAGTTGGTGACCTTTCATAATTACTTAAAAAAACGTTAAGGAAAAAGTAATAGCTTAGATTAATTTTTTTTCTCTCACAAGACCAAATTAAAAAATTAATCTGTTCAGTGAGTAGCAGCACCCTAGATAAAGGATCCTGGGTTCCACAGTTTCCATATTTGGGCTAAAAAATGAAATAAATGCTTCAAAGTCTACTGTTTCAATAACAATGTTGCAAAATATGAAGAGAAGGGAAAGAACCTAATTTTGCAAACATAATATGACTGGCATTAAAACTCTCCCACTCTGCATTTCTGTGACAACTTCTGCCCTTCTTTCATTCCAGTTACCCTGAACGACTGAAAGGCCTTAAAGTCTGTGCACAAACATCTGCAAATGGTGCACGAAGTAACTGCATGTAACGGCAGAGAGGCAGAAACTGTAAAAGGAGAGAGAAACTTGGTTTGGTTTTTTTTTATTATTCCAATATCTTTTTTCCTTAAATTACTTTGGTAACAAAACTGCCCGCACCTGTATCTGGAGAGGAAGCTCTTCCTTTGCACTTTTCATACTTTGCACACTGGAAGGTTATCCTGGTTATTCCACCCTGCCACTGAACGAAGCTTGACTTTCTCCTCCAGAGGTTTTGCCTGGGATAGAGTGTTATTTAATAACAATTCTCCTTTGTTGTACAACACTGCAAGGTTTTGGCCACAACATCTGTCAATAACAGTAACTTCTGTCAGATGGGGGGTGTTCTGGGCTGGTACATTTCTGTCTGCAGTGCAGCGCCAGTTCTGGAGGTGTGCTTCGCTTCAGCTCTGGGGAACCTCTCAGGAGCTGGGAATCCTTCCAAAACTGACATGAACTTCTAAAATGAATTCACACCACCACACAAAATGCAGCCTTTTCTCACTGCATGGGTAATCATGTACTTCTCAGTGTTGGCAAACAGAAAGTGTGCAAACTTTATTTTGATAGACTATTTACAGCTTCAGTGTTGTGGATGTTAATATACAGACGAATGTTTTTATTCCTCCCAAACATGTACTCCATGAAGGAACAAAATGACTGTAAGTTCTTGTAGCTACTTTTTTTTTTTGGTTTTGTGCTGTTTGGGCTGCTGTAAACTGCATTTTGCTGCAATTCTATCTGCCAAGGATAATGTAAATCTCATTATTAAGCTTGACCAAATGTTTGGGTTAGTATTGAAACCTTCTGTAATGGAAAACCCGAGGTCAGTTATTTCCCCCCAGGACTTTTAAACACTATTTTAGACCACATGTAGGTGTTTTTGCAGCTGGTTTTGCAATATGTATGAAGTATTCCATTACACACCCTTCACATTATTTCCCTATTCCGCCTGCACCACACTTGATTTGGCTCACGACTGTTCAGTGGCTTAGGGAGAGCAGCACACACGACAGACTGGGATGGGGGAAGGAGCCAAAGGCTCGGCACGTGCAGCAGCCGCTCCTGCCGGCGCGTCCCGTCCCGCAGGGATGCGGAGTTCGGGTGCCGGCAGAAGAGGGGCTGTGCGGGCCCGTCCGTGCCAGGGCTTCGGGAGGCTGCTGGATGCTCTGCCTGCCCTGTGCCCTTCCCTGTGCCCTGTGCCCGCTGTCCCGTGCCCTGTGCCCTGTGCTCTGTGCCCTGTCCTCTGCCCGCCGAGGATGAGCCGGGTTCTAGCCCGGGGGGGGCCGGGCAATGGAGCCGGGCGATGGGGGCCGGGCAATGGGGGCCGGGCAATGGGGGCCGGGCAAGGGCCGGGCAGTGGGGGCCGGTCCGCACATCCCCGCACATCCCCGCACATCTCCGCCCATCCCCNNNCGGGGCCGCGGCTCAGCGCCCGCGGGGGCGGGAGGTGCGCGCCGGCCGCCGGCCCCGGCAGCCCTGAGCGCCTCGCCGGCCGCCTCCTCCTCCCTCATCTCCTCAGCATCTCCCTGTCGTGCAGAAAGTCAAACAAGTCAATGAGGAAATCGAGAACTTAAAAAAAAAGAAAGAAAGAAAGAAAAAAAGAGCGCGCAACAGCAACCCCCGGCTGTGTGGATGTTTTCAGGGCTGAGCAGCATCACCTAAAGGGAAACTTTGGTGACGCCCGGGAGCGGCCGCGCTTCCCGCCGGGATGCGGGCGCTGGCCGGCTGAAGCGCATCCCGGCGGCGGCGGCGGCAGCGCTGCCCCGACCCCGGCACGGCCGGCTCCGCACCGAGATTGAATCTAAACTGGTTCTTTTTTATTTACTGCGAGCAGAGGGGTTTTCTTTCACAGCATCGTCTGTTTTGAAGAAAGGAGGGAGGCAGGGGGAGGGTTAAAGCTAAAGACGTAAGTCTTCTCTCCGAAGGAAATGCCTTTTGCGCTTTCCAGATGACCTTTTCTGCAAATGTAGCCTCTCCGGCTGACCGATTTTTATTTTGACTACAAAGTGTGTGAAACTGAGCCCTAAGTGCTCCACAAAGCCTAGGATGTGTGCGTCTGGGATTAGCAATATGGGGCATCTGTTGTCACCTCTCCTCTTGAGCCTGGCCGCAGTTTTTTCCAAAGGTAAGTCTCAGTCTCTTCTGCCTGTTTCACTGCATCTCCTTGCTTATTTTGCATAGCCAGCCTTCGTCCCCTCTCTCTGTAATGCCCTGAGTGCTGATACCCACAATTCAAGGCTGAAGGACTTGGGGGGAGTCATGTGCTGGTCAGAAACACGGATGATGTGATGGGAAATCCTGAGTGAAGGATCTTTGCTTGGCTGACTACGACAAACAGTCTGCCAGGGTACTGAGGCGTCTGTTGCCTCCTCGCTGTACTTTTGATCCGGTGGGAGATGCTGCTGCTGAGCTTGGCTGGTAGCTCAGCTTTGGATTACGAAGGGTTTGTGATAGGGAACTGTGAAATCCCCAGAGGTACAGGCTGTTGGAGTTACTGCCCCACCGCTGCCTTGCGTGCAGTTTTTCAGATTAAAAATCCTGTGTCTCAGACTGACTGGCAACGTTTTACTGGAGCAGAGAAACAGGCACTTAGTGAAACACTGAAAAGCTTTGATGAGATGCTGTAGCAGGTGTCTGATATCCTGCGTGCTGACTGGAGTTGGAAGGTCCTGATGGCATCACTTCAGACAACTCCGTGACTCCTCCTTGGAGCCCTCGAGCTGGTTTACAGTTAGCATCTGAAACCCAGCACGCAGACAGTGCCCATATTTTTGTGTGCATTTAAAGCTTCCTTGGAACTTAAAAGTTTTCATCGATTGCCTCAGCTAAAAGGTGAATGCATTTCTGCAATACTTAATTTAGATGATTCTGAGCATTCCTGTGAAATATAAATTAGGAGAAATATTCATTTCTACCAAGCAGTTACTGTGCAGCAGCAGTTATATTTTGGCAGGAAAACAAAGTTCTCATGTGGTTTAGTCTTCGGAGGGGAATAAGAGCATATGCATTTAATCTGTGGTTTTGCAAACATACTGATAAAGAGTCCTGCTTACAAATATCCCTATTAAAAAGGTGCTAGTTATTCTTAGCACCCTTTTACACTTCCAGAGATCAGCATTTTCCTTTTTCATTATTTTTACTAATTAGTTTGTATCCAGAACTGAACTTACTGACAAATACATAGCTATGTATCCCTCTACCAAATTTCCTTCTCCTTTTTTCCGTAGAACAGGTAAAGAAAGAAAGGAACAGAATTATAAGTCTTCTCAAATGTTCCCTAAATGCAGTGCCTACATAAATCCTGTTCTAAAGTTGCAATTGGAAATGCATTAGCAGCAGGGATTAGAAGTCAGAGTCTTTTCAAGAGATTGCTTCATTCACATCGCACACCAGTAGCTTGTGATTTCCCAGCTAGGTTGTAAATGATGTATTTTATTATAAGCAATATCATCAGTACTTTGGATAGGCTCACAGTGCAGTAAGAGTATTAACTTCTTCATTCCCTGGCTTTTGCTGTGTTTCAGTTTGCTGCCTTAACATTGCATTAACATAGTGTTGGCTAAGATTATGCTTTATTCCAGGATTGGAACCAGTGGCATTTCAGTTTTACAGAATACAGCATTTCTTTTATTGCCAACTCAGCAATTATAGCCTTCATATGTGACTTTATTCTGCAATGGTCCTTACATCTCTGTTGAAAAATGTGTTAGGAAAAACTGCTTCACCAAAAGGGTTGTGAAGCCCTGGCCCAGCTGCCCAGGACGTGGTGGAGTCCCCATCGCTGGAGGGGTGTAAGAGTGGTGTGGGTGTGGTGCTGGGGACATGGCCGCGGTGCTCGTGGGACTCGAGGGTCTCAGGGGTCTTTCCAGCCCAAAGAATTCCATGATTCCATGAAACCAGACACACGAGAGCCCACCAGAAATACTGGTATTGGCTGTGCTATTGGTTTTGCACTTTGGATACCCAAGACACTAGTGCTGTGTGACTGCCAGGTCTCTGCTGCTCAGTAACACAGACATCTATCTTTAATGCAATTGTTTATTTTTTCTTTGGTACCAGACTCCGTTGGCACTGCTGTGCCTTAATACACTGAAAAGACCAGAGTGTTCCAGAGATTTACAGTGTGAACTTGACAGTGTAAAAGGTTGATTCCCACCCCTCCCTTCACCCCGTGTAGTGAGATGAACAGACAAAAAATAAATCAGGCATGATTACTACTACAGGGCATGTTTCTTTGATGCTTTTCTGTTGCTAATAGAAAAACTCTCTCATTTATGACACGATGACAAAGTTTTCCTAAGAGATACAAAAGCTTTTAACATGCAGCAGCAGTGAGCTGTCTGCTGTGTATAGGGCTCGTGCTGATTACTCAGAACCATGGCAACACACCTTTTACTGCCGTTTCCAAATCTTTCAGGTAATAGTTTTGAGGACTTGCAAATACCATTGTGATTTTGCTTTGCTTTTATCTTGTAAAATGCAGAACTCCAGCCTGACAAATGAAATGTTGTTTTCAATAATGAGCTGAAGTTCCTACCAGGCCAACTTGTGAGTGATGATCCCAGCCCCGTGTGTCACTGCACTGTCAGCCCGAGTGTGCATGGGCGTGTCAGGGCAGGGCTGATGCGGCTCTGTAACTGCACTTCTGGGGCACTTGCATTTCACACCTTTGTCCTCAGCAGAGTTTTCTTCAGTCAGTCGTGAGAGGCCAGTGCTTCCCCTCAGTCAGTTCAGCATTTTGCTGTTTGTTATCAAAGGTAAAAAGAAGTTCTTGGGAAATCTTCAGTTGAAAAATAACCAGGTCCAGCTGACATTAATGAAAACAGACTGCATACAACAGGCACAATAATGTGGATGTTTTGTTCTCTTGTTTAAATGGAAAGTCATCAGCTCCACTGGAGTACAATAAAAACTTCAATACCTTATTTGAGCTCAAGGTTCCATGCCTGGCTTAAGTCCAGAATGAAAACAGCATCTCCTGTAAGAAGCCAAACAATTTTGAGATGTATATTGTGAGACTGAAGACTGAGGAGCCTTTTTCATAACGAATGTCATCAGATAAAACCGGATTTCATTGATTTCAAATTTCAAGTTCAGGTTGACAGTAAAAAAACAAGTGAATATTCTAGTGACTTGCTCTGCTTGTGTTCTGCTGAGCATTTTGTGTTCTTCTCTGTCATCCTGGGCAGAAATCTTCCTGCAGGTTGCTCTCTAATGACATCTCAGCCATAGAGCTGCTGTTTGATTTTCTTTTCCTCTCAGTTTTATTAAAATGGAGTCTTGGCAAGCGTATTGGGCAGGATTTCCTTGTATCCCCTCAGGGTGCTCCCCATAGCCAGAGACCAGGAGAGCACAAGTGCAGTGATGCAAATCTCCTGTTCCAGCACAGTGAGCGTGGGGAAACAAGAAACCAAACCCCCAAGGTCTAGTTTTGGTTACATTATAGGAGAGGAATATGTGGATATTTGGCTTTAAACTGCTCTTGCGTCTGTTTCCTTTGGGATTATCCGTGTTGTGGGGTTCTTTGAACCCTCTTGATTTCCATTGGGTCTTACACTGTAGATTTTTTTCCCCCTCATTATGGACAAGCTCTATCTTTGCCGTTTTCTGTGCAGTTTTGCTGATATCAGAAGATGTCATTTTGTCTACATTGCACTTCACTGAGAATTTTAGTGTATTATATCTTTGAGTTGCAGTTCTCTGGGAAGTCACTCGTGCATTCCCTGGCTTCGTGGGGGTGGTGGTGTCCAAAGAGCCGCTCAGCTGAGCTTGCTGGGTGTGTCCCAGCTGCAGAAAGCTTGGGCCTTCTCAAAGATCTTCATGTGCAGGTCTTTCCTGACATTGACGGGAACTTAGGAACATGCTAAATGAAAAGCTGAGGAGTGCAACAGCTGTGTTTCAGCACTACTTACTTTGGAGTTCTTTCCTCTAGAACAGTGGTAGTACATTAGTAATGGCAAATAGTTCTGTATATTGAGTTAAAATTAAAGATTATTTTATTTGATTTAAGAGATGTATTCTTGTCCCCCCTCCTTCCTGGTGGTGGCTAGAGAGGAGCTGAAGGTTGAATTACAGTTCATGTTGACAGATTTTGATTGTGATGATGAGGGACACATTCTTTTTCTCAAAGTAGCAGTGTTGGTGTTACTCATGGACACACCCATCACAGGCAGCTCCAGCTGTGCAGTTGATCTGTGTGGAAAATGTGGTGCTTGCTGCTTTCAGGTGAGCACAAAGTACGGTGTGGTCAGTAGGAGCTTTTCCTGTAAGCTCTGCCTACAGGCAAAAACCCCAAAAGTTTTCTATAAAACTCCCAAAAGAAATAAATCTTTCTGATTAAGGTTCAAGCAGTTCCCTTAAAACCAAAGTTTTTGTGCTTTGTCCCAGCTGCATTGAACTTGAAGTTGTTTGAGACATTATACAAGGGAAGGGGAACATAACTTCTGCTTTTTTGCTCTTGCTGTGTTTCTTTTCACAGAGTACTTATGGGAAAAGGCCCATTCTGATTCCTTTTCTTTCGGTAAAAATAAGAAATTCAGACTAAACAAATAATTCTACAGCTAGACCCATGCTTTATTTGTCAGCTGCAATACTGCTTAATGTGATTTGGTTTCTAATATTTCCTTGTAATGTTCTCATTTTTTACTTTTGTCTTTTCTTTTATTAGTTCCTTAGGACTGGCAGGCTCTGTGACACCAACCAATGTTTTAGATATTAATAAAAGCAGCTTTATTCAATAAAGATCAGTTTATTTAATAAAGGAGAGAATCAAAAGATAATCTGATTTTTCATGCTGCATTCACATTAAATCAAGCTCCTGAGGTGGTTGTGCATGCCAAGTCTGGTGGCAGTCTGTCACGGGTCCTAGGATACATAAACATGACTCCAGACAGATTGATGGCAGGGAAGCTGAAGAGGCAGCTGAGATTCATCACAAGTTTGGTTTATAAAGTGGTACATTAAATGACTTGGTTTTCATCAGTCTTTGTAATATTGCCTGCTGCATTATTAACGGCAGCTCCAAATGAAGTGGATTTTAAGTAGTTCCGAGACATGTAGATAACACTAATTATCATGAGCAGTTCCAAAGTACATGTTTGAGGTTGTTAGGCTGCATCACCCTGGGGGTGAAATGTGGGCACAGTTAACTGTAGAATGAGGATTGGCTTCTTCGTGTCCCTGATTTCTCCTTTCATTGAATAGAGTGAACTCCAGTGTAAGGTGTTGGTCTGATGGCCCCACAGAGCCAAGGGACTGAAACTCTTCAGCTTCCAAAGTACAGCCTGTGTGGTATCCATGCAAACTTCCCTTTTCTGCTGTGGTAGAGTGATGTAAGCTTGACCCAGAGGATGGTGTAAGGTACAGCTCTGCATTGCAAGGAGTTCTGTCCATCTGTTAATCCACACTGGGTGTGATCCCGGGCCCATTGCAGTCAGTAGAGGGGATTTCATTCCTTTAGCAGGCTTTAATTCAGAGTAGACAGAGTTTTCTGGAGTGGTATTTTTCAGCCTGTAGCCCACACACCAGTGGTGATTCATAGAACATCTGAGCAGTGTTGTGAAACCAGTGCCAGAAACCTTCTGCGTGCAAGCTACAAAGAACGGAGGGGAGGAAATGGAAGGAACAAGGCTGCTTTCAGACTGCATCCCAGTTTGTGTTTGGTTGTAAACAAAGACCTTTGTGACAATACCAAAACCAGAGCACTGTGTAAGATGGCCTGGATTTCTTTCAGAAGGTTGGATGGCTCTTTTCCTTAAAGGGGCTGAGAAAAACCACTGTAGTGAGACTGACTGTGGTAGCTTGAAGGGTTGCCGTGAGCTGTTCGGTGTTGCCTCGGTGCTTGAGACAAGGCAGTGCTGCTGTGAGTGTTCCTCATGCACTGCAGCGGAGGGTGCCAGACCAGCAGTGGCTCGGTGGAGCAGTGCAGAAGGAGCCTGCCGGTCACTCCGTGGCATCTGCACTCCGGGTCAGTGAACTGCCTCAAAGGCTGCCGTGCTCACAGAGGATGTTCCTTTGTTTCTTTGTTTGTTTGTTCTCACACCCTCACAGTGGGGATTTGTTAATTGAGGTTTCCAGAAAGGTTTCGTGAGGGAGTTTTCTGTGTTGCAGCCAATTGTCTCCCTGGAAGCGGCTCAGCAAAGTGCACTTTTGTTTCTTGTACAAACAGTGTATAAAAGGTTGGTAGTGGATTCATCAATGCTGCCACATTTCCCCAGATTTACAAGACAGAAGGCTCCTTCCCTCCTCCTATAGTCACTTCACCTTCTCACAGACCCATCTGGCTCTATTTTTGAAGTTACTTGAAATTGATTTGCTTTGTTTGGTTATTTGGATTTTGTTTGCAAATAAAAACTTTTCCACAGTGCTGGGCTAAGCTGTCTCAAAAATTTGCTATGGTAATGGTTAGTAAGCAAAACATTCCCACACCTGAAAATGACGATGTAGATTCTAAACTGTGAGAAGGGGGAAGGATATTGAATAATGTGGCTCCTGTAAAAAGAATAAATGAAGTGAGTTAGCCAGGTATGTATAAAGAAGCGGCAGGGTAATAGTAACAAGTGCCACGAGCACTTGTGTGGAAAGCTGTCAACACACTCTTTACCTGGGGGGATACAGCTTGGAGACAGAGGACGAGCAACAGGAGTGTCCTCTCCAGCTGAACTCTTCATCTTGTCTCTTGATCTGTTTGCTTTCAAGGGAGGCAGACTGTTGAGCAGACAGTCTGCAGATGTCTTGCTGAGGAGCAAGGCAGATGTCCAGATAATCACACAGATGAGTCTGCATGTCCTGCATGCTAAAAAAATCCTCCAAGTCACAGAGTTTAGTCTCATCTAATGCTGACTTGTCTCAGAACCTTGAATTTTGTGGGCCCTCAACATCACTTGCTTTTTGTTTATATTTTTTAAAGTGCAGATTTATGTCTTTAGTGTACATTATGTCAATTCATTGTGCAAGAGGAGGAACTCAAAGTTGGCAGAGGCAAACAGCCTGTGGTGTCTCTGAATATTGATCCAGTTCACAGTATAGGACAGGAAACAATATCACTTAATCTTCACTCCACTCACTTACCAGAGTTTCTGGATTAGCACATAACCGTAGCCTCCATTTTCTGCTGAGCCATGGTGACTCATTCGCCCTGTCTTCAAGAAAATAATGGTGATTTGCATCTGCTTATATTTGAAATACCTGTGTTTATTCTTTAGTATTTATCCTTTAGTGTTGCGTCTCTGTCTTAATGTCATCAGCCTTGCTTGGTTAATTTTAATTTGCTTGTACACATGGGGCAGTTAGTTTTCTTGTCTGTGTATGTCAAATTCCTACATTTCAGTTCCTGCTTTGCTGCCAGCAGTGGGGTGTATTGTCAGGTTTTCCTGCTATGGAGGAGGTCTTGATGTTGTTTCTGTACATGGTGTTTTGAGTTACTGTTGAAAGAACGCTGCAAAACTTTGCAGTGTGATGAATCTGTAAATACACCATGTACCTGCAGTTACACTCCTGTCACCCTACCTTGTTCTCAGAAATAAAAATAGGATGCAGTTTGCTCAGGCTCACAAGTTGGAGCTCTGAAGATAAAGGAGGATATCTTTATGTGGTCAGTAGTGCAGGACTTGGGGCAGAACTGAGCAGCTGGTGGTGCCCAGCAGAGGAAGGAGGTGCACACACACTGCAGCTTTATTGCCACACGTGGTGCAGGGTACAGTGAATACCTTTACACTCATTTTCACTGTGTTCTGTTTAGGATCTGTTTAACCCAGATTTAGGCGCTTTGTTAGGAGCTATGCTCACCTACAGTGTGAAAACACTAAAAACCCCTGCCCTTCCTTCTCTAGGCGAGACTGGAGAAGGTGCATAGGCAGAAGGAGCGTTACAGTGTACTGCTGTGTTAGTGCACATCTGGTAGTTCAATTGTGTCATCTTCTCACACTGTTGTGGCAAGGCCATTTCCAGATGTCTCTGATGAGTTTCTTTGTACCCACTCTTAGAAGTTCTACTGAAATGCCAACTGCTCAGCAATCCTGTGAATCAGAGTGTGGAAGATGGGCATCCAAAATGTACTGGACACTTTTCAAAATCTTATTTTAGTCTTTGGGTTGTGCTATTCCTCTTGATGACAGGGAGTAGTTACAGCTGCAGTGAATACAAGCAATGTGTTGGTTTTTAAAGCTCGATGTGGTGCTCTGCGCAGATCTGCCCTTGCTCCCATGGGGTTCCTCAGCTCGTGTTCTCTTGTTCCATGTCCTTTTCCATATTTCTGGGCTGTGAGCCTTCCCTGACTTCACTGTGCTCTGCTGTCTCCTCTCCGGCCGCCCGTGTCCCCTGCAGCAGTTGTCTGGTAGGAGATGATTTCTTGCATACTGAACACTTGTGCACAGTGGGATTCTGTTACACGCTCCTGACTCTCTGACACCATCTGCCCAGCAAAGTGGTTTTAATGGGTTTCCACTGAGCCAGGCTGTACTACAGCCCTGACAGCATGCTCGGTATTTTGAAAAATAAACAAAATCTCTTCAGACAAGCCACACACGAACATTGGCGTCTCCAACAAAATTGAGGATTACATACTGTTTGATATTTTGTGGAGGCAGAAATATCTCTATTTGGCAGGCTCTAAAGCAGGAAAATGACTGATAGCTTGGAATGGCCTTCTGATAGTACTGGTTTATTTTTTTAAATGACCTTATAAAGCATTATTTTCTATCCCATTCTTTAAGTCAGGTATTATTATCCTTCTACAAAAATGCAATCGTTTTACCTTGTTAGAGTTCTCTGCTTTATGAGAGCAGGGGAATGTAGTGGTTCATGATGGTGATTTAGGAGTGAGGGTACCCATTGGCTTTCTGTAACCTTTGAAAAATCACTCCAGTTCTCTGCTTTCCCCTTTTTTCAACTGCCTTGTCTGCTCAGAATACGAGGTGTTCAGAGCAGGGTCTGTTTTACTTGCAGTTGTACAGCACCTGCCCCTCTTCTGAGATCAGAATGCACATTTCACCACCTGAAAATAATTAACTTCTAGCATCTGGGTTAAAAATTGCAATGTGACATTCTGATTGCTGGACAGCATGAACTGCTCAGAGGCCTGCAAGAATAGAAGAGTAGGATAAGAAAAAAAAATAAAGATCTCATGAAAGCATCTGTGTGATTTGAATATTCTAAGAGATTGAGTAGATGCCATCCCCTGATGTTAACAGTTAATAGCTATCTAAGCCTTTTCAAACAGCAGCATGATAAAGGGAACATAAAAAGCTTTTTATCAGAAGATGTCATAAAGACTTTTTTTTATTTCTTTCTGTTATAATTCATGTTAATAAACGATTAAAATATTTTCAATGTCTGTATTAATAACCACTTACGATGAAAAAGTAGGGGGTTTTTGGCAGATGGTACAGATCTTAGAAATATTCCTTTCCTTCTTTGCCCCTTCAAGTCTTTGGGGTTTATTTTAAGCTCTTTCAGTTTGGTAAGTTGTGAACATAGTGGGCAGTGCTGGCAATGAGGTGGTGAAAGAAACTGTTGGCTGGTCCCTTATGTTAATGATGGGAGATGAAAATTGAAAGAGTCAAAATAAATGAACTTCTGATCTTCTGAGCTAACTTGTATGAACACCCAGAGAATCAGCCACACTCCTGTTCCTTAGCCTTTAGGTTCTTTTATTCTAAATTACCTGGAGTGTGACCTGGATCCAATTTCAGGTTAGAAAAAATAGAAAGCAAATATCACTATGAATTGCCTTGACCACGAAGGTGGCATTTCCCAAATGCTGGCTACCAGGCTGATGTTTTGAGTGGCATCTCAGTGCTCCTTTCTCTGTGTTGTTAATTACTCGTTTGTGTAAAGCTAACGAAGGTAAATACTTGAGATCTGTGATCTTACAGAGCTGCTTGCTGCTGCTGTTACCTTTTTTCCCCATTTGTCCTGTCATAACTTTGGATATTGCTGAAGATGTTCCCTGCTGTTCCCGCTGCAGCAGTTTACAATACATACATCAGCATCAGCTGGCTCTTTCCTTGCCTTTTTATTTAGCCTCTTTATCTGAGCAGCAGTAGATCAGAGTAATGGTACAATAATCACTGTTGAAGCACGTATTTGTTTGTTTTTGTTCTATTTCTATGCAGTCCTGTGCGCCTTTCATCTCTTCCTATCAGAATTATGAGTTTGGTTTGGATCACACCCTGAAAAAAGAAATGCTTGTAAGTGGAGAACACTATTTATAGCAGACCTTTGTTCATGTATTTATAGTCTTGGTGCTTGGAATGTCTGCGTGTGCATTATAGGTCCTCATCAAATAATCAAATTGCATCAATAATAATAAAAAGGATGGTTCATGAAGAGATTCTCTTCAACTGTTCTCTTTTCAGCAGCTTCAGAACAGAACGATGAATTTGGCAGCAGATCTGCAGTGCTGACAGATCGGGGCTGTGGCAGCCTCAGTGAGGAGCAGTGGGTGCAGATTGAGGTGCAGAGGGAGCACTCACAGACCTTGTAGGATTTTAACTGTTGCAGGAGGTCAGATGATAATTTCTCAGGTAATTAACTCTCCCAACACGTAGGTATTTACGGATTACTGGATGTACAGTACCTACAACTTGTCTGGAAAGTTGTTGGGAGACCAACAAGATGAAGATCAAAGGATGAAGAAAAATTCCCCCCCCCAACGCTAAGAGTCTTGCAGGATGTAATTTGGTGTAAGAGGGCTTTTCTAGTGTCTCAGTTCACACTGTGGAGAGCTAAAGCCCATCATTTTTTTCTTAGCAAGTACATTCTCAGTTGTGTTTTCCGCCTGAGAAGAGCTCCCGTCCTAATCCTCACATCTGTGGTGACTCTGCACCATTCCCTCAGCCCCTTCCTGGGCCTGTCTTTGACTTGTTGCAGATGTTTGCTGCCAGTCTGATCAATTTGTCACAGGAACTACACATTCTCCCACTTGTTTTATCTTCTTACAAACAGGGACTATCAAAATCCCATCTGGAGCCTGTGGAATTGTTGTGGCAGTTTCAGTTATCTTTTGTGCTTCCCTGACATCTGTCTTAGAAGAGCTGATCCATTGTACTCCTTGTAGTCTAAATCTGACTGGGCCTTAGCAAACGTTGTTCCAGTACCTCGTCATTTTCTTCTCCCATTACTGAGTAAATGTTTCTCTCAGACGCTCAGCAAGTGAATCCCTCCATAATTCCTGCACTTTCTCTTGCCCCCATTGTTTATAGGTCAATGCCGTTACTGTTTCCCTTCCAATTCCAAGTCTTGTTTTCAGCAATGGGATGAAGAGAAGGAATCATGCAGGAAAACAGACTATATATAATCTTAGATTTAGGGATGACATTGAACTTTAGTACTGACCTATACGAGTTATCAGAAAATAATTGAAAATCTAGGCTGGGAGCCCAGAAAGTTAAGATTGAGGGCAAGCAAGAAGAAATTTATGAAAGTTGGAAGGCAAGAAGAAGAAATAAAGCTCGAAGTCTGTATTCCATGTTGTGTTGCTACTGTGCAGAGTAAGAACTGATAGCGAAGATGGGATTGTGAAAGTGGCATGATAAAATCAGAATATCTGTGGGCTGCTCCAGGCAGGCAGGGTGTGCACAGCCCCTCACCAGAGCGATCCCAGGAGCTCTGATGTCTCCTGTAAAACTTGTATTCTACCAAACTGCAGAGCTGCCCTCACATTAATTAAACCAATTTGAATTAAGAGGACACAATCCCTTCTTTACACTTCAGTTTCAGACTGAAACAAATATTAAACTACCATAAATTTTTGTGGCATAAATAAATCTTAATTTCGCTTATGCTGAATTCAAGTTACAGCAGTCAAGATAGTTTTGCTTATTTTCTTAATAATCTCAAGTGCAATAGTTGTATTTTATTTCACCTGCCTGAAAGGAAAATCAGAACAACTGATGCTCTGTTACTTCTTTGCATTCAGTGGTTGAAAACAACTCCTTTTGGTTTTGCAGTAAAATATTCTCACATGCACGTAAGCATCATAATTCTCACCTCTCTTTTCCAGTAGTAAAAAAATTCTCTCCGCATTCCATCCTTCGCATAATGGAAGCTCTCACACTTGCCAAACACTCTCAGTGCCTTCCCTTGACCTGCTGGCCAAGGTGATGTTGGGAAGGTTTTTGTTTTGTTCTCAGCTGAGCACATTGCCCATCTCTCTCAATAGAAGTTGCCTTCTGCCCTGCACGAGCAGCATCAGCTGGGACCAGAGCAGCGGTGCATTGTGAGCTCCTGGAGCTGCCACGCAGCTCGAGAGAAAGAAATGATGAAACCACAAAGCACTGCAGTGAAAACTGTGCTAAGTGCTGTGCAAACACAGCTGGGAACAATGACTCTTCAGGAGTCAAGGTCTAACTTCACGGGAACAGTGTTCAGAGTTTTTGTAATCTGGCTGTAGAAAATGGTTCTGACAGACCTGTCTTGGAAATTAAAACCCACTTTAGAGGGATAGTGCAGGTGCAGTAGTTGAACAGTGGTGCTTTCCCGTATTTTGTGTGTTGAATTTTGGTCACTTAAATCTAGACTGTAAGATGTAAACATATAAAAGCCAATAATAACTCTTTACTGGGCTGAATCTGATCTGAAAACGAGCACGGGTGGTAGAGCTGCTCAGTAGCAAAGGCAGCCTCAGCTGGGGCTGCTGCAATCTCTCTTTCTTGTGTGGCACTGGCATTTCTGCAGTTGAGTAATGAGCCATGCAGAGAGCTCACAGAGACAGCTGAAAACTAATATTTTTTCCTCATTTATAGAGGTTGGGGTTTTTCTTTGCAGGCACCAGTTCCAGTAATACTGCAGTTGCCTATTGAGGTGGCTGAGCTCCTTGATCTCATGGAAAACTAACAGACCAAAAAGAAAAGCCTTCCAACAGAGATGGGGCTGTGAATAATCTCACCCGAGGCCACACGCTCACCAGATCTGAGATGAAAAAGGGCTGAGTGCCTTCGTAGGCTGCAATTAATGCTTTCTTTTTGTAGCATCAAACTGTACATCAGTAATCTGTTCCCAGGCCTCTTCATTCTCATTCCCTTGTAGAGAACATCATGAGTAGAGAAAGCAGGTGTTGTTGAGCCTTAGCTGTTGTTCAAGCATAGAAACCAGGCAAAATAGAAAAAAGCTTGACAGTGATCACTTGGTATATTTGTAATTGCCCTTTTCAGCTGCTAGGCCTCAGCAAGCTAACATCCCATTCCAGCTACAAAACAGGCACACTTTTTAAATAGAGTATGGTAATAATTTTAATTATGAAAAAGGTAAAGCCATGAAAGATAATTTTATATAACAAATACTGTCAGTCCCTTCTTCCTCAGTAATTCCTTTTCATGGTATAGATGGAATTTTTGAGGGAAGGGAAATCTTCCCTCTGTTGTTGATGATGTGGTGATCACTACACTTTATACTTTTGGATGCAGCTGCAATGTTCCAACCCTACATGGACACTTGAATGCTGAGCATTTTGATGGGTGAGGTGAAACATTTTGGAAATGATCTTTGTATTCTTAATTCAGCCAGACTGATTCTGAGGAGCGGAGTTCTGCAGCAGTGATGGCAGAGGCTGCAGGATGGGAATGAAGATGGGAGACACAGGAGTTTCCTCTCGGTGCTGTGTCCTTGCCCCCGTCACAGAGCTGTAGTCACTGGTGCTGTGACTAAACTGGTTAAGTCCTGAGGGCTCATCTTCTCTTGTGTGGGCTTTCTGTTTCTGACCCCTGTTTTCTCTCCCACCTCCAGAATCACTCACAAATTCCACATGGGAATGGTAAATGTGTCACAGGTACCAGTGCCCTTGGTTTGTGTGTAGTGAGATGCAAGGACTCTTACAAGTGCTCGTAATCTGCATCAGAGTTACCTGTTCTGTCCATCTGATTCTGAAGGCATTCAGCTTTTAGGTCAAACCCTGCGAGGTCACGGGAGTGTTTTATTCAGTTACAGCGGAATGGTTGGACCAGCATGAGGGCAAGTGGCTGTTTGAGCCGTGGCCCAATTCCTAATTACACCTGTGTGCTTCCTTAATGGATTCAAATAAATGATTCTGTTGTGTGAAAGCAGTGATATTGTATTTATTTCTAAATTCATTTGAAGATGTCAGCATGCAGCCCCGAGGATGTGAAAGAAAGGTAGAGCTTGTCAGGCTCCCTGGCTGCTCTGAATTACCCCGAACCTATTGGAAATGAAAGGTTCAGAGAGCACAGATGGAATAGATTGAAGCTTTGAGTGAATTGAAAGGGCAAGTTTGCTGGCTAATCGTGATCTCTGTGGAGAGGGGGATAGCTAATAGATTGGAATTGTCAGACATTGTGAAGTCCTCCAAAGAACTGCTTAAGGCTTTTAGCTTTCCAGTTCTAGCTTGTGTAGCTGCCTTCTCTTTAATTAAAATACCTTTTGTTTCCACAGAATTAAAATAAAACATGGAAGCCTGTAATACTTAGTGAACATGTGATGCTGAATATGTGATGCAGGAACGTTCTTATCTTGGTTGATTGTTTTCTTTCTTTTAAGATAACAAAATTGCATTAAACATCTGTTTAGCAATTGCATTTCTCCCTCTGTAGATGAAGGCTAGATTTTTAGAAGCATCTGGTTTTAAATTTAAAAAGCAAAATGCTCCCAGCTCAGAGGATAGAATCTTGTCTGGAGTTCAGGGATGCTGATGTGGTGTTAAGAACTGTTACTATTACAACAGAAATTGATGAATTCAGGATTTCTGTATATATTCAATTTCCCTGTGTTATCTTCTGGTGGCAGAACTTCTTTGTCTTGAAATTCAAAGTCACTTTCAGATCAGTCACAAATATCTGAAAGTTCATCATTCACTCCAAACCCATGTCCACAATACAGAACTTAAGATTGCTTTAAAACTATCTTGAGTTAGTTTTACAGTATCAGGTTCTTTCACATATTTGTATGTTAGAGCCGAGTGAGAATTTTGTTGAAAGGCCAAAAAACCCCCATAAAATCCTTGGAAGTCTGGTGGCAGTCCTGTGTGCAGCAGGAGTTCAGTCTCAGAGGGCTGAGACTGGATTAGGGCATCAGGAATTTCAGGGGTGTGTGGAGAAGCAGCTGAATCAGCCTCCCTTTCCCTGAGGCAAAAGAACATCAGCACGTCCTGATGTCCTTTCCAAAGAGATGCACATTGATTGGATTGTTCTTGGGATTTTCGTTGATCACAGGGCTGAGCTGCATTCTCCCTTCCCCAGGACTGCACAAAGCAGTGCTATCTTGCAAGACAGTTTTTTATCATTCCCAAATAATGCTTTCATGCTTCCTGTGTACACAGAACAATCCATATCTGCCTTCTAAAATTAAATTCCTGCTACATTGTTTCAGAGCTGGATAATATCACAATATTCACTCTGCACAGCTGGTGGCCCCAGAAGATGATATGCAGGGCATTCTGTTAAATCAGACGTGTTTCCAAGCAGACCAAACCTCCATTTTTTAGAAAACAACCCCTTTTTGAGTACTAAGAAGTTCACATGCAGCTGTTTTTTTCATGTGTTCTTACAAGCTTCAGGCAGGTGAGCTGATTGTTTATAATTTCAGAGACATTGGCTACTGAGACATGAGTTAAAACATCAGAGTAATTCAATATTTATTTCCCCTGTGACTTCCCTTGGAATGTCTGGTGGGCATCTTGTTCAGAGGCAATTCTCCTTGGCAGGCTGCCTGTGAAGGAGCCCCACAGTTACCATGACAAAAACCTCTCTTTTATTTTTTTATCTGGGCGGGGGAAGGCAGGGGCAGCAAAAAAGTGGGAGAAGAAAGTAATCCCGAGAGAGATGGACTTGGCCTCTGCCTTTGGGATGTAACAGGAGACCCTCACACCTGGCAGGGTGTGGCTGGAGCTGGGGTGGCTCTGCTGGTTCCTGGAGTTGTGTCCCTGCCCTGGACACCTACAGGGAGGTGATGTTGTCCAGAGTTCAGGTCTTAGAGCCATTAACCACATTTACTGTTTTTACAGCCCCTAAGGCCCTCTAGTCTGTCCATTTATAATGTCAAACATGCAATTAGACTTTTATTCACTGTTTTACCTTTGGACTGAGTCTAGTACTGCACACTTAAAAGGGAGCATTCTCTTTATTTTGATCACCTTTCAAAAGGCAAAGCTCGTTCCTGCTGATCATCACCCTGGTAATTAAAAGCACTTACTTTCCAGTGTGACTTTTTCTTGTTTTCAGTTAAGCAGGTCCTGTTTCACCTTGATAAGGATCCCTCTTGGGTAGGTTAAGGATCTCCTTAGTGCCCAGTACTGGGGCCTTTTTAATGCACCAAAATCAGCTCATGTCTGAGTCCTTCTGTGGCACCGAAAGAAGAACTTTATCCAGCCCAGTGCCTCTTGTGGCCAGAGGCAGCTGTGGTGTAAACAGCTGTAACGTTGTTAGCACTGCAGTCAAATAGAACAATTCAGATTTCAGCCTCTGTCTGGGGTTGTACAGTCACAATCACAGCCATAACTTGGCCCTCAGGTTGAAGGAACAGATAATGTCTGTTTTATCGTGGGTCCTGGGATCTTCTGGAATGGTGTCAGACCCATCCCTAGGGCCTGACAGCCTCTGCATCCTCCCGGTGCTCCTCTGCTCTAAATGTTGTCTCTGTCAGTAACAAATGAGAGAGACCTCGGCATAAATGAGGATATTTAAAGGAATCTGAAATTCAGGGCTTTAATAAAGCGTAGGTGAGACACTGGGATACTGTTAGAGTTCTGTTATTATTAATTCAAGGGGGGAAAATACTGTAAAATTAACACAACCTCGGGTGAAGTTTATGGCTTTGAAGAAAATGGTGCCTCAGAGGAGCAGTGGGACTCAGGCTTGATTAAACTGGGATTTCAGAAATTCTCAGCACTGAACAAAATAAAAAGGCATTCAATCTAATTAGATGGAATTGTGGAGGGAGAGGAGGAAGAGAGGTGCTTCTGACCTGTTGGCTTTTTATGTAACCTTTAATCCCCGGGACGTGTTTGGAGCTATTTTGGTAGATTTGTTTTTCTTCTCAAGGGAATTTGGCTTCAAATTGTAGCCTTTGATAACTTTGCTTAGGAAAATCTGAGGAGAAAACCATCTCAACCTTCCTGTTAATATATAGAGACTTTCAGGAGGCCTGTTCCATAGTTTTTCCTGATGAAGGTTCATATTTTGGCCAGATCCAATGTTTCTGTTTCATTTCTGTTGGGTTAAATGGCTTTCCTGCAGTTTTGATTTCTGGAATACACATCTAGTTTAAGGTCTGTTAATTCTTATATACTTTTGAGGAGCTAATTGGTGCTCATTTTGCAATTGCCTATTAAGGCATGAGTATAAAAAGCTGTAGAGATATGTTTAGAGATAGCTAACATAATGCTTTTTAAAATATATTATAAGCACAGTTTTAAAAATGCCAGATATATTTTTGGAAAATCTCTGCTACATTGTGAATGTCCTCAAGAAACAGAAGAGTGTTGCAATTATGTGTTTTGAATTGGAATTAATCCTTGACCCTTTGGAGAAGCAAAATGCTATTTCTGCTTAGAGACTGACACAGATTAATTTTGATCATTTAACAGTCATTCCAGGCCTTCCATCTTCACATTTGCTTTAAGTTATCAGAGTTCAAAATTCCCCCTGAACTCTGTGACAAACAGACCTAGGCCAGGGAAATCCTGTTCCCAGGGGTGGGGTTTGGGGGGACCCACTGACATTGCAGAACGGTTTCCATTCCGTGCATGTTTTGTGTTTCTCTGACAGGACAAAATATTCCAGGTTTGCTGTAAATCACAGCCACTTACATGTGGGCAAAGGAAAGATTCTCTGGGATTTATGCCTAAGACTGTAACATGAGAGGATGAAAGGGAAGCGCCCTTAAAAATAACTTTTGCACGTGCATTTGATTTTCCCAATGCAGCAATGTCCAGTTTCACGTCCCCCCGAGAGCACCAGGGCACTCTGGGCATTTCATGAACCAGGCCCTCCTAAAGTTTCATTAACAATTCACAGCCTTCACCTCAGCCCCGTCCCCATCCTCTGCTGATTAAAACACGGCGAACCTGTGGCACAAATGGGATGCTCTCTGTGTGCAGGCAGCACTTGCAGAGCTTAATTTTAATCTGGTTTTCAAGAACCCTGACTAAATTCAGCTACTTGTTACCTTGATACAACGGTGGAGCAGTTTCTGGGGGATTACTCTGGATTTACTTTGCTTTAACAGGAAACAGAATTTATCCCTTTAGATCTCAGCAGGAGGAGAAACTTTCTAATTAGAGTCATTGCTGCTTTCCCAGCACAGGTATTTGATACATGTGCCTTCCCTGATCTTATTCCCTCATATGGCAAGCCTTGATGGGATCTTCAAAAATTGACATTTGTTTTGTTTCTGACTTTAAAAATTACCTTAAGAAAACTTTGCATTTGAGCTCCTTGTTTTATGATTTTACCTTTTTGGTGTATCAGAAAAGAAAAATAATTTGAAATTCATATTTGGGGGAAAACAGCTTTGCTGAGATAATGTATTTATGACTCATTGAAAAAAGCAAATCTTTTAAGCACTGATTTTCAGGATGTATCTGTGAAATGAATAACTGTACCGGGTAACAAGCAGTTTAACACACAGGTAGCTTGTAACAAGAAAATTCATTTTCTACTGTTCACTCACCTGCCCTGCAAGCTGGCACAATGTTCAAAGCAGAATTTTCTTTTGGATGATCTTACTCTTTAGAAAAGTCGAAATCAATTTGGATACATTTATTAATGGTTCCTTTAATTAGTTTGCTAATGGCTCTGTTTACAAGACTTCAGTCCTATTACCTGCTGATTAGAGTGTAATACTTATTGATCTCTGTACAGTGTACTAAAAAAATACATCCAGATTCACTGCTAGCAAAAGAAGCCTTTGCAGATAACTCACTCAGATTTTTGGAAGGCGTTTGTCTGTTCCTGATGAGCTGTTGGTACTAATGGGAGTCAGAGGTGCAGGGGGAGGCGGAATGAGCTGTTAACCTCAGAGCAGGTGTTGGGGTGTTTGGAATCCTTCCATCTGTGACATGTGAGGTCCTTCCGTGTCACAGGCAGGGTGTGGATAAAGGAATCGTGTCTTTCAGAGACTGAGGGGTGGCCCGGAGAGAACAGACACAGCAGGGACTCTGTGGAAGTGGGAATTCTGCCCTTCCCCTTCCTGTGGGCTGAGGGGCTGGGGAAGGGTTTGGGACACTCAGTGTGAGCCTGAAAGCCAGGCCTGGTTGTGGAGGGGCAGTAAATCCCTACTGCAGTGTTTTACTGCATCACATTGGATTTTCTCTGGTTTGTGGGGCTCAGTGGTCCAGTAGAGCTTTGTGGGAACTGGGATAGTGTCCAGAGAGCTTCGGGGTGTGTGTGAGGTGCTTTGATGGTGCAGTTTGAGTTCTACTGACACAGCCTCAGACACAGAGATGGTGACTCCCACAAGACCTTTCTTTGGCCTCTTATGTTCTGAATTGCCTAGGACATGATATTAGAATAAAGTCCTTTTGTTCATATAGACTGGAGCAAGCAGCTGAAAATTACTCCTGACAACTATTTTGAAATCAGTTCCAGCAAAAGAAAGTTTCAGTGTTCCATATTTGTTTCTCTGTGGAGTCAAACCAGCTTTACAGGTGGCTGGGATTTCTCCCTAACTTTCATGAATTCTCTCTGTTGAGCACACACACAGCCCTGAGACCATTACTGAGTCCCACCTGGCTGTGGGATCCTGGCTGTCCTTTGATTAGATGCTTCCAGTCAGTGTGTGCGTGGCTTTTCCAGCAGCAGCCTGGTGGAGCTGAGCACAGGGCAATGCCTTCTGGGGCAGAAGTGGTGTTCAAAAGCCACGGTGGGATGCTGCGGGATGGACTTTGTGCTCTGTGTTCCTGTCAGGTAGCACAGAAATAACTCTGGAGTTCTGAGAATACAAGTTGTGGTAGACAGGAGAAAGGGAATATCTATCTTTGTTTATAGGAATGGCATCCAGCTGCTCTTGGGAGATGAAAAAAATACCTTCCCCAAAGACATTTGATTAATCTCTTGTGGTTTTAAGAGTGTGATACTCTGGAGAGAGTGGAGGTGGCAGTTTGACTGTGTACTCTGAACCTTCTGCCATAGCAGTATTTCCCAAATATTGGTGAATATTGCTCCCTTTATCTTTCTGATCTGATGAACCTTCCTTAGCTGCACTTCCTTCTCAAGCACAAGATAAATGTGAATTCCTACTCGAGCTCCTCTGTACTTGTAGCAAGTGAGCGTTGCTGTATTGATCACTCAGTCCAAGAACAATGAGAAATTGAGCTCAAGACTTTGATTAATACACAACACATCTTTTCTCTTCTCTAGATTAGCATAATCATTACAGTCTGGGAGTGTGTTTTCACTCACAGCATCCTTGGGTAGCGGTCAAGGAATTAATTAGACAAAGAGAATTCTTTGCTAAGAACTTTGTAAGTTTGGTTGTTAAAGGAGCTCTCTCCTGCCGAGTCTTCACTCAGGCTTGGCCAAGTGGCAGGAGTAGATGTAAGGATCAGGGATCTAAGCCCTGAGGAATGGTGGAGACGGCGCTTCCCGTTCAGGTGTGGATGTCAGCTGTGGGAGCTGCAGGGGCACGAGCAGCGCAGGGGAAGGGCCGGGCTCTGTCCAGGGTGCTGCCGGCGGGGGCGGATCCGCGGTGCGCTGACAGCGGTACCCGCGAACGCCCGGCTCGTTCCCCGTGAGCATCGCCTCCGAACCGCGGGGGGGTGGCCACACCTGCACACGCGTTTGTCTTGATAGAAGTGTTCTGTTTCCACAAGTGTGGAGAAATTCACCTGGCATTCTTCTCTGCTAGCTCCAGATCAATTAGGAAGAGAATTATGAGGCAAAACCACAGCATTTCTTCCCTTTTAACCAAAGGCTGTCATGAATGCCCCACTCTCAAAGCCTAGAAGCTTCTGTGCATCAACAGCAGTAGGTGAGATTAAATGTGTGGTTATATTCTGCATTGGAAGGGTTGCTGTGGGAGATTAATCACTCTCGTGGCATTTGGTGCTTTGGAGAAGTCTTGAGGATTTAGCTATAAACCTCTCATTTATTACAAAAACTTCACATTTCTGTGGTTGTGGAGGAAACCCTGAACATATTTGAGTCTTTAAGGTTTATATCTAAAGACAAATAAAAAGAAATCCATAATATTTCTGTGCAAGGTATTGCAATTACTTCTTTCTGAGACACCAGAAAAACAGACTGAGGCTACAGTTATGAGAAACATTAGCTCTTAATCCTGTAAGTGCAGGCTGAAAGATTAGAACTGCAATTGTTTTGTTTGTGTTATTTTTTTCTTTGATGATTTGAGTGGAAGAAGAAATTCAAGCAGGGCAATGAAAATCTATGTTGTTAGTTTAGCTCCTTTTTATTTATTTTTTGCAAAGTTTGTTGGAATAATAATATTTATTATAATGCCTTCAGCATCCTTAAATAAGAGGTGTTGTAAGAATGCAAAGTCAGGTTATATTGGCTAGTTATTGACTTTATTTCTGGTCTGTGTAGACAAGAAAACAGGTGAAATATAGCTGCAAACTTGAAATTACAGACATGTATGTATTTCCTTCTCAGGCTCAACTAATAAAGCTTCCCAGTATTTTTGGAATGCTCTGCTGCTGGTAAAGTCAACAAAATCTCTGGAGTCATGCTGGGGACTTGACCCTAATATCTTACCTCCTGCTGCTCCCCGAGTTGGGGCTTTAGCTGTGTTTGGATCATCTCCCATCTCTGCTGCAGACAAGAATGAAGCTGCAGCACTCCCAAGTGAGCCGTGGGGGAATCGAGACCTAGAGATCACCTGTTTCACGTGGGTCTTGCATAAATACGGATGTCTCCTTCCTCCACAAAGCTTCCGTGGGAGGCCAGTCTGCCTCTGAAAAACAGACAGTGGAATACCCAAATCCCATTGTATAAATGGATTTTACACACAGCCTCTGAGTGCAGTGGGTTGCACTCGCTCAGTTTTCACTTCAGGCTCAGTTCTTAATTCCAGTAGCATTTTTTAGCCTTTCTAGCAATGCAAAAGCATTTTATGACAGAGTGGGGAAAATTTATTGTCGTGGTGCCTGTTTCTCACAAGGTTATGAGAAAAGAACTCCTGCACCAGAGCTGAGGGCTGGCTGGAGATGAGCTGGACAGCTTTTTTGCAATGAACATATTTTGCTTTTGAGTAACTTTGTCTGGGAGACGTCTTTCTCCACAGCAAGGCATGGCTGCAGGAGTGATCTCGAGGACACACACACTGTCCAGTGCCTACCATGTTTTTTTTTTTACTTCATCTGAAGTGTTGAGGCAATTTACCCAGCCTGCTTCAATGCATGTTGTTACAATCCATAGCTTCTGTGGAGTAAACCTCACCACAAATCTCTGTTCTCCTTTGTAAGGGTCAGTCAAAAAATGCAGTAGTGAAGAGGTCTGCAGAAGCCCAACACACACAGTAATTTTTCCATTTGTTTTCTTTGCTAGATACCTCTGACTACTGAAAAATTGTCTTTTTCTGTTTTTTTCTTTTCTTGAATAGTTAGAAATTATCCTCCACTCTTAATGGCAGTGTGGTTACCTTTTGGGAGAAATAGGGGAGACACAAGTTCCTTATATTAACTTTGACTTAAGATGTTTCCCTTAGGGACTGAGACTGAGCACTCCAATATCCACCTGGATGGTGTGAGGAGTGATGAAGGGGAAAAGTAGAAACAGAAACTTGGCTGGATGAATGAAGCTGTGACATCGTGCCTGGAAAACAGGGAGGGAGGGAAGGGCTTGTTCTAATTTTCTCTCTTTCTCACTCCAAATCTGTTTTAATTGCCGAGTAATGAAATTATATTCGCCCAACTCGAGTCTGTTTTGCTGGAGATGCTAGTGAATAAAAGATCTCCCTGTCTTTATCTGAATCCATGAGATTTTCATCTTATTTTCTCCCCCGTCCTGTTGAGGAGGGGAGGTGAGAGAGTGGCTGAGTGGGTGTCAGGCAGCTGCTCGTGGCCAGCCCAGCACAGTCCTGCAGCCTATTTCTGTGTCCTGCGGGGATGTCCGTCAGCCCAGAGCTGGGAGCAGCCTGGGATTTCATCTGGACCGAAGCATTTGTCCACATTGAGATCCTGAGCTCATTTGCTGGCACGGGGACCCTTGAGTCAACCCCCTGGGATTCTGGTGAGACAGCAGGACCTCGCTAGAACTGAATGTTGTCTCTGAGCTTGTGCTCGCTGGGTAAATATGAACTGTTATTAGCTATATGTGTAATACTGTTAATTCATGCTGTGCTTTGCAAATAGAGATTTTCTCTAACTTTAGGAGGTTGCAGTTGGACTGAAACAGGCACAGTTAAAAATGACTGCAGAAGTTATCGAGTATTAACAAGAGGAAAGAAGAGATTTTGAGGAGGAATTGGAAGAGGAGTGGGAGTTCTGGCTACCAGCCTGTCAGCCCAGATTTGTGTGTCAGAGCTGGGAACAGCAGGATTGGCCCTCTGCGTTCTCAGCAGGTGCAGAAAGTCAGGGGAGAGGCTTTTGGAGAAAAGTGAAGAAATTACAGGGGTGCAAAAGAGCTATGGGGCTTCTGAGTGTGAAAGACAAACGGAATTTGTTCTCCTTTAACTGATGGCTTGGTGTTTAATTCCAGCCTGTGCAAATGATCAGCTGGGCTTTGGGAAGAACACTTCAGGTATTTGGTTTTTGCTGTTGCTGTCTGTGTGAATACACATGAAACTTCAGTGTCATTTTGCAGCTGGTTTTCCCTCATGCTTTCTGGAGGCCATGCCTTGGGTTTCCAGAATTTTTTCATTCAATTTGTTACTAACCCAGTGGTGGCTTCAGCTCATTAAGTGCTATAAATAAATGCAAAAATATCATCCCTTATGGAGGGGGAGAATAAAAGGTTCTTTTCATTTACATGCTTATTTTTCGTTCATTTCTTGATATGTCTTTGTACTCGGAGTTTCTGGAGCACAGTGATTATGTACCAGTCTGTACGGAGGCTGAAATTACTGATTGCTTTTACAGCTTCTCTGCAGTAGGTCCTGCAGACAGTTGAAGCTAATTTGATTGTGCCTTGCTGAGGACTCACTCCAGCAGCAGACTGAAATGTAAAAGACATGAATGTCATCTGTGTTAGGGGTGTAAAATACCCAGCTGGGAATGGGAAATGGGAAACCTGTTAGGAAACAGATACACTAAGGATTTCTAAAATGTAATCTGTGGCCAGGAAGTGACAGCTAATACAGAATCACTCTACAGACACCTCTACGGAAAACTTTTCCACTGTCCAGGGGCAGATGGATTGATGGGCACAGAAATCTCTCTTTGGAATCAGTCTCAGATCATGAAAGACAAGGAAGATTTGACCCTTGCATTAGCCAGAGATCTGCTCTAAGCCCCAGGAATTATCACTCCATAGCTGGTTTATAACACAGGTGCCTGCTTTGCCTCCTGATCTCAGAACTGGATCTAAAACTTGGTGCTTTGTGAGGAAACTGCTGCTGCCGCAGCCTTTCAAATGCTTGATGTTAAGTGGTGTAATTCTGCAGAGCACCACTGTTGTACCGGATCAGTTTTATGTTCTTTACTCCATCTGCTTCCTCAAGGCACTGAGTTTTCTTGTTAATAATCCTGGTCAGGTGAAAAATGGAAGAAATGCTGGATGTGACCCTTAATTTTCAGTTCTCCAAGGTTTTTATTGGCAAGCTGAATTTCTGAAGGCTTGGAGCTATAATATTTTCTATACTTGAAGCAGCAGTTTCCCTTCTACTGTATATTAACAGCCCCATAGTAACGTTTTTATTCTGTACTAGGGGATAGAATGACTTGGACATTTTAATAACATCTGGCAAATCATTTTCATTTTCCCTCTTATATGATTAATAATGGTCTAGATAGATATGTAGATCTACTCATTACTTACTATGTGGGTTCATGCATATGTAATGTAATATGGAGATGGGATGGATATAGAAAATAATAAGCAACAGTATAATGGGTTATAGTCAAAAATTCTAACCTGGGCAGTTAAAAAACTTCGAGTGAAATATTCTGGGATTGGAATGTGAAATCGCTTCTGAATGTTCCAGTTTCAGTGAATCACCCACCACATCAACTAAAGCACAGCTCCAGGTGCCACGGCCAGTGCTCTCCTGAACACCCCAGGGAGGGGGACTCCAGTCCCTGACACTCCTTTCACTGAAGAAATTCCTCCTGATGTCCACTCTGGAGGAGTGTGAGCCTTTTGAGACACAGGGCTTGGACTTCCAGCGTATCACTGAACACTCGCTTGACCAAGGGGAACTGATTTTTTTGCTCAGTCAGGTCTCTCATGGAAATTTACGTCCATCATATAAATACCCGTCAGCAGAGCTGTAAAGCTGTAGTTATTCAAGTTTGTGCAGGACTCAATACTTCTGTACAAAATGCTGCCTGTTTTATGGTGGTGCTGATTTGTCTTGAAGATCTCGTACAATAGATTTGCCTTACGGCCACATTTCAGCATGAAATGATTCTCAGTGGTGGTAACGGAATTATTACAGATTTGTACGTCTGGATTTGGACCCTTTGGTTCATTCCTGCTCCCACCTTTGCTCCTGTTTTTCCTAATGGCAACAGAACCTGTTCCACTTAATAGGATTTTTCTTACTGCATAATTGCATGCCTTAAACTCACTTGTGTAGTAGTGGCTGATGGTTTGTCCCTAGGTTGGAGTAGTTCAACAACGAGTTTTCTGATGCTCTCTCTCTCGCTTTCCTCTGGTGTTTGCATCTCATTTTCCTCTCTCTCTTTGTGGTAGTTTTTTTTATAGCTCCTTGTCAAACTGCACCATTGTGATAAAATGGGGATCTCTGCTTCCGTATGGGCAACAAGAGCAGCTCACAAAATGCTCCTCACTCGTCTGTGAAGGATTTTTTTCCAGTGCCAGTCTGCAAGCACAGCATTGCAAAGTCTGAGTCTCTATTCATCACAGGTCTGCCAAATCCAAGATTTAAGATCTAACTTGGTAAATATCAGTGCTCTGTTTTTATTCCTAACTGTGTTCCAAAGGCCAGTCTGAGGAGTTCAGACTGCCTGCCTTCACAGCCAGCCCTTCTCCAGTATTTATTTAGTGAAAGCTGCTGCCTGTACAGAGTAATCCCAGTGCAATATCAACTCGCAAACAATTTTCTAAAGCATCTTTAATGTACAGTGTTACTGTACCCAGAGGTGGAGGAGAGCAGTATTAATGCAGGCATGATAGTTCTGAGTGTTCATATGAGTCCTCCAGGAATAATAAACAGCTTGAAATAACAACCAACAAATTCTCCAGATGCTTTTTATCCTTGTGTTGGCAACTGTGTTGATTCCAGATCAATGCAGGGTATTAAGACATTTATATGATGGAGCTAAAAAGCTGCCAGGTTGTACAAGCATTGGGCTCATAAAAACTAGGAGAGCTGAGTAAAGCCAGCGGTGTTCTGTTCATAAACTGCAGGAATGGAACTTCCTGATAACAGAACAGAGAGGGGCAGTGGGAAGATTTGGGGGTTCATTTAGCAGTTTGCTGGGGAACTCGAGGTGTATGGGAGTCACTTGATTACCTGATCCCTATATTGGCATATTTTGCTTTCACAAAATGAGGCTCCTGGTGGTAAAGCACAAGTCATTCCTTGGACAACGACACACAAAGCCTTTATTTCAGAGGCAATGCCAGCAGAGCTCAGAGCACCCCTGTCATAACAACTGCTGGGTTTGCCTCTCTTGTTCCTGGACCAGCAGAGCTTTGGGATTCTGCGGGACACCACAGCTGCCACCGCGGGACGTCTCTGGAAAGCAGGGAATATCCAGAGTGCTCTGGGACAGCCAGGTGGTGTCTGGGCTGGTATCACAGCCCAAAAACTGGACAAACAAGCTGATCTGAAGGTGATGAAGGCCTTTGAAGCCCCGTGTAATTGGCTGTGTGGAGATTTGGGTCAGACTGTGTTTTTTTGACTGCATGTGTCAAAAACACACATGGTTGGATAAAATGAAGTTTCACTCAGTTTTTCTTTGAAATCACTTGAAAATATGGAATTCCCACGGCAGTGTAAACCCAGATGAGATATTGATGCAAATGCCTGTGGAGTGAAATTGGTTCTGTTCAGGTCATGTAGCCACACACTTTTAATGCAAGAAACATTACACAGAAAGCTCAAAGCTTTCAAGCGTTTTTGAAATGTTTGCAGGTACAAACTGTTTTCCTGCAGATGTGTCTGTAGCTATGGGTATTTAGAAGCTGAAAATCTTGGCTCATACCATTTTTTTGGAAAATGGCTTTATGTACTTCTTGGGGAAAACATCATGAAAAATGGGGGGGTTTTGTTTCTTTCTATTTGTATTTAATCTTGCATGTATTTCAGAATATTCTGGAAACTCACACAAGTGCTGTCAGGTGTTTGAATTTCATGTGTTTTGCTTCAAGGACTGTTTTGTGTGAAAGCATGTTATTTGTTAGTTGTCAACTATTCCACTTTTTAAAAAGTTTGTCAGCAAGTCAGGAGATCTGAATGTATTTCTTTGATTTTATTGACCTAATTTCATTTTTAATTGCTTTTTCAGTTGAAACCCAAATGAGGTAATATTCATCAAACAGAGAGAGAAAACAAGCAAAAGAGTAGAGACTTTACTTTTCTCGCTTTTATGCTCTAATGGTGATCAATATAAAATGTCTTTTAAAAGTGGATATTAACTTCTTCAGAACTCCCAGGCTTTCATGTCACATTAAACCACTTCTTCACAGGAATGCATTGCACAGTTTTAGCTGGATACTGCACAAAGAAAAGCATTCTAAACATCGTCACCTTTGCGTGCCAGGGCTTATTTCTGCAGCCTTATTCCTGTCACAGATTTACTCACGTGAGCAATCTCACTGGCTTAAGTTGAATCCTGTCAGGAGTAACAACTGTGTGAGGAAACTCGTGATTAATTTTATCTCTTCTTTTGAAAATCATGTTAGAATTCTTCCCTCTTCAATATCTTCCCAGTGTCTCTTGCATCATTCAAGTTACACAGCACCACATAAAATTCATTACAACTCAATTATAAGGCTCATTAGGTAGGTAGTGGCATTTTGGCTATCTTACCAAGTTGTGAAACAGACTCATTTATTGTCCATGGTATTGTTAGAATCAGAATGGTACAATGAAGCCAAACACAACATAAAAGATGGTTCAGAGCATAAAGCCGTGGATCTTTGCCAAGAAAAGGTTTTATGTAACCTGCTTTGAAACCTCCCTGTGCTACGTTCGTGGCTGGAGCAGCGGGGAGAACTGTCCTTTGGAGGTGATAATGAACTCAGAGCACCTCTGACAGTGCCACTGCATGCTGGCTTGTGCTGGGTGTTACCCTTCTCATCTGCAGCAGGTAGAAAGTGTATTTATCTACCTGTACATCTTTAATACGAGCCAGCCCTTGCTTTCCGTGTTAATTAGCGCCGGTTCCCACGGCAGAGCGCTCGCAACAGCACAATCTGTGACAGGGACTCAAACTTCCCCAGCTCTGCACACAGCCAGCAGAGCAATTTGTCCTGTTCCAAGCAGGCAGAGAAGTGTCCCCAGCCAGGCTGGCGTTCACCAGCGTTCAGGAGCTGCTTGCCTTGGGGGATCGTTAAAGCAGTGGCTGCTGATCATTTTCAGCACTGAATCTGCTGCTGCAAAGATGCTTCCAGGGGTGAGGTTTGGAAGCCAGGGTAGCTTTTGGATTTTCGTATTCCTTTCTAGAACTGGGTGTTTCTCGGGGATCAGTGCTTGTCAGTGTTCTGTGTAGTGCCTTATGTGCAGATCTGTGCAGCTGACACAGACCAGGCTCACCCTGAGGTGCCATTTAATTGTGGTGTCACAGAATCATGGAATGGTTTGGGTTGGAAGGGACCTTAAAGGTGATCCAGTACCAACCCCCCTGCCATGGGCAGGGAATCTTTCACTAGACCAGGTTGCTCAGAGCCCCATCCAACCTGGCCTTGGTATCCCTTTGTTAACATAAACAGGAACAGAAGAAACCTCAGGTAAAGGTTTTTCCTTACCCTGTTGTTTCTTGGGTCACTTCCGTTCGGACCTCCATGTCCTGCCTTAAATTATTCTCAGGTATCCTTGAGTTACCAACTCCTTTGTGCCTCTGGGCAGGACCTCCCAGGACGTGGCTGTGCCAGGCAGCTCAGGCTGAGCTGCTCTCAGAGGTGCCTGCACACCTTGTGCTGCTGGAGCCTGCAGGGACCAGCAGAGGAGGTCAGGCATGCACAGAACAGGGTGCCAGCCTCGCAGGGATAATCCCAGACTCTGTGCAGTGTTTTCTGCTGTAAAGAGATGTTTCTACTGCCTTTGGGGGTTGTGTGGTATCAACACTTTGTTGTACATTGTACATTTAGTTTTAAATACTACAGCTATTGTTCAGCTCTTTCTTCATGAACTCTTCTTGCTCTGGTGATCTTGAGTAAAGACCACAAATCTGTACAGTCCCATTGCTCTGAATGCTTCCATGTTCCACGTTTCCTTCCCCTTCCCACAGTGAGGTACGTGGAGCTAACATTTCACTTTGGCCTGAAACCTACTCTTTAATCCAATGAAATTCAGCCATCTTGTACCTTGCTCTTATTTACTGAGTCTCAACATCGTGCACTTGGAACTCCCTTAGGTTGTACTTCCTTTACACAGAGACTGTCTCCATTTGTTGTATTGTTTGTATCTTGATGAGTCTCCCTATCCTAAAACAACAGATGGGAAGTGACAGCTTTGAACTGTTCAGAAACAGGCACATCCCCAACGATGACTGAGGGCCTCCTGAGAAATGTATCACACAGAGCCCTGACTCATGCTCCTGCTGCAAAGGTGAAACCCATTGCTGAGCTTGTCATGGAGAGTTTTATGTTGATTGCCCATGACGTGTGTGCGCTCCTGGGGTTAAGCGAGGGCTTGCATCAGTCTGGCACACTGCATCCCCCTGCTCAGAGTGGAAGGGTTCCCAGTGCCCCAGAGAGAGCAAAATGCCACTGAACTGTGAAGAAATCGGGAGAGACTGGTCCCTCACTCCTCAAGCAGCACCTCCTCACACAGCAGGGGCTCTGGGAGTTCCCTGCTCTCAGTACCATGGTCACAATCCGATTCCAATTCAAACCTGTCCTTCCAGCCTCAGGCACAATGTGTGCTGACCCCGAGCACAGCGACAGCCAGCACTCCCAGGAATGCGCTGGTCAGGCTTCACTCAGTCCCTGCCGTCCCAGGAGCGAGCTGGCCGGGTCTCACTCAGTCCCTGCCGTCCCAGGAGCGAGCTGGCCGGGTCTCACTCAGTCCCTGCCGTGCTGTCAGTGCCAAATGAAGAGTGTTGTGTTTGTTCTTTCCTCCCTCCTCAGCGGCCAGGGTAATGAATGTCCCGTGGTCTGTCAGTGTCTGTGCTCTCCATCACTCAGAGACACCAAGCGAGATAAATGTGCTCTGTAATGAGTGTGGAACAATTCCAGTCAGGGTTTGGCTAAGTGGGCAGGGCAGCTCCTGGAGTCACACACCATCATCTGCAGATCCCCTTGCAGTAGGACTTTGAACTCAGCTTTTGATGTTTAAACTGCAGCCCTACTCCCACAAATCTCAGATTAAGTGAAGTCTTTTATAACGTCTTTTCTTGCATGATCACTTCTTGTGCTTCCTATTTGAGAAGATAATGGACTCTGTAAATTCTCCTGTAAGAGCACCTGTGTCAGTGAGAAACCGTGCCCCAGAAAATTAAATTCTTCTGCTGTATTAAGTGTTCGGATTCCAAGCTAAAGAAACCTTCTGAGTAAAAGCTACTCAGGGCATAGCTTCTCTATTAGCAAAGTGCTGTATACACTAAATTATATTGTGTGGCTGCCTCCAGTTTAGATAAGCACATAAATGAGATGTGCTGAATCTACTCTTTTCACAGGCAGCCATTGAAACTGGGTATTGCAGTGCAGCTGAAACTTTAAAATGGACATTATTCATATAAGTGGGAGTAGTTACTAGTTAATGCTCACACCTTCATCAGGGAAGTAGTGCTGTCGAGAAAAATCAAAATTCCAGCAGCCTCCTGAAATTTCCTGCTGAATTGAGGGATATCAAGTTGAAGAGTATTAAAATAATACAAGGAGGACATTTATTATTCTTTCACCTAATCATAACACATTTACCTCCTTCAGCTCTTCTCATTTCAGTTTTACTGACAGACAGAAAGGTGTGCTCTGCATTAGTAAATGCTCCTCTGCTCTTGGCAGGATCATTTCCACCCCTGTGTTTGGTGAGCACTATGGATGTGTGTGAGTGGGGTGTGCGTGACCTCTGCATTGGCTTAGCCTCCATACAGGCTGATGAACACAGGATAACAGCTTTACTTAAACCTCACCTCGCCACAGAACCACCATGAGCTACTTGATCTGCACTATAAAAGACTGAAAATCTGTGGTGCTTGAAGCAATGATGTGAACCGAGCTCTATTTTGGTCGAGAGACACTGTCCATGAGACAAAGTCCTTGTGGTTTGTGGCTTTGACTTGGTTCTTGGTCTTCAGACATTGGTTTCTTTTAGTTCACTGACTTCATATGAATGCAATATACTAATGCCAAGAGACCATCCTGGTTAAGGCTGAAGCAGAGAGGGGTTGTTTGTTTCTGGATCCTGACTGTGTTTGGCCATAGTTTAAAATTTGAGATTTAAAAAAAGTAGATTTGGTCTTAGATTAAATTTTGTAGATTCTCTTGAGATGCTGAGATCAAACATGGGCAATCCTAGAAGAATTCCATTGTTTGGAGCTGCACTTAAATCAGAACAAATTATAAAAGTAGTCTAAGATGCAGGGAAATGGACTCTGAGTATGACCATGGAGCCCTGTCAGCTCGAACGTTCTGCTTGTCTGATTTTGATCTTCCCTTACGCCAACTAAGCCTTAGTTTAGTGGATTCACTCTTGGCTTTCTTGGAATAAATTAACCACAGCCAAGCTGCATGGCACTGAAATGTCCTGTTACTGAAGTCACAGGCAGGACATGCAGCCTCAAAAGCTGTATAATTAAAGGAATTGTACTTTGCTCTACTTTCAGCACTATTCTGACAAAAAGCAGGTTTGCTGTTCATGTAGGTAAGACAGAATTACGGCAACAGGCTTGGGTTTGTTTTTCTGTGCAGAATTCTAGTGTGGTGTGGACAGGGATTTATTTAGTTCTGTGGATTAGCAGGTTTGTGGTGGCAGTGTCTGTGTGGGTCTGTGTGGGGTTGTGCCTGTGTGGCTCTGTGCCTGTGCACACCCAGGAACGGGCTCAGCAAACCCACAGTGCTCACTACAGAGATCTGGTGCGTGTCTGCTGTTGGCCTTGGTGGTGAACTTAGGAAATTAGCTTCAAAGGCAACATAAATATTCTGCACTGCTTCCCCAGAGCCTCCCTCCCTCCAGAGCTGCAGGCGCTGGGCAGCACTGGAGCTCCTGTGGTCCCGTATCCGAGGCCGGTGCTGCTGGTACTGGAAGGCGAACGGTGCCTGACGCTGCAGCTCTTCCATCTGCCCTGCTGAAGCTGAACACCTTTACAGTCCAGAGCAGAGCTTCAGCTAATGCCACATGGACCACATTCTATTTTCAGTCTGATCTAATGAAATCATGGAGACAGCTGAAAATCGTAATTAATCTAGCACTTAGCCTGGGATTCAGCGAGCTACAGCTGAAACCAATCTTCAAAGAGTTTATTCTCTTCAAATACTTGGACAGTTGTTATTTCATCACGAGCTACTGCTCATGAAGTCAAATACTTCCTCTTAGCAAATTTATGAGAATTTTTGGTCTTTATTTCTTTCTTTCCCCCCCTCCCCCTCAAGTAATAAGGAACCTTTCCTGCTCAGGTCTCAATCAGCTTGCACACCAATTAAGCTAATTGGCAACACATTTGAAACACTCCCTAATTACAGCTGCAGAAATTTTCAGAGAACAACCTTTCTGCAATTTTTCCTTCAATCAAAATATAAAAAGCAATAAACCCCCTGCAACTCTTAACTCTTCCCTGATAAGACTCTTAAAGTCTTCCAGAAGAACTTGGTCCCGTGACTCCCTGGCTTTGTGGCTGCTCAGGGCTGCTGGAGTTGTCAGGGAGGAACTGGACACTTCCAGTGAATTTCCTCATAGGAGATTTTCCCCTGAATAACTTTGGGCAGGCAGTGATGTCAGGAAAGGATACCACTACTGGGGAACGTGGTATTCTGAGTACTGAAGAGCATAAGAGCTGGAGAAGGCTCTCACAAACTAATTTAACTTAGAGCAGCCTTGGGGCTTTGCTAAGTCGTGCAATCAGCCAAACCGTCCCCAGGTGTGCCTTCTAATTAAATACAGAGTTCCTCCCTCAGTCCCCCTTCATTTAAAGAGCAGCTCCTGCTCCCTGCTTACCTCCCTGGGCTTTACAATAGCTTTGAAAGGACGAGGTGTTACATAAAGCCTGCAGATCCTGGTTTTAAGGAAAGTAAGTGGTTTGAATTTTTTGGCTTTTTCCCCCTTTGGTTGTGTTTTAGTGGAGGAGCATTCCAGCTATCTAAATTGGAACATTACTAATAACTGATGGTATCTCACTTGCCATTATAGAGAAAGGTTGAGCTACTTTGGTCCATGAATGAGGTTGGCTTCATCTTTTGTTTGACTTTTTGCCCCAAGTTGGCGGGGGGGGGAAGGTGCATCTTCTCTTTTGGTTCGGTGTCTCCTGTGGGTTGTCGCTTTTATGCGTTACCCCTTTCCATCCAGCATTATTTCAACTGAACTGCCTTGACTTGTTTTCAGTCCCCAAGTGCCGTTCCCAGCTCTAGGCTGCTTACAGAGGAGTGATTTGTTGCCTTGTGGCTGAAGGGACAAATGCTTGAGCGGGGCTGGCACACGGAGTGGGAGACAATGACTTCCACCACTCCTGAAATGTCAGAGCGTGACCTTTAAACAGAGTGAGAGGAGCCAGAGGGCGCCAGCCCTGGGGGTGCTGTGCACAAGCACAGGTGGGCGTTGGTGGGTTTGGGCTGTGAGCAGGGGCTGCATCGCTGCCGTTGGGGGCCCAGCCCGCGGAGTGACCCGTTCTGAGCCCACGCTTCGTCTGTGTGCCCTGGGAAAGCAACAGCCTCTCTCAACACTCAAACTGTGCAGACAAAGGGGCCCGCAGCCTTCAGCTGCCCTGGGAGAGCAGGGTTGTGTTTCACTCGCTGCTGGAAGTGCCCCCAGAGCAGCAGGGAGGCAGTGCTGGTGATGGGGGCACAGGGATTTGTTCCCTGGCACGTGTCCAGCTCTGCTCCAGAATGAAGCTGGAGGTCCTGATGTGCTCACAGCACATGGTGACACCAGATTTTCAGGTGACTCAGGGGGCAAAAGGCAGGAAAATGCTGATAAAACACAGCAATACTGCAGGTATTGAACATTTACTCTGCAGCCAGAACTGAGGGGCTGTGTGTGCAGGCAGCAGGGACCCCTCATGCTGGAGTCACACCTCTGTAACCCCCTCAGCACGCAGGGTGCCTGCACTGTCCCTGCTCACAGGGCGCTCCGTGCACTTTATCCAAACCTTCTCACTGCAGGAGTTTCTCCTGTTTCTGTCCATTATGGTGAGACTCTTCACCTGTCATGAGTATTTCCTGCCGAGGTATTCCCACTGAGTCTGCTCTGTCTTCCTTCTCCAGATGGAATGGTCAGGTACCAATATTCCCTGTAACACGTGGAGTTCCTCACTTTCAGTGACTATGAGATCAGTAATGCTCTGTGCTATTTGTACAATTTAAAGTGCTCAAGTCTTAAATTTTATATGTGGCACCTCTGTGAACCATATGTAATTTGGCAGAACACTTTTAATATGTCATTTTAATGCTTTTGCTTTCCTTCACTTTCAGTGGTTTGTCTTGGTTGATTTATTCCTGGTATTTCCTGAAGTGCCAGGCAGTAAATGTCTGTACATTTTGTGATTTGTTTCATCAAGTCAAACTGTTTTTCAGGGCCTGGGAGAGGGGTCTGGAAGTACTTGTAGAATGCATGCATGGAGATGTAAAGAAGCTTATCTTAATTTGTAAAACAAGAGATAGTAACATAAATTAGATTAAGTAATCAGTGCTTTTCTGTTTGGTCTTAATTATATATTTGTTGTCTTCCAAGTACAGGTTTAATCCTTATCTTTGCTGTGTATTAAAACAACAGTTCGTAGTGATTTGTGGATTATGATAATGAGGCATAGAAATATTTGCACAATTATTTATTCCACTTATGCAGTGATGTGATTTTATCCAGCTAGGGCAATGAGAGGTAGCCCATGTGTTCAGGCACAGCCATTCATTGGGAAGCAGTGTCAGGCTTTAAAGGAACTGCCTTTATCATGAATGTACTAAACTTAAAAAAAAAATTCCAGTAGCTCTTATACATGCCAGTGCCTAGGATGTGGATTAAAATGGAGATGCAGAATAGCTTTCCTGTGAAAGTAATTTTCGAAGAGATGGAACTTGAGAAGAAAGATTGGAGGCTTTAAGTTTTTTTCTTTTTAATTTTTGAAAGGTAACATTATCCTTTCTTACAGTTTCCTTAGGGTTTTTTCCTTCCCTTTTGTAGTGCTGGGGTGCTGAAAGGTGTTTCACTTTGGATTGACCTGAGATAACTGTTTTTAGGTTTAGATTCGTTTAGCTTGGCAGATGAAAAATCAGTTTTCACACAGACTTGGAGTGGAGTACAGGAACTGCAGCAGCAGTTGTGTAAAATAACCCTGCAGAACAAAATGCAGTGGCCAGTGCGGGTTCCAGCTGGAGCTGGGATGGGGCAATGCCTTTCTGCTGGGCTGCTCCTGCAGACAAATCCCACCATCTGTCTTGCTCCACCTGGCAGACACTGCTCTTTATTCTGGAGACATTCAATTAGAGAACTTCAGCTTTTAATCTGTTATTTACAAGCAGTGATGTGAAGCATCAGTCAATTACACAATTGTAGAATTAATTTGGTACAGACTTTATATATACAGCTTAATGTCTGCTTGCAGTAGGATTTGCACTTAACTGCACACAAACAGCAACACTAAATCTGAATTAAACCATTTCAGATGTGCACATGGATTCACACATGTGAATACTCAAAGAGATGTTCATGTGGATAATGGGATGGAATGTGCAAAGTCCCAGCCTCAGGAGCTGGCTGTGACAGGGACTCCAGTTTGTGTTCTCTGTAAGAGTGAGGACCTGCTTGGCAGAAAGTGTATCTGTAATTTGGTTTAAATGTACTCTAATTGTTTCTGAGCCTTCCATTGTATGTTTTTCACCAGTGCTTCTGAAATCTCCTGTTGAAAGCTGCTCAGTGGGACTAAAATGCAAAACTATTCATGTCCAAGGAGCAGGGATTTTTAAGTATCCAAGCTAATTGCAGGGTAGGGGAAAATTATCTTGTGCTCCCAGTGGTTCTTGTGCATTTCCCCTGCAGTCCCTGTTGCTGCTGAATATCAAACACCCTCCTCATTCTCCAGGAGGAACTGTCCTGCAATTAAATCACAGAGCAGCCAGCTCCATGGGTTAGCAGCATCCCTCCTGGGGGTTCTGACTGTGACACCCAGCCACAACGTTCCAGTTTCTAGTCAGCCTTCAAGAAAACAAGGAATTTAGCTGAGGTGGGTTTTAATAGAACCTTTAGAATCTGTGAGGAGATGTGAAACTGGCTCAAAACTGACAGAACAAACTCCCAGAGAAGTGCCAAGGAAAACACTGGAGACTTTGTCAGGCAGAGTCTCATTTTTGGTGTTTGTGGAGTGTTGAACACTGCAGCAAATCCATCGGTATCAGCTCATCTAGAGAGCACTTTTAAATAGCTATGAGAGGGAATGAGGGTGGTTTGAAAAGGCAGAATAAATTTCTGATTGAGATTTTGCAGATTTGCATGAGCAAATGACTCCTTAGATTTAGTTAAATGAATACTGGATAAGTTTGGGGTTTCATGCCCTTCGAGGTTTGCTGGGATAGCAAAACAAGATATTATGGGACTATGAAATGATGATGTCAATCCTCTTGACTCTCCTCTCTCTTACGCTTTTGAGACCGTTGAGAGAGGAGCACACTGGTTTATTTCCAGAACAAGGAGAGATTTTAAAGGCAGAGGAAAGTGCCACAGATTGTAGAACACATTTCCAAAGAGGCAGCAGAGAAAGTACATTATTGCAGCCAGCCCAGATAAGCTGAGCCCTCTCACCTGAGAGATGACCACCCAGTTTGGCCAGTGGGGACAGCAGGATTTTGTAACTGGGAGGAAAATGAGAAGGGAGGAGCCATTTTACAGCAAGCTTTAGACTGGCCAGGCTCTTCTGCTCAGCTGTGTTTGGGAGTGGGTTATCATGGGCACTCCTGGGGATGATGAAGGCCCTGAGACAGAGCCAGCTCTGCAGAACTTCCTCTAGCAAAAGTGCATCCTCATTTCTCCTTTCTGGCATTGAGACACACCAGGTGCCCTGCCTGGCGGGTCAGAGGTAGCTGAGCACCTGCCAGAAGTCTGATGGCATTCAGTGGCCAGAATAAGGCTGAAAAACTGCCTGATTAATTATTCTGGTGTTTGGGTGCCCTTTTTTTTCAGGCAAATTCCTTTTCAGAGACCTTAGCTCCCTGCTTAGCTGACAGGAAGATGAAAAGGCTGGGGAATGTGTCAGGTCACCTTGTAGCAAAGGAAAACTTCATGGGAAGGATGAAGACCCAGTGATTCAGCCGCTCATAAGAACATGTCAGGAAGGATCTTACTCATCTCCATTAATGAGCGTAGCCTTTGATTTGGGGAGGGCGGTGAGGTTTCCTAGTGGCTGCTGACAGATTTGGACTGTACATGTTATTTTAGAACAGCATTTCAGGGCAGGAATTAAAGCTTTGTTTCCTGAATCCACCAAGCAGGAGGAGCCTGTGGATCTAGAACATTGTGCTTTCCCAGGTGTGCGGAGTGTCGATCCCAGTGAAAGACAGAAATACCCCAGTGTTAACGAGCTCTGCCTGTGTCCTGTGCTGCCACAATCAGATTTTCCTTGCACCTGTTTGCATGTGTGTATTTACCTCCTCTGGGGTCCTCCAGTTTCCAGACTGTTTCGGTACAAAAGGGACCTGAACAGGTACCTGTTACTGTCTCCAGTTCCTTCGGAGAACACACTCCGGTGTCTTTAAGCTGCGCTTTCTTTAATGAATGTGAGATGGGTACGTGTTTAGTGAAATATTGCTGGGTTTATTGAAATTCCTGGAAATTTACTGCATATACCAGCACTGTGGTGTTATTTAAATATGACTTAAAAAGATTTTTGTAATTTTTTTTTATCTTGTTAGTGAATGTAGCATCGAAGATCAATATTGTAATTGTTGGTTGTACAAATTCAGTATTAGGCACAGAGCCTGCAGCAAGATGTAGAGGCCTGATATGGATTAAGAAAATTAAAATTAATTTTAAAGAAACCCATGCTCTGGAGGGGAAGAATGCTCAGCCAGCAGCCCCCAACACTCTGTGCTGCAGCCCCACAGCAGTGGGATGGGGCTGGGGCACAGCTGTGGCTGTCTCAGGGAAGGGCAGCAGCAGGAGCTGCTCTGTTCCCTTTGCTGACTCAGCTGTTCATTTAATGCTTAGAATTCTTTCTTCCTGCCATCAATAATGGCCTGGTAGCAGAACTGCAGCCTCTGCACAGCCCTGGGATCCCTGCAGAAAATGAAGAGGGAATTTTGTAAAGCTGTGAGGCAGAATCTGATGAACCTCTGATGGTCTGAACAGAGTCTGTTTAAACAGTGCAAGGCTGTTCCTGCACAGTCCTGCATTTCTGCCTCTGTCATGAGGGGTTTCACAGTGGATGTTGGACTCCTGTCACTCTCCATTCCCCTTACTCAGTCCTACTTTTCTTTTGGTTCCCAAACATAATTCACTAAGAAACTGTGCTTAAGTCAAGATATTCCTGGCAAGTATTTCAGCTTTCTGATTTTTTGGGGTTTTTTTGCTTGTATGTTTGACTGTTTTGTTCTTTAAATCTTTGAGGTCTTCATTTATTTCTTTCTCTGCAAGTAGAGACACAAGTGAGGAGGGGCAGGGCAGAGATGGAGACACATGAACTGTTACTGTCGAAAGCCTCAAATATTTCACAGAATCACAGCAGCTCTCATCTCTTGGTCCTCCTGCTGTTTGAGTGTCTCGAGCCTGGGGTGGATCCCTCCTGTCCTGGGGCTCACCTTTCGTGTTCATTGAATGATTGCAAGAGAGGCAGCCCTGGCGTGTGTCAGGAGGGTGAGGGAGGGCAGCTCCCTGCTTGCTGTGATGCATGGGACAGGGATGATCTCCCCGTGGCTGGGACCTTCCCCCCGAATCCCCTGCAGCTGATGGGCTGGGGACAGACAGCCTCTGTGGTTGCTGATGTTCTGTGTCTGGACTGGCAGAGAAATTTTCCTCTGCCACTCTTTCCCTATCCCCCAGTACCTACTGTGACTGTAAGTTTTGTTTATTTTGTTGGCTTTTTTTTTTCTTTTCCTGATTTTCTCGCTGTAAACTTTGTGGTGCCCATCACTGCTTTGCCCTTTCATGTTCAGGCTGACATCACTTTGTGAAGCAGTGTCACATGCTTTTATCTAAATACTTTTCTCTGTAATTATTACTTTGCTGCCTTTTCAGGTGGGAGCCTGCCTTTGTTATATGATCTTTCTCTGATCATTTTTGTATCACTTGGTAATAGAAAGGTGTATGTGTTCCTCTGAGGCCCTTTTATTTAAATGATTTCTTTATCTGTCTGTCAGTGTGAATAATAAAACAACTTCAGGATTGTTCATCTCTCTCCTAATGAATGATGAGGTGTCACCTGTTCTAACATCGATGATTAATTTACAAAAGTTTCTTCAAACTTTAGTAAAATGGGATATTCAAAGAAAATATTGTGTCATCAGACCTCAGTGCTGTTGTCAAAAAGATTTTTATCTGCCTGTTAATCGGGCCCATTAAGGCAGCTGGAGCTCCTGGAGTGATGTGTGAGCTGGGAGCTCAGTCTGTGAGTGTCACACACCCCCGGGTGTGCCGGGTGAGCCCCCGGGTGTGCCGGGTGAGCCCCCGGGTGTGTCACACACCCCTGGGTGTGCCGGTGAGCCCTGCAGACCCGCCAGCTCAGGTACCAGAGCTGAGGAATGGGAGGTGCAGGGTGAGTGTGTGACCCTTGCTGCTCCTTGGAGCCCTGCACAGCGGGTTGTGCCTGTCAGGATCAGACCTGCTCTATTCCCGACATGAGGGCATGGAAATCCTTTGATGCTGAGATTAAACTTCCAGAATTATCATTTAGGGCAGCCCACAAGGAGTTCCCGATGGTCAGGCTTGTGAAAATGATAAATTCATGTTGGTTTTAGCTTATTGCCCTGCTTTTGGAGCATCAGGTAGTGGCTTATGCTAAGACAGGATTGTTTCTGTGCTGCTGGTGCTTCCTCTGGTGGGGCAAGAGCTCCCTTTGCAGAAAACCTGCTGGGTGTTTGTACCAGTGGTTCAGATGTGCTTTGGGCAGGCTCTGACGTTTCCCCTTGCAAAGGCCTCTCGTTCAGCACATCGATAACTGACTTGTCCTTCTGATCAGGCAGATCCTCATGAAGTTTGAGCGTCTCGGCTCAGAGTGCTTCCTTCTTTGCATGACTCAACACTTAAAAATTCTTTATTTCTCACTGCAGTAGTGATGCTTGATAGCTTTCATTAAAGGAGTGGTTTGAAAATGTGCAGTCCTCTTAGAAGTGACGCTACAGGTGATTTGTCTGCATCTTTGTGAAGTTTAATTTGCTTTATTCAGCACCTGCTGTTGTGAAGCTGCACTCTTTAAAATACCCCAACTTGTTTAAAATTCCCTTACGAGAAATGAGGAGTCACCTTTTCACCAAGAAGCTCTTCAGCGTGGTCTGCAGCCTTGATGTCCAAATCATTCCTCCCGACTTTCTAACAAGCTCTGCAGAGATGCAGAACTGGAATGAGAGTTGCAATAACTGGGGGAAGAGGGAGAAGTTGGCAGGCTGGGAACAGCATCGCTCTTGGAGAAGAATGATAATTTCCCAAGGATGAAACGGTCACGGGGAATGTTATAAAGTGAAGCAGGCAGAGCAGTCTGAAATGCTAATAAGGAGAGGACTTAACAAGAAATTGGTGATTTTGGGCCTTGAAGCCATTTTTCTTTTTAATTTGTTACAGATAAATGCATGGCTCTTGGGTTGCAGGGTTCTATTTTTGCTGTGCTGTTTGTGACACATCGATTTGGCCTTATCACCATTCTCTGGGCACTTGCCCTTTAGAGTGCTGGGCTTGGTTACCAAAAGCAGGAGATTTTTTTGGAAACTGTTCTTTAGTGGTGTGACAGCACAGGAAGGAGAGACTGGGGTTTTGCTGCAGGGAGCCTGGATTCTTCAATTTCTCTGCTGGTGTGCTGATTGTCCTCCTCCAAGCAAGCAGGTGAAGACCACTGGCAAGTCAGTGCTCTGGTGTGAATAGTGACACTTAATTGATGTTAACTGATCAATTGCTGTGCCAGCCTTGTGTTGCACAGCTGTGTAGGGAATAATGTGGTCACTGGAGACTTTTAAATATCACAATGCACTCATTAGGAAATGCTCAGCTGGAAGAAACTGCTCATCTGTGGGGAAGAAACACCTTTGGACTGTTTCTGTGATTGGAGGCAGGGGGTCACCACCAGAGAGGGGATGGCTCAGCTTCCTCTCACCTCTTTGTGGCAGAGGGGTTCAACACGAGGGTGTGATGGTTTGGGGTTGGTTGTTTTTTGTTTATTTCTTGTGGGTTTTTTATTTTATATGGCAAAGCAGTGGAAGTGTACAGGAAAATCTGATTTAATCCTCAGCCTTCCCTTGCATTTTGCCACTGACCTAAAGCTGCTGTCAATAAAGCAAAGCAAGCCCAAAATCCAAGGTTTAAAAGTGCAGTGCTGGTGGTTCTAAGGAAACTGAAGCTGCCACGAGGGTGGCAAGAGGAGGAGCGCGGGAAGTCCTCCTTGGGAAACTCCAGTTTGGTTTATTTGTGCGTGAGGGCTGTGGAGGATGCTGGAACCTAAGGAAGGAACATGACAAGCAGCTCACAAACCCTACAGGATGGGAATGATCCTACTCAGATCTTCATGTAACACAGTCTGAGTTCTCTCTGTCCACTGGAAGTGACCCAGAGTGGCCGAGCAGATCACCTCTGTTAAAACTGGCTGAGCTACACCTGGGCAAGGGACTCACTCTGTGCGTAGCTTGGCTTTAAAATGCCTCCCTTTAGAGCATTAGCACATCAGCCACTTAACTAGGCTAAAACTGAAATACCTTAAGTTTTCAAAAGTGAGTATGAAGTTTTATTGGAACAGACATCTCCTGTGACGGTACTTTCCAGAGCTGAAAATACATCATGCTAGCAGATCTTTTTTTCTAGATATTTTGGCTAAAATTATTTCAATTCATAGCAAACCTAGAAGAGCAGAAGGGTTCAGAAGATTCAAGGAGAGCAGCTGAAACTAACTAAAAAGGTAAAATTTCTGGCCTTACTGAAAAGAACCACTTATCTCAATCCCCAAGACACAGCAACAAAATTCATCTATTGCATTACCAGCCCGAGCTTGCAGCTGGAAGGCAATTTCCCTAAGAAGTTGTTACCTTCAATCTACAAGAAAAAGACAATTTACTTTTTTTTTTTAATACTAGTGTTATATAATTGTTTGGAAGAGTTTTATATCTCATGAATGCTGGATGATTGTGGATTGAACAGTTTTAAAAATAAAGTAACTAAGGGCTGAAATCCCAAGGATGTGGCAATACAGAAGGAAGTTAGTGGTCTGGCAGATTCCTTCAATTTTCTGAAGCCGTGGTCGATAACTTTGCAGTAAAACTGAGCTGTGAGGAGTGTTTTTGTCACTGACTGAAAGCTGCTGTTACGTGATCCTAGAGGAATAAAAGATTGAAGATTTTTAGCCAGGCTGCAGCACAAAATTAACAGTTTAATGAGGAAAGCAGTGTGACTGAAAGGCGAAGGCAGCAAGTTCACAAATGTCACGTTGAGGGATGTATGCACCAGCTTTGGCTGTGCAGGAGGAAACTGGACATGCTGCCTTTTTCTCAGATGTTTTCAAATTCACTGACCTACAAATTGTTTGCTTCTCCCATCAATGGCAAGTGTTCTCTAAACAGCATCAGCCAGAGGAGGATTTACTCGGGAGAGAGGGAAGAAAACCATCCTCTTCCCACATCTCAGGTGGGCACTGACTGAAATCCGCAGCAGACTCCTCACAGCACGAGGGGTCACACACAGTCATCGTTGCAAGGGATTGAGGAATAATAGCTCCTGGCATAAGCATGGCATCAAAACCAGATTTTATTGGTTTCCTTCACACTGCTGGGATCGTCTCCTGAAACCAGAGTGCTGTGAACACCTCCCAGCTGAGGTGGGGTGTGTTCCCCAGAGCCTGGGGGAGCACTTCCTCCAGTCTGGGGCTCAGGACCCCAGGCTTTTCCCCCCGCTGGACCCCGCGTTCTCCCATGCAATGATTCAGCTTGAGGTGAGCTGTTCTTGCAGCTCCAGCCTGGGTGGATCTCTGGGTTTTGGTTTAAACACCTCCGTTTGTTCAATCTGGTCCCTCTCTGTGCTGTTCATCCACACAGAGCTGGCAGGGCTGCTTCATGCCCTGCCCTGCTGCACGTGGTTTTTCTGCTGCCAGGGTCTAGATGCAGAGGAATTTTCAGACACAGTGAGTGGTTCAGGAAAGATGAATTGCAGTTCTTGAATGTAATTGTTTATTTTTTTGTCTTGATGTTATTTCCTTAACAGCACTTCAGTTCTCCATCCTTTTTCTTTGACATACTTAAAGTGAGAGTCACTGTGGCATTTTTGTCTTAATTATTCAGGTGGGTTATTCCAGTGGAGTTTTGATTGTGATGGTATAGATAGAATGTAATATTTAGGATTGATTATATAATTTAAATCTTTAAAACACCACTTTTATGCTGGGTCTCACTCAATAACACACAAAATTGTAATCTTCTGCAATTCTGCCTTTGTAAAAGCATGCATCATTTTTACAAAAATAGTCATGGTTGTAATTAAGGACACTGAGAGTTGTTTTTGTTTTTAATTTCCTATCCTTCAGAATCCCTAATAAACTTTCACGGTCAAAATCCAGATGGTACTGCAGAGCTCAGTGTTGTTTTTGAGCCTTTTTTTTCTGTTTGTGCTGATTATAACTGTCCCCAGATAAAAGTTTAAAATTGTTTGAATTTTTGGCCTTTGGCTGTTTGGAAAGCTGCTGTCAGCTTCCAGCACAAGCCAGTTATATTCAGTGCATGCTCACAGCTTGGTGGTGGGGGAAGGACTCCAGTGAGGACCAGTTTGCCACTGCCCAGAAATTTAAAACCAATGCCCCCTATTGCAGCTGGTGAGTTGTTTCCTGTTTTCACAGGCAGTTCACCTTCTCTCCTTCTTTCCCCCTCATTTGTGTTGCTCTCCTCTGAAGAGCCACTGATTTACAAAATCTGAGGAACGTTGTCCTGTGGAGATGGGGAATACAGAGGGAAGGTTTTCAATCCCTCAGATAATTAAGCACTAAAATAAATGATTAAAAAATTATGAGGTGAAACACTCTGCTAATTTTAATATAAAAATAATGTACTTCTCCCTATGGAACACAAGGGAGGGAGCTGCAATCAAAATAACGGGAATAAAAATGGAATACTCTGGGGTTTTTTCCTTTCTCTAAGTTGCTTCTTTGATGCCTCACTGTGTTTAATGGTGCTTTGCCAAGGTGTTGGGAGGAGAGTGAAATGAGTGTGGAATTCATAAACGGGGCATTAGATGGGGGAGGATGCTGTGGGCTGGGGGAGCTGAGGAGTGCAACAGCAGCACAGCAGATCCTGCCCGGGCTGGGGAGGAGAGCTCCAGCCCTGCAGCTCAGCACCAGCAGGGCCAGTCGGGGCTGCTGGAAATCCTTGTTGGAGGATTAGCCAGAAAAAGGTCTTTGAAAACTCCACTTGCTCCCAGTGCGTGCCTAGAGGAAGAGTGGGAGCTGAATGCCCAAAAGACTAAGGCCAAAATGAAGGGTGGTTTGTGTGCAAAGAAGCTCTGCAATTTATGAAAAGTAATCTTTATGCAGGTTCTAAGGTGAATTTGCTGCCTCTGGGGGATCACAGGACTTCAGGCTTGCAGTTTAGTCTCATATGTTGACATGTGCTGGGGCCATTTTCCTGATTCTTCAGATAGGCTTTATTTCCAATTCTTTCGGGTTTGAGTAGACATTAATTAAACTTTCAAAAGTAAGGATTTAATGCAGTTGTTTATTGGAAGAGGAATTTCACTTCTTCGAGATATAGAAAAGGATTTTGTGTAGCTCTTCTGCAGTCCTTTCTTCCTGGCTTCTTTCATTCTGAGATTGGTTCCTTCTGAGTGATGCCCACCCTTACCTAGGGTTAGTTTCTCTTGGTTTGTTGCTGGTTTTTAGGTGTTTCTGTGGATTTTTTTCCTTAAAAGACCAGTTGGTTTTGCTTTTATGTCTAGAAAGTCTTTTGCCCCCCTTTTAAACTTGATTGTTTTGGGTTGTGTTAGTGCCTGGAGAGCCTAACCGAGGTCACAGCCTTGGGATTTTCCGTGCTGCTCCTACACAAATAGTAAGATGAGTCTGTTATGTTTGCAGCCTACACAGACAGAGAGGGTACGGGGAAAGAAACAGCAATACCCTTTCTTTTTGGACATAGAACAGCAGTACAGGAAAAATGACTTGTCTGAGATGGACAGAGTGGATTGCAGAACCTAAATGGAAAATTCATGGTTAGGAGTAAATGGAATTAGTTTAGGCCACCACGGTACTTAATGAGGAAATAAATATTTAGGTCAGATGCCAAACAAAAAAATAAAGACTCCTTAAAGCATTTGTGAATTAGAGCTTGAGAAACTGGGTTGTCTTTGAATGCCGTCTGTGGTAAGCCTTTGTTCCCTTTCTGAATAAGGGTAAGGATTTGGATTTGCTCTGGGGGAGAAAAACGCAATTTATTTCATAATTAGGGTGGAAGATGTGAGCACGAAGGTCAGCTGTTCAAACAGGCAAGGTGATGCTGCATTTGCATCTGTGTTTGTTAACGGTGTGTGTCTGCTCTTCGGGGCTGGCAGTTCCTGGAAAGGATGCAGAGCTTGTTTTCAGCAGGACAGCCTGCCTCGGGTCATTGCTGGATGGCACAGTTGAAGTTTGTACCCTGCAGGGGGAGAGGCTCCGTGTCGTTGGAAATGTTCTCTCAGCGTGCAGTGATGAGCAGCCTCCAGATAATGCAGTTGTATTAGGGGACAGTGTAGGGTTAGGCAACAACAGTGGCACAAGCCCTGATGGTGATGTACAGAAAAAACCCTCTTTTCATGGACAAAGTGAAATGGAAGGGACTGTAAATCGGATGCAAATAAAGCTCCTTTTGAAATCCTCGAGCAGCAGGGTGATGTAAAGGAGCTGTTGTGTAAATGGTTATCATGCTAACTGTTTTCAAAGTGAAGTTCAGCCTTGTGCAGGAAACCACTTACAGTCCATGTCTTGCCTGAGAGTGCTGGAAAGGTTGCAGTGAACTCTGAGTGGTCCACTGGCAGCATTTGATGTGAAATCATTGCACTGGATTCCTGTGCAGGTGGAGTTGCAGTAATGATCAGATTGTTTCACATGTGCCTGTGCAGTGATCTGGGGCTGCAGGTGCTGACTGGGTAAGTCTGTTCTCTGATGATAAATGTCTACTGCAAGTGAAGATGTGACCTTTGGCATGTGTAAACTGCACAAGCTACTTCTTTTAATCTGGCTGTCATGCAGAATGTATCATAAACCATTGTCCTCCAAGCTGATTAGATAAATCATCATCTCTCAGGCCACCTCTGCGTGGACTGCTGAGGTTTATTGCCACTAATCCCAGCTGCAGCACTGTCAGGGCCCTCAGTACAGTCAGCAGGGTTATATCACAGTATGAGCTGGAGATTTGATCTTTTAAACTCTCCTTTCCTTCTGACAGTGACTGAGAGCCGAGGGATCCTGGAGAGCATACAGAGATTTTCTCTGCTGCCAACATACTTGCCTGTGACCTATCGTATCCACAATGCAGATGTTTCCTTCTTCCTTAAGGAAGCCAACCAGGACATTATGAGGAACTCTAGCTTGCAGTCCCGAGTGGAATCCTTCCTGATCTACAAATCCAGGAGTCCACCCGTGTTAAACGCCAGCTATGGACCTTTTTCCATTGAACAAGTCGTGCCCCAGGACTTAATGTTGTCTTCAAATCCTTTTGGATCCACTAACAAGTTCTCCTTTAACTGGAAGCTTCAGGCCTACATCATGAGCACCAAGATCTACCTGAGCAAGCCCAAGGTGCAGGTGCTGTTCTACGTGGTGGGCAGGGACTGGGACGACCACAGCCCCTCGGAGCGGCTGCCCTGCCTGCGCGTGTTCGCCTTCCGCGAGACGCGCGAGGTGCGCGGCAGCTGCCGGCTGCGGGGGGACCTGGGGCTCTGCGTGGCGCAGCTGGAGCTGCTGCCCGCCTGGTTCAGCCCCCCCTCGGTGGTTGCTGGCCGGAAGAAACACACGGACAAGTCTGAGGGGAGCCCCGTGGAGCTGTACTACTCCATACAGCCTGGAGACGAGAGAGGGGAGTGCACCAAGGAGGAGGTGAGGAAAAGCAACGGGATCCGGTCGGGGCGCAACGACATCGATGAGTCGGGACCTCCCTTGCAGAGGATTGGAAGTGTTTTCCTTTACCAGACACACGCTGCCCCTTCTCTAACAGAAATGAGATTGGATAATAATATTGTCATCCAGTATGCACCAAAGACTGTCAAGCAAGGTGACATTTTGACTTTCCTTGTATCTGTTGCTAAAAACTCGACAGAAGATCAGTTCACACTGAGGTAAGGCTGGTTTGTGTTTCCTTGGTACCTTTCTTTTTGTTACTCTGCTCTTGGAAGTCACTTGCTCTGTATAAATTGCCTAACAGTCCATCAAGTGCTGCTCTCCAGAAATTGTATTGCAGTTGGTTGACCCAACATTTCTCATGTTGTTCAGTCTAATGTTGTATGAATTGTCTGGGATGTGATCTCGTGGAGTGAGAAAGGCCTTTTCCTGAAGCTGTCCTTCCAGGAATGCCTACAGAAATTGAAGTGGTAGAGCTGGGACATATCTGTGTACTAAGAGGAGATAACATCTTGAGAGCTGGAGTTTGCAGTTCTCCTAATCTCTCAATGGACTCATGTTGAGATTAATAAAGCTTAAATCACAGTTATTTATAGGAAATGAGCAAGAATTGGGCATCTGAGTAGGATGAGTCACCTGCTTCAGCATCTCTCCCCAGCTTGTTGTAAGGCTGGTTCTGTATTACAGGATGTTTGAGGTTCCTAAGTGTTATTGATACACCCAAACAATTTCTGAAAATGAGAACCTACCCGAGGGGTGGTGGTGGGTGTTTGAGTGTAACGTTGAGTGCCTCGCACTGAGGGTCACAGGGGCAGCTCCCTGTAAGCACCAGTGGAATACAGGACAGAGCAGAGTGTGGTGCCTGCAAGGGACACTGTCCAGTTTTCTTTCCAAGTTTGCCCCTGTGTTCCAGCACTGGAAACAAGGCTTGTGTGGAAAATCTGCGTGTGCAGAGGTGATTCAGTTCTTACATCCCTTACTTGTGCCACCTCTGCTTGAGCTGGAGGTAAATGCTGTACTCTGGCTTCTGGGGATCAGGCTGGTTTGTCTGAGGCGTTTGTCCTAGAAATGGTGCCTGGTGCCAAAGCTCCCCCAACATTCCTCTGAAAGAGCGGGAGCATCCCAGGAGGGAGCAGTGAACTCCCACTGGTACAACAGCACAGAGCAGCACAGGTCTGGGGCTGTGCTCACAGACACAGAGCCCCAGAGGGGCCTGGAGCTGTCACCTCAGAAATCACTCCCTGTTGGGACTGGAGATGAAACACACACGCCTTCCTCTGGGGGTTACACATCTCAAACTCCAGCAATGTCTGGGAAAGTCACCCAGATACATTTCAGGGCTGAAAATGGGACAAGGCTGGAAATGGAACATTCATGAACTTGGATGTCTGCCTTGGCCTGGAGTAAGGAGTAACTCAGATGTGACACTGCTGACCTTAGGAAGAGCTCAACACAGTAATTTTATTTTCCTTCCTCTTCCCCCAGGGAGGTTTGTGGGGGATTTCTGGGGGAAGCAGTTTGCCCTAAAATCAGGACATTTTCCCTTTGCAGGTGTGTGATGTATAAACTGAATAACCACAGCACTTGGTTGTTGACTCAAGGACAATTATTTCTTTTTCATCTGGTGGAGGACAAAGACCTCCCCTCACTGTATCAGTTTCTCATTTTCTGAGTCAGTCTGAGATTTAAATTGTTTCCTGAGTGCTGATTTCAAGCCAGACAATCCATGTTCCTCATAGCAAGTGTTCCGGGATGTCTTTATCTTTATTCTCTACGTTAATGACTTAAAAGGGATCACATCAACAGATGTGGAAACTTCTACTGTATTTGAAAATAGGTTTAAATATAAGCATTAAAACCAATTTTTTTTTAATCTAAAAGAGAATTAAGGTTACAAAAGTTTGGTTTTACCCTGTAAATGTAGAGTCTTAGAAATCCCACTTCAAAGCATCTCTATTTCCATGAGCTGTAATCCATTAGAAGTGGAGCTAGTTACAACCATGATAATTATGTTACATGTAGGTTTATAAAATTTTCAAAAAGCTTGCTTTGTTTAAATTAGGATGAAAACTCGGCACCTGAACTTTTAAAGGAATGCTTCTGAAATGAATTTTTTGGAACAAAAAGGAAACCATGCGTTTGAATTGTAGCTTTTTATTTTGAGATCTAAGGTATCATAAAACAAAAAATAAGCTAAAAATAGGTAGTGAATATCAGTTCAAATGAAAAGTGTGGCATTCTTGTCTTAAAAACAGCACTTTGCTGTTACCTCTTAAAAACAAACTTTGGAACAACTTGCTGGTACTCGTGTTGCCTTCTTGAGTTCTGACTTCTCTTGACCTGCTTTTCTGAGAGTCCCTGGCTTTGAGATGTCACCTGCAGCAGTGTCAGAGCAGTTACAAAACTGTTTAACTGTGCTTCTAGGGAGCCATTCCTCTCTTTGATCTGGGTCCACCATCTCTAAGGGGTTTTTGTTGGGTTTTTTGGTCAGAACTGTGGTTTCTGTCTTCATCCCTCCATGATGTTCTCCACCTCTCTGGTCTCTTCATTCTGGTCTCTCTGATAAAGAAAAAGGTCCCTTTCCCTCCTCCCCCAACATAACTGTTTTATGAGGAAAATTGTATTAATTTTTATTTTGAAACAGTCCATTATTTTTCTAAGTTCTGCCCTGAGTGGCAGCAAGATTTGGAACTGTATTCAGAAAGTGAGGCCAAGGGCTGCTGGCAAAATGCTTTTACCATTGCTTTTGCTCCAGTGGACTGGAAATTATGGCTTGAACAGATGGAAAATATAGGATATACAGGTCAAAAAAGAAGAAACAGACATGCAAAACAGCCAAAAGTAAAAAATTACTCATCACTACTGAATATTTTATGTTTCAGAACTGTTATGCTTTGAGTGAACGCTATCCCCTTTCTAAGAGGAAATTGTCTTCAAGGGGAGCCTTCTAGGAACTGCTGAATAGTAAAAGATTTAGGGAAAGGTACCTTTGGTTTTTATTTTTGGTTGTTCTGCACAAGGGAAGATTTAGAGGAGTGAATGTGGAACTGATGGACTGTTTTTAATTTTGTGAAAGAGTTGGACCATAAGAGCCAAGGTCTAGATTTTGTTTTTTAATGAACTAGAGAAATTAAAAATATTTGTCTTGACTCTGTATGAGTGTGAGAGATAGAGGAAAGGAAGGAGATAAAATACAGATGATGGGTAAATATGGAATATTGCTGTAGGTGAATATGGAATATTGAAAGCTCTGACTGGAGCACTGAGCCTTAGGAAACTGGGTGATTTCTCACCTTCATTCAGCACTTGCTTCCCCTTCTTCATCTTTTTTTCACTTTTTCTTGTGCTGGTGGCTGGGGAAGGCTGAAGGCTCTTCTTCCTTCCCATCATGGGTGCTGAAAGTTCCCTGAAGTTCATAGAAATTATTCTAGTCTGTCTTGTTTTGCTGTTTTTCTCCAATTTCACGATACACGTATTGGAAACTGAAACGAAAGTGAGATCTTTATTTGAAATGCTTTGCTGAGGAAGGAAAACATGAAGTATAATTTCATGTCAGTCTTTCCAAAGGCTTTCAGCAATTAAAGCCTCAAAGCTGTGGTGTTACACAACTCCAATTCCCGTTTGCAGCAAGCCCAGGTTCCTGCTGGTTGTTAACTCTGTGCTGGTACACACATCCCAGTCCATCTGGGCAGGGATGCCAGAGCTCCCCAAACCCAGGCACAGGAGTTTCCTGAATCCACACTGCACACACAGTTCTTTTTTATCGGCTTTTTTTGCTGGGCCTAATAAACATAACCTTCCATTTTGTTTTAAAGTAAACAGGATTGATACTTTCTGCTTGCAACCTTTGAAATTTGTTTTCCTATTTCTGGAGATGAATCAGCAAAGAAATTATAGAGCTAGAATTGCCTTAAGCTACTGCGTGTCAGGCCTAGATATATTCATGAGTGAAAAAAGCAGCAACTTTTTTTTTTTTTTTTTTTTACAGTTATTCAATTTATAATTGCACTTAGTGAATCCTGTGTGAGGAAATGGCTGAACATTGTAATAGAAACTCATAAACCTCTAATATTGGGAGAAAAGTAAGGGTTTTTAATAAACTCTATGCTATTTCTGCATTTGTAAACCCAAGTTGGAGGTTGGACATCTGTGGGTACCAGTTTTATAAACTATTGAGGCTTTGTGGTTTCCCTCTGGTATTTTTAATGTCTTCTTTCTGATGATAATTGTGGGAGCACAGGGACTAATGTGGAAGTGTGGTAGTGAATAAGCAGTGCTTATTGATAATTGGGGAAATTTTCCCCAAAAGGCCCCTGGAGTTTGTTACATGAACATCTCTTATTTGCTGTTTTATCCACCAATCGATCGATAATAACCCAGCAAACATGGAAAGGGCTGCATAAATCCATGAGGGGAGCGGAGTCAAGATCATTACCACTCAATTTATACAGCAAGAAAATTTGAACAAGACTGGCATTTTATCAAATTGCTTGTGTGTTCTTCGAGTGCTGGGCTAAATCAAATCTTATTCTTGGTGCTGAACTAAATCATATTTGAGTAGCAGAAACAATCAGGGAGTAAGTGGTGATCAGGAAGGTTACCAGCCACCTAGAGCTGGGCTTTTCTCTCGGCCTTGCACTCCGTGGCTGTTTCATGGTACCCCAGCCCCGAGTTTGTACCTCCTCAGCCAGACTGGGAAGAATCCTGTTGTACATTTTTTACTCCTCCTTCTATAGCTCTGGTTCTGTCTCTTAAACAGCCCCTTCCACATTCTGGTTTAAACAGCTTCTAAAATCTCCTCATATCTGACTTTTTTTTTCTCCCTTCCTCTTCTAACTGATCTTGTGGCCTACTTTGGCCAATTTAAAACCTGTGAGAAGAGGAATTAAAAAAACTCCACAACCTAAAATATCTGATTCTTTTGAAATACAGCCTCTACATTTGAGCTGTTTCACTGCTCAGTCCTGACGTAAAAATGAACTTCATACTCTTCTGTGGATTCTTTGTGCTTGCACAGAACGGAGTAGGGAATTTACAAATTCCATTGCTGGTTATTTCTGCAGTTTTAAAAAACCATCCCAGATGCCTGGGTGGTGGTGCCAGGTCATGATCTTGTCCAGCAGCTCTAGGACAGGCTGGACTGGAGGTCTGCAGCTCCTTCCCAAGCACTGGCTCCCCAGAGTTGTTTCCTCTGCCTTTTTGCTTTTTTGGAGCCTTGACTGCACTCCCTTCACCAAGAGATGGTACCAGAGCAAAAGGAAGTTCGTTTTGGCAGTAGGACTGTAGCAGATCAGGGAGTCTGTATCTGATTGCAGCAGTTTCAGAATTCGTGTCTCTGTTGTTAGAGGCTGAATATGGCTCTGATTTTCCGAAGGCATAAAAATGTGCATGGAAAGCATCTGGAGGAGATGTGATCTTTCTTTCCCCTTCTTGCCTCTCTCCACACCAGTTTGGCAAAATGTCTTTGGCTAAATGTAAGGAATGACCAAAAGGCAGCGTCTGGTGCTAAGGAAGTCTTGAGCCCTTGGAACCTGCCCCATCCTTCAGAGGGACATTTTAAGTAGAATATAAAGTGCTCCCTTAGGGAAGGTGACTGTGCCTGGCACTGGTGGCACCCTGAGGTTTAACCAGCGAGCTGCCAGGGTGCTCAGGCTGCCCAGAGCTTGGTTTGCCCTTTGCAGAGGTGACTTTAATGGGGACACTGTGGGTGCTCTCCTGGGCTGGCACTTCAGTCAGCGCTCAGTGCCACACACGGGGTAAGCAGCAGTTCCACACTGCAGCCCAGGAGGGTGAGAGCCCTGTGTCTTTATTGTTTCATCATAATCGATGTTCCTGCCCAGCTGAACTGGTACAGATTTGGCCTTTCTGAGCAGGGCTGGGGGGATTGTCCCCTCTGCTGCTGCCTGCTGAGAGGCTTCTCCAGCAGACTCGTGGGGTTTCTGCTGTGCTCAGCACACTGTACAAGCAGGAATTAACTTTCACAGCCTGTTTATGAGGTAGTCAAGCAGATATAATTTTCTCCATCTTATGGATGACAAAATGGCTTTCCTGCATTCCTAAGTGACTCGCTAATGGCCCAAAATTGTCACTAGCAGTGTGGAGACAAGTGCTTAAGAACTACTGACTTCTAGGGTGCTCTATCACCTCCTGTTGCACTTGCAGGTTATATTAAGAAAATAGTTCCTTCTGTTAAAATTATTCCAGTTAACATCCTCTGCCTTGAGAATCTCACGTTGACTTGAGCAGATGTCAGAAAACTGAGAGACAGATCAAGCAAACCATTCCTCACATGAGCGGCCTTTGCAGCCGACTACTTCAGAATTATTGCTCCTCCTGCATTATGGAGACACTGCGAGGTTTAGCTAGGGAAAGCTATTTCTTCAGTATAACTCACTAATTTAGGGAGCTGAAGAACATCAGCAGAAATCAACTTAACTTGATTATAGCTGGGAAGTTTTGGTTTTTTGCTTTGTTTTTGTTGGTGATTTGTTTAGAAATGAGGAGGTTTGGGGTACTGCAAATCCCCCGATTTATGGAATGAATGTCTGCGGTGTTCCGTTCTTCCCAGAGCTCTCAGTGGAGAAGGCATTAGCGGCTCCTTTGCAGCAGGGAATGAAACAAGGCGAGGGAAGCAGCCGGGGCTGCGCTGGGTGAGCGCCAGGCCGATGGGGAGTGTGATGGGCACTGACAGGGCGAGAGCTGCCGCTGTGCAGGTGCTGCTGCTGCCATCCACCACCAGCCTGCCCTGGGCTGGCACCGGGCTGTGCTCGGTCCTGCCCAGGCCTGGGGGCCGGAGCGGAGCCGGGGCAGGGCTCTGAGCCGGGGCTGGACTGTGTGACACGGATGGCGAGGCTCAGGCTCCGGGGGTGACCGGGATAACGGAGGCTGTGCCGTGCACACGCTGCCCCGGGGCCGCTCGAGCTGTGCCAGGATTCTCCTTGTTCTGTCAGGTTGCACATCCAGTACACGATGAACGTGTCCGTTCCAGTTCCTTGCACTTCCCGGTTACTGCTGGCAAGTTTAGGAACTCTCTTTTTTATCTGTATTTTGGTGCCTGAATATGTAGAACGTTCTTGTAAAACTTTGGGTCAAAGAACTTTCTTTCTCTTGCTCTAATATTCCAGTAAAGCATGAAGTCTCATCCATGTAAGGATTTTTCCTATTTCCCAAGCACTTTTAGAAATAAAGGCTGAGTACGTTGAGGAATAAGATGTTTCATGGGAGGGAAAGTAATTTTTGATTTGAAATTATTGAAATAGTTTGACTTTTCAGTGTTGCTTTCACATTTTTTAAGGGTAACATTTATCCAGGATGAACACACTCATATGAAATGCATCAGGCAATCTCAAAGTGCATTTTTGATCACAAAAAAAAATTTGGAACATTAGTTTTCCACTTCTGCTGGCAAATCTGAGCCCTTTTAGACTTTTAAGGTTGTTACTTAAACAAATCTGGCAGATCCTTGTAACATCCGTGTAAAGCCATGGTAATAAATTGCCTTGTCACTTTGTCAGGTGCCAGTTTGCACAGCATCAGTCACTCTTTAGAAGAGTTTTCTCTCTCCTGGTCCCTGCTGGAGCCCGTCCTGCCCGGAGCTCACAGCCCTGAGCAGCTTCCCAGCCCAGCACCGTGTGCTGGCCCTGAGCCCTGAGTGCTGATCCTCCCCAGCTCTGTCTCCCGGCTCTGCCCCTCAGGCCTGTTCTGTCTCAGGGCCGTTTCCCAGTGACTGCTCTGCAGTGTTTGCCAGCTCTCTGTTCAGGCTGCTGCATCAGCACCCCCTCCCCACAGTGTGGAATTCCAGTGGGAATGGAGGGAAGGGGAGCTGCTGTTCCAAAGCCAATGTTTGTGCTGCTTGGTCTCTTCAACCCCATCACAAAGAATACCAACAGTAATAGCCTAGGGTAAGCAGTTCATTGCACAAAATAATTGATCAGAAGGGGATCATAGTAGATAGAATCTGATCTAAATCTGTAACAACTTTAAATGGTGACACTAAACCCTGGCTGTCAGCGCAGGAGTTTTGCCTTTAGGATATAGAACTGCACAGCCTGAGGTATTGGGCATCACTGCCCAAACTGCTGGGGCCCTTGGACATCAGTGCAGATTGTGGATATCTTTGGGAGCTTCATTACTGAAACACAGGATCAGTGAGACATTTCTGTGTGGAATATATTTCATAGCACTGAGTACAGGGTAGAGTTTGTGTTCAGTGTTTGATAGAAGGTGACATATTTGGAGCTTGTGTCCAAACCTGAGTATAATTGTGTTTGTATTAGTTATTTGCTGAATGGTCTTTGAATAAAGATTTTTACATCCTCCAGTTCTCCAGGAGCCACTGGACAGTTCTTCTGTGTTCTGACGAGGCCAGCACAGTGGGTTTGGTGCTGTGCTGGGCAGGGACCCTCAGCCTGAGCAGGTGGCCCTGTTTGGCTGCACTGAGGTCACAGAATTGAGCTTTTCTCTGATGTGGCCACTTCAGTGGCTCTCTGACCTGTCTGAGGTTGTGCATTTGGCTGATGTAAGCAGGGCAGGCATCTGCTCTGAAGTAAAGGAGGGACACTTTATTTTCCCACTGCTTTTAGCTGTGGTCTCCCTATTCCTTCCTCAGCTGTGCCCAGTGAACTCTGGTGCAGTGTGCTTTGCAAAGGCTTCTCAACAAAGAGATCTCTCTTTATAAATCTTCAGATCTCATGTCTAAAAGCTCTGAAGGGTTTGGGTTTAAGGATTGTCATCTTTTTGAGGAATTGCCTATTGTAAGTATTCATTACTCAAGCTAACAGATACTGAAAATGGCTTTAAATCACCCCCTGGGTTTTTCCTTGCTTGTTTGCTTTGTTTATTGTTTTATTTCAGGGACAGGATTTCTTGCATCTAGGTCCTGAACTTTCAGAGTTCATGTGTGAAGGCTTTTTTCCTCTGCAGCTAGAAATGCTAATTGGCTTTGATTTCTCAAATAAAAATAAATTCATTCTATGTTGAGATACTTTTCTAAATCATGCCTGTGCTCTGGATTTAGCAGAGACAGCAATTGCTTTGCCAATCTGTAGGTTGGAGCAATCTGTAAACCCTGAAAGAAAAATGGCAGTTGTCACCAGCTGAAGCCATTGTTTGTGGACAAATTTGAACCCAGAAGGGAAAGGCAATTTTGAACGTTCCCGGTGTAGCTCAGAGAGATGTTTAAATAACCATCACCCCTGCAGTGGAAGGGGGAAGGAGGGGAGCTGTGGGTGTGTGCCTGGCTGGGAGAGAAAGGAGCTGCCACCAAGGGCTGGGCTGGAGCACAAGGCTGGAACCAGTGCGAGTTCTGGTGCTTTCCAGAAATAGATTAATTTTCAAAATGTTCAAAAAGCTTTCAAAAAGCAACTTGTGACCACACAGATGTTCAGCCCTCACTGGAATGTGACAAAGAAACCCAGCTCTAGGACTTGCAGTGACTGGGAGCTTGCATTGGGACATGCAGGGTCCTGTGCCTCTTGGCAGGTTTCAGGAATTTACTGTAGGTTTCTCAATATCTCTTAATAATGAGGGAATGGTGGGAATTTGCTTTATTGTATTATTCCAGCTTCTTGACCCCTTTGTTAGAGAGAATAGATAATTTCAGTTAAAAATTTCCAAAGCAAGATACCTGCAGAGAAAAGCTTTATGCATGGCTTTGAGATCTTGTAATAATTAGGTGGATGAAACAATCTGGAATGTCTGAAAAATCTCATTATTTAGCTAGAGATATTTGGACTTTCTTAATCACCTAGAGTTGGTGATACTTTTCAGCTGTGAGGGAAGACAGAACGTGCTTGGCTGTGCACTTTTTGGAAAACAGATTTCAAACCTCAGTTTGGGAAGGTTTTAAAATAGTCAGCTGCTCACTATGGGCTTGCAAATGGCTGAACTAGGACCTAACTGAATAAATAAGTTGGCTGCAGGGAAAGAATTGAAAGAGAAGAAGGAAGAGGGAAGAAAGAAGGGCATTCCCCAAGATAAATTAACATCTGTGAAATAAGACACTTCTAAATGTATGTTAATGGCCTAAATGTTTCCATATTCAATTAAGTAATAAGTCCCGAGCTGGCAATATCATCCCAAAACATTCATTTACCAAGCCAAGGCTCCGCTGGGAGAGCAGAGGCACCATAATGAACTGATGTGGGCAGTAAGACATGATAATGCCTACTTCAGAGGGAATTACCACTTTCATCAGGCAATTTACAACAAGAATTTAGTTGTTAGAAGAGTTTTTTTCCCCTCTTCATTATGACAGTGTAATTATGACTCCAGTGGCTCAGAATAATTTTGAGAGGAGTGAGTTACCACAGCTTTTGTACTGAGTGTTCTCAGGCACTTTGAATACAGGACCAGGGGCTGTTCTCTGATAAATGGTAATCAAACAGAAGTTCACACAGGACAGCAGCTGATCTCATCCTCTTTCACTGGGTCCCACCTACAATGGACTTAACGTGCTGGTTTTTTTCTTGCTGTGCATTATTATTTATCAATCTGATTTTTAAAAAATCAGCCCAGTTCCACACTAACTGCAACAAGCTCTGGCACAGTATTTATTTACAGATGTTGATGCACCTGTGGAGAACAGCCAGTGTCACCTGAAAAGCTGTCCCCAGGGTAGAACTGTCTGTGTGGGTGCTTGTCTCTGAGTGTGGGGGTGCTGGCCACTGTGCATAGACTGAATTTCCTACAGCCACTTCTTCAGAACAAGTGGCTCAATCCCACTGGGATTTCTTTCAGAACTACACGTAAATGCAGTGAAGGATGCTTCCAGTGGCTACTCAAAGCCACAAGCGATTTATTAAGTCATTGTGTAGCAGACAGTCTTTCACTTTAGCCTTTGAACTTGAACGAGTGCATCTGAGCATGGAAATAATCCTTGATGTTCAGTGCCCCTCTGGTTGTGTTGAGGGTTCTGTCTGTGTTTTCAGACCAGCCAGGCACTATGGCAATGACTGCTCTGAACAGACTCAATGTTTGTTTGTTTTTCTTCCTCCATTGTCTTAGGAAAAGCTTGTAAGGATGGCGCTTGGCCGAGATCGCTCTGGCCTTGTCAGACACAAACTCACTGGGTGTAATGTGCTTTGTTCGTTTCTCTGAGAGGCACCAAGAGATTGACTGCACGTTCGCTTCTTAAAAGCATTGGCAAAACCTCTTTCAATTATGGCAAACTTCTCATCTCCACAGTGTGGCAGATCTGGCTTTTTCTCGAAGCTGAGCTGGGTTTGCTGGAGCCTGGAAGGATGGCTCATTGGAAACAAAGCTCTCTGCTCTGGCAAGGCATTTTGTTGGAGCCGGAAATAAACAGCTCCAATGGAATGTGAGCCCCTCCTGCATCGCTGGCACTGTCACAGTCTGGGTGACTGACATCTCCGTGGACAGGGAGAGGATTCAGGAAGTCATTCACAGCACAGCTTGTCACTGCTGCCTGTTTGCTCCATGGGTGGCTGCAATACCACACCAGAGTCAGGGACCAGTGACTCTGAAACTGTGCCAGGGACGTCTCCTGACGGATCTGGATGTCACTTGAAAAAAAACCCAAACCAAAGCAAACTGTGTGTGTGAAGTGTAGAATTCATTCACAGAGATGCTAACAAGAAACTTCAGTAGCTAAAGATGATGTTCTTTGGAGGACTCTATGAATATGCTGCTAAATGTGCCAGGAGGCTTTGGAAAAACTAGAAATGGTTAATATGTGGTTATCTGATGATTTGTGTTCCTTAAAACTGAGTAAATGCTAAGGCAGAAAAAATAGATAAAAAGGACTTTTGCACTTATAAGATTGATTTTATCTTTAGGTTTCATAGTCTTTCACAAACAATCTGTGACTGCATTTTGCAGTCAAGTGAGCTGAAGCAAGAAAAAGCAGCGAGTGAATTGCCTGGTGTCAAGTCTGCAGGAGAGCTGATCATTTCCCCTCGGTGGTACCAGGATGCCTCACAGCCCCTGTTTGCTGGATTAAACACGTGGGCAGGTTTTGAAGATAGGTCAGACAATTCAGGGGAGCAGGGAGGAATTTTTTCTCCTTTTGTGATTTAATAGACTCTTTTGCTCTGTTTGCCCTCTGAGGGAGCCAACAGATTTAATATCCAATTTCTCTCATCTGCTATCAGAATGCAAATGTGATGGCAGATGAATATACTTTCAAGAATGCTTAACCTAATGGGCATGTAAAGCCTGGCAATTATCAGTTGTTTGTCTCCTCTTGTATAATTGTTTTCAGTAATAGGCACATACCACACACTGAGACATCTTGGTGTGGGCCAGGGACAGATTCCAGTGCAGCTTCTCGTGCTCTTACAGTGGAATCCAACAAAGAAATGCAACATACTCATTGCATTTGTCCATTTTCAGTACCCTGTGAATACCAATTGGAATACCAGGTTAATAACCAACATTTGGCATTTAATCCACCTTGGATCCAACACGGGTAGTGACAGTGACAGATTTTCATATTGTGTGTGGCACTCGGGCAGGAACGCTGGCAGAGCAGACAGTGCGGTGTGGCTGACACAGAAACGATACAGCCTGCAGCTTCTGACCCTCCCAGGCCCCATCTCGTATGGAAAAGATGCAAACAAGAAAAATAACTCAGGTTCATTAGTCTCCAATTTGATAACAATGGTAAAAGATAAAAAAAAAAAATCATGAAACAGCAACAGACAAAGCAGAAGTTGAGCCATCATCTTGCTCCCTGACTGCACCACGTTAAAGCCATTTGGAACAATAGACTGTAGTGGCCTGAGCTGGCCTGGGAATAAATGCAGCAGTGCCTGTTCTATTTCATGATACATATTTTCATTGAGACTGCCACTATCGTGCTACCATTTTTTGAGAATTTGTTTCCTTTCTGTGGGCTGAACTATTTCAGCAGAGCTCAGATGTGGACTGATAAGCTGCTGTTATCAATTGTATGCATTCTTCCCAAGTGAGTGTGAATAATAAACTGCTTTCCCCTGGGGCTGAGGCCCCCAGAGCAAGGATGGAGTGCAGAAAGTGGGCTCAGAGATGCTGTGCAGTGAAGGCTTTTTCCAAAAGCAGCCCCGTGCAGGGGTTGCAGTGCAGGTTTGGGGCCAGGCGTGAGTGCAGCTCGCACTGGGCAGAGCTGGGGCCTTGACGCGGTCACAGCGTGGTCACCGACCTCCTGCTCAGGCACATTCCTGGGGCCAGGACGGAGTCTGACTGCCACGACTGCCTGCCCAAGGTCCCGGGGACGAGTGAGGTGGTGCTGAGACCACAAAGCTGCCGCTTTCACATCAGGTTTCCTCCCCTTGAAGCTGCAGCCGTGAGGGGTTTATGAGAAGTGAAGCCGTGTTCTGTTGTTGTAGACATTCCTGGGGACTGCAGTGTTCTACCTGGGGCTGAGTGACAGTCTGAGAGGTGTGAAATTCCTCCCTGGCTTCGGAAATACAAGAGAAAAGTCCCAGCCGCACGTCAGTGTGAGCCTTGGCAGCGCAGGGCCGTCCCGGGGCGGGTCCCGGGGCAGGGGGCGGCTCCGCAGCCCCTCGGTGCGGCTGTGCGGGAGCTGCTGCCCGGGCTGGGGCTGCGCTCAGGGTTCCCGTGCAGTGCAAGAGGGGCTCATTTTGTCTGAAAGGAGCTAGAACGTCTAATTGAGCTCACAAATGTAACTCCCCCATCACTCTCTTAAAAGTTAGGTGCGGTAATCATGGATTGTTCAACTGAGCAATGTAAAGTTGGAAATGAGCTGCAAAATGTGTTTAAAAAGCTCTATTTTCTAAGTGATTAGCTCTCACTAAATCTGTGTGGCAGCATGTGATCAGTAACAAGCCCAGCTCGATTAGAATACTCTTATTTATGACTGACCAATATAGACTCAGCTGTCATCACTTTACTCTTACAATCTGTTTTCTAAATAAAATCACAACTTAACCATATGCTTGACAGAATTATGTAGCAGCTTTAGTGTGTTTATTTTTCACTCTGCTGTATACATCAGTCCACACTCAGTTTGAAAGTCTGTTCTTTATTGCTGTTGTAAACTCAGCTGGGCCATTCATACCCTGTGGGTATTCAGAGAACAGGCATTGAGAGTCAGATTTGTCCAACGATGCTGCAGAGGAGGCAGCATTCAAAATCCTGGAGAGAGGCATTGCCCTTCCTTCACAACAATTGCAGTTTAAAGGGTTGAGATTTAGACAAAATTGTTTGATGTACCCGTCTCTTTTTTCCTCTCGTATTGGCAATCAATATTCCTTACAGGATGAAACAGAAGTAGGTTGTTCAGATGTTGGGCTTCCCTTTGGCTTGGCCAGCAGAACAGCAGGGCTGGGCACCGTGCTCCTGTGACACAATCATTTAATCTGTGGAGAATGTTATCAGCTGACTGGGGCAATTAAAACCTGGCCCGATGCCGTGCAGCACTCAGCAACCCACCACCAGATCTTTGTGGTTCCTAGGGAAAGGTTGGCTTGAAGTCAAAAAATAGATATAAACAAAGAGGGAAGACAAATGTATACATTTCAATTGCAATAAACTGGACTTGAGTACATGTCAGAACTGCTCTGCTTCCTTTGGAGCTGAAAACTGAAGCTGTGAAGCCAAAAGAACTGACTGCCTCAAATCCTAACACAGACTGAGGAAGGGGAAATGGGGCTGCACCCGGGTAGAAAATGACACCTCTGTGCTCAGTCACCCACACACCCAGCAGATGGGAGCTGTTAGAGGAGAGAGCCAGCCCAGCACGGGTCTGAGGGGGCTGGCACCTGAGTGCATTCCCTGTGGATTATGGGGTTGGGATCTGGTTTTCCTTTCACATCAATGCTTGCAGAGAGTTTTCCAGCACCTCCCTGGCTGCAGCCACGTCCAGTTGTTTATGGTGCTGTGTTCCCTTGCTGTGGAGGAGCTCCTGAAATGGGGTTATAGAAAAGGAGCATCTCGGGGTGGGACTGCAGAGTTGGGGGTGGGGTTTGCTCGGGGACTCTCTGGTGTTGGATGTTGTCAGTGAGGGCTGGAAGAGCCACCGGCCTGATGGATCTGCTTGGCAGGGCCAGCATTGGTAGGAGGGGAGGAACTGGGTACATGGGGCTTTCTTTTCAATATGTCAAATCTTTTTAAAATGAGAAGTATTTACAAATGCTTCAAAAATAGTTTAGAAAAACATATGAATGTGTACCCTACTGCTTGACAAGAGAACTTGGAAAATGTTATCAGACAATAGCACTCTTCTTCAGAATTACAGTCTGCAATATAAACCTCAACAACAAACCAGACTAAGTGGGGCCTGAGTTGATCAAATATGTCACAGTACCACAAATAAACACCATCGCAGAGATCCTTGGAATCCCAAAAACCTTCTACTCACGTGTCAGGATTAAATCAGTCACATAGATGCTGTTTGTATTCTGATATTAATATGTGGTCTCTTTGAAGCAGAACTCAAGTCTAGAGTTCTTCTGCTTAGTGGTAGGGAATTTCAAAATAGGTTTATACAGGCAGAGATTAATTTGGTGAAGTGACAATAATATTAGAATAATAAAATGCTGATCCATAATAGATACAGTGCCATCTCCTGTACACTGAGTGCGCCCTTCTTCTTATCTTATGTAAATTATGAGCTACCTTGCACTGTCAAAGGTTGTACTTATCTTCACTGAGCACTAATTAGTAACTCCGTGGCAAAGTCCTGTTTTTAATGATCTGGTAGAAATGCGGGAAGGATTGGACAATAGTGTTGGAACAGGTCCTTTTCTCTGCCGTGCCACTGGAGACAGCCCAGGGAATGTTTGCAGTGAATACAAAGCCCTGGAGAACATCCTGCAGCTCCGGAGATACAGATCTGCCTGGGAAGGGGGAGCTGCAGCAGTGCCAGGGACAGGTTTGTGTCTGTGGTAGGTGAGCTCAGGTCAAGCAAATCACAGTGCAAAATTTTTATTAAGTTGAGCCAATTTTGGGAAGCTTTAGTCCCCTAAGAAAGCTGATAGGTGTGGTGCCTCTCAGGGTTTAAAAATAAAGGGTGCCTCCTGTTTCCATGGGAAATTCGTAAGATCAATTAAATCTATCTGGTTTTAGAAGATTTATTAAGTTGTTCAGAAATTTTACAAAAATGAAGAAAGTTCTGGAAGTAGCATGGCTTACTTTGAGATCTAGCATGGATGCTGAAAGTGTTCCCAACCTTGAATAAATCATTTCACATGTTTTTTAACCACCTGTCTAGGAATCCTGAAATGAGAAAGAGGCATAATAAATAATTTATTGTGCAGACCAGGAGCAAATATGTATATCACACCCTTTGATTTCCAAACACATCTTGCTGAGCAAAGCCACGTGGTTTAAAGCAGCTTTGCAATATTCTCCAGTGTCTCGAATGAACCTGAGCCATCCTGAGTGCCCAGAGCAATCCAGGGGCAGTTCCTAGCAATAACAGTGGCAGCTTTGCAATTCAGGGCTCTCAAGTAAAAGCCTTTTTCCGTTCTTCCAGTCCTGGAGCTGATTTTGGGAGGTGCTGCTTTCCCATCAGCTCGCAGACTTTTGAAGGAACTCCCATTTGTGTCAGTAGCAACAGTCAACATTTCTAATAGGAATTCTAAGTTAGCCAGAAAGATATTAACAGACTGAGAAGCTCCTTGCTTATAAATAAATATAATGTTTTTATTGGGTGAATGCTGAAAGGAAAAGACCAGGAAGGAGAGACAAATAATGAAGAAGGGCTGGAGGTGGCATGGGGAGCTCCTCAGGGACAAAAATCAGAATGAGGCTTGCAAATTTCTGGGCAGGGAAGAACATGCAGAAGTGGGAGTTTTCTATGTTTAGGAAAATGGAATTTGGATAGTCCCTGAAAAACTACGAAGGAATGCATTACAGATCTTGAGGATTGGTGCAAAACTGAATAAACTTCATGGGTGCAGGGATTCCATCTGACCCACGGTGTCTGTGTGCCAGGAGAAGAGAGCTGTGGGTAGCTCATCTCTGTTTCTGTGCATGGCCTCACCCAAACCTTTCTGGCATTGCTTTTCCAGGATCCAGGTACAGAGAATTTCTCCTTGCTGTAGATATTTCTTTCAGAGAAGCAGCCCAGAAGTGCCCTTTTCCTCAGAGCCCTGCTGGCCCCCTGCTTTACTTCACTGCACAGTCACTGCCTTGGCCTGGCGTGGGATATGGTGGAGTGATCCCAGGGATCCTTCTCTCCCACCAGTGAGTGATGGTATTGTTACAGGAACGTGGCTCACTGAGGGTAGCAGAGCTTATTTGCTTCCCTTGTGGTCCCATTGAGGGGAAATCTCTGCTCTGATGCCATCAAAAACACCAAACACGTCAGGAGAGCAGGGTGAAGGTTCGGGGCAGAGGCAGTGTGTGAGTGCAGGAATTCCAGCAGCTCTCAAATCTCCCCAGGCTGATGAGTTCTCTCTCTGTAAATTTTGGCTTGATGAAATCTCATCTGTGACCTTTGGAAGTACAAGATCCTGGTGGGACTTGCAGCGCCTTTGCCTTCAAAGTGACTTCACAGAACATGAAACTCGTCAGAAGAACATTTAAAGTGTCTTGCTGGAATTAATTCTGAGCTGACTTATACCCAATTTCATTCAAATCAGACAGTGCAGATGAGAGCTGATAATTTGCATAGACACAGTAATTTGGAGAGGGTGTGCAGAAGAGCTTTTTAAAATCCACATGGAGTTCGTGTCTTCAGTCTCTGAGCATGGGTAAAATCTAGGAAATTCTGAATTCTTAGTCCTTTTTCTTCCCTCTGACTCTCTTGTTTGTTCAAGTCCAATTATTCAGAACCAAAAGATCCCATTATATCCTGGGCTAAATAGGCACACTTTGCAGCTGTGTTGGGAAATTAATGAACATTTGAAAATGTGACTCTCCCATATTGCTGTATTATTGTTAGTTTGAGTACGTGGTGCAAATAACATTTTGAAGACCAGGTTTCCTTTTAACTTTGAAAGAGGTATACCAATTATTAAAATGAGCTAAAATCTTATTTTAAATTGCATTCTGTTTCTTTAAATGACATTTTGCTATAAAGTTTGGTTTTGTCTAGTGATGCATTTAGCCATCTTTGTTTTTCACCAGGTAACAGTCTGCTCCTGCATCACCACGATCAGCAGCACTTCCTTCAGTTTTAATTGATTCCCAGTTCCGAGCAGAGCACATCTCAAGGCAGTGCTGTGGCACTGATCAGTCAGTGCATAACCAAACACGAGAATGCCTCTGATAGGGAGTATCACACGCAGTGACCCAGTTTCCAAATTCCAGTCTAACTTTGCTCTGCTTCAAGGACAAACTTAATGAACGTTTGACATCAGGTAACTCATTCCAGCTGCCTCTCCCAGAGCTTCTCCCAGCTGCTGATACGGGTGGGATTTCCTAACCCCTGCCTGGTGTTTGATTCTGCAGCGTGTCCAGGGCTTCTCTTCCCTCCAGAGTGGATTTTTGCCAGGTGGAATGAAAGTTAATTAGTGCAGGCCCTGTGCTGGTGCAGAACATACATCTGTACAGTGATAGCTCTGTCAGAAACTCAGCTTGCTAGAGGGAAGGTCTTCAAATTAGCCTTCAGGAGGGCCTGTCAGATTTATTTTTTTTATTTTTCTTTTTCAGTGCGTACCATTTTAGTAAATCTCCTCTAGCAGTCACTCCCAGACTACCAGCGGATATTTCTGGAAGAGGAAAAATGTCTTTATTTAGCAGAAAACCTTGGGGCTGATTTGTTGCCCCTTGTACCTGGAGCTCTGCTGCTGTTGCAGATGATCCTCCAGGCTGTGCCCTGGGCAGGGGTTGCCAGTACCAACCTCTGCTCCCAACACCAGAGCAAGGAACCTCCAGAACAAAGGGGATGAGGTGTCAGGAAAAGCCTCTCCAAAGGCAGCTGCTCCCAGGCTCCCCATCCCCATGGACTGCACAAAGAGTAGGGGGAGACTTCAGTGACTGGAGGGTTTCAGCAGTTTTTTCCCAAAGTAGCCCTGTTATAACAAGTGGCTCTCAAGGATGTTTTCTGTATTAGCAAATAGGGATTCCTGAAACACATTAGGAGGTTCTTGTCACTGAGATATGGCTGAATTACAGGCTTTGCTGTGGATTTTGTGCAATCCTAATGGACTGTAATCCTTGTAATACGACAGGTTTGTGACTGAGATTACTAAAATATTTATCCGTGGCATCTCTCCTGTTTAATACATTTGTTTTCTATCTCTTAAGTGAAAGCAATACATTGACAGAAAACTGGAGATATTTCATCAGTCTCTTAGCAGCAGCCAGCACCAAAGCCAACAAGAAAGGTTGGGGGTTTTGAATAACATTTATTACACTGTTTTTTCTGTATTTCCTGACAAAGACAGTTCCAGGAGAACCTTTGTAGCCACACAGAGGAGAGTGACACTTGCTTTTTTCAATTGATAACAGCCTGTGCTTAAACATCTCTGTTCCCCCAGCCCCACACTGACCTTCTGCAACTCTGCATTGTCACTTTGGGGTTCCCAGTGTTGGGGCTCCTTCTACCCACCCCAGCAGGCTGATAAAGAATAGATTTAAATACCTGGACGAGCTGTCAGTCCCTCCCCCCAGCCCTTTGGCAGGAATGCTGTGTTTGTGGCTGGTTTGTGCTCCGTGCTTGGAGCACGTGTGCCCTGTCAGCACCATTGGCTCAGCGGGGCCGAGGACAGGGCCTTGTCTAATCAGGGTCTCTGAAGTGCCCCAAAGGCCTGTGTGACACACAGAGCCACCTTTGGTGTGGGCTTGAAACTGTGGGCTGAATTCTTCGTTGCCATCTTTGTTGGTTCAGCCTTTACCTCTGCAATTTGGGAATCAAACAGTGATTTTCAGAGTAACAGCACTGTGTGCATTTTGTGCAGGAGAAATTCCAGCTACAGCTGGGAAATGTTCTTCATGAAGCAGATGTCTGCCTTTCCCCTGTCTTAAACTCATTAAAAAATCCAAACAAACTAAAACAGTCTGATAGGTGAGAGTGCTGTTGGTAGCTACATCAGCGTGGTGTGAGCTTCTGTCTGCTCTATTAGAAAGCTCAGCTGGGTTTTGTGGGCTTTACAATACTGTCAGTTTTAACACAGTTATCCAAATACCTGCAGGGGCTGTATTCTGCCAGCCTGAGCTGCCTGTGATGTGGCAGTGGGTCACAGAGATGGGCTGGGGCTTCTACAGGGACTGATGAGAGCAGAACAGACTGAATGTCCAGAGCTGCTGCCATGAAGACAAATCTTCAGCCTCTTGACCACTGACCAAGGACCGTGGGGGTTCTCAGACCTGTGAGCCCCACAGCAGGACTGTTAGAACAACTGTGTGCTGTGACAAGAAGTCTCTTGCTCCTCATCTTTCTTACGTTGGAATGCACAAATGGAATAAAGCAGTCCAAGGATATGCATAGAGTCAGGCTGAGAGGAGATGTAATTATTATTTTTTCAGGATTCATATGTGGAGAGCATTACCAGCTGCCTTTGTGTTCCTGCAAAGTAGCTCTGTCCTGGACAGCAATCAACAGGGAGGGTTTTGTGTTATTCCAAGTGATCTCTTCTGCTTGCTTGGATCAGCCAGGTCTTTTTCTCTGGCTTTCTATGGCTCTTCCAAGATGAAAATCATAACCATAACTGTGCTCTGACATGCACTGGAGTTAACTGCTGCAGCTGGATACAGACAACACTGCGTGTACCCTGCATTAAGGGCACAGAATAATTTTGAGCAGTGTCATTTTTGTATTAATTGAACTCCCTTCTGCATCAGTGGCTTCATGGAGCTATTAGGCTTTGCCTGCAGCAGAACTCCTTGCTGCTATTTAGCAAATGTTGCATTGGTGGCCACTCGTGCAGATGACAGAAAGGTGGTTAAATGTGTCACTACAGAGGGATAGTGTTCAGCCTGGATTTTACGTAGATAACAACAATTCCTATTTGAATTGCTCAGTGAATATCTATTTTATGCCAACAGCAACTCTTTGGAGCAATGCAGGCTTTTTTCTCCATTGAAGAATGTGCACCCTTTATTTATACACTTCCTTTACATTTTCTTTACTGTAGACCTGATCCTGTAAACCTTAAGTAATGTCATCAGGAATCAGTGGAATTGCTCCCAGGAGGGAGGAAGTGCCTTTGCCAAACAGGCTTTGCAGGCTCAGGATTTTTGCAGCAAAGACTGTTACATGCTGGATTTCTGTGTCTCAGCTGCTGTTCTCTGAACATCTGACACACGTCACTGGATGAAGGACAGACACAGCACACACGGATCCATGGGGCTCTGCAGGGTTTGGCCAAGCTCGTGCCATGGTCCAGCTGCTGCCGATGGCTCCCGTGTCACCTCCTGGAGCGAGCTGCACACAGCAATGGATGAGAGAATTCCTGTGAAAGAGAACTAAGTATTCACCATTTCTGTGATGTCCAGAAAATGATTTTATCTGCAGCTGTGAGAAGTTGCTAGGGAACAGAGTTAACTCATTTTTGCTGATGGCTCTTCGTTAGTGCTGTTGAGCAACGTTCCTTGCGCTGCTGCCGCCTCATTCTGCATGAGGATGTGACTTGGAAACGCCTCAGAACCGTCCTGCTGGGGAGTTTCAAATAAACTTTTTAGTGAAGAACGTTTTTCAGGTCAGCTCCCAGCACCCACGCGTTCAGCAGGGGTGCTGGGGGTTTGCAGGTGTCACCCTGCAGGTCTGCAGGAGCAGGTTCAGTGTGGGGCCCTGGGGCTGCAGGGGCTGCGCCTGCCCTGGGGGGAGCATTGGGCTCACAGAGCGTTTGTTGGGTTCAGTCCCCCCAGGAGAGAACAGGAACGTTTTTGGAGGTTCTTGATGTCATTTCTGGTTGCTGGTACCTTTTAGCCTCAGCCTTGAAATATTTGCTTTAAGATCCTTGTCACTGAGCATCAGGCGGCTGGGGGAGTCTGGGTGGTGGCTGCTTGATGAGTCAAAATTCCTGTAGTTTTGATTGCTAACAGCATCCCTCCAGTCAAGTCTTGGAAATAGGTCATGGGCCAGGTCATGGCTCTGAAGTAGTGTCTGCATCCCTCAAAGAACTGTCTCCTGTTGTGTGACTTCGAAACAAGAGGCCCTGTACCAGACACTGCTTTGCAGATAAAGGCAAAGAATTAATTTTACCAACCCCATTGCTTCTTGGTCTGTATAGAGAATATAAAGGTCTGTTTGTGTTCCTGCAGCTTTCTGGAAGACTCGGGGTACACAATTCACCAGTTTTTTCTTCTTTATTCTGTGCTCGATGTTCTCAGCCAGTTTAAGTGAATCAGAAGGATTCCCCCACTTGTTGCTTTCCCACTCAGCATAAATGTATATATGTACACATAAACACAGACAGAAATGTCCCTACAGCTCTTTGAAAATGTTTTGTTGTTCTGTTCTCTTTCCTGCTCCCCCTGCAGAGGGTGAGTGGGTGATCCATCGCCGCCCTGCTCTCGTGGGCTGCGGGGTTCTCTGGGTGTCCACCACCAGCTTCGCTCCCGTGCTGGTTGTGCTGTGGCAGCTGTTTCATGATATGTTTGTCACCTGTGAAATGGGGCAGGTGGCACTTTGTTTTCCCTGCACAGAGTGCCCAGTGCTGTGCTTTGTTTTTCCTGTCTTTTCTTAAATCTAAGTCTAATTTTAAAAAATTGCTGGTTGCACAAGCTGTGCCGTTCGCAGCTTTGCTGCTGTTTGGCCAGGAATGAAAGGGATGTGCTGCATTGTTTGCTTTCTTACAAGCAATTTAGAAAGATTTCAGACCCTACATAATATTTTTTGCATTTATTTTGGAAACAGTAGTTTGAAGCAGTCCACAGGGCTCCCAACCACTTTAAATCAGCAGGCAGCACTATTTATCTTTGCCTTTCATTTTTGTAAGCAAACACCTTCCTGCACAGCCTCGAATACAGAAATGTCTTGTTCTGCTCAGTCTGGCTGCTCCTTGGTGCCCAGAGCTCTGCTCCTGCAGGGCAAGGGGCTGGGGAGGGATCTCCCTCCTCCTCCCCGCCTGGAGCATCCCGAGCAGCCCAGGGATGGAAGGAGCAGGAGGGGCACCAGCCAGGCTGCTGGGCAGCCACGAGTTCATGAAAAACCTGTGTCTGACCTTTCTGTCACGTTGGGAGTCCCAGGATGACTCCTGCTGGGTCCCCGGGGGGCACAGAGTGCTGTTCTTAGCTTGAATATCTCTGGAGCTCTGCTTCCTGAGCTTCATCTAATTCAGGGTCTTTCTAAAAAAAAAACCATCTAATTCTGCTTCCCACTGAGGACGTGGCCCTCTGCTGCCTTGTCTGGTGAGTAAATAGAGGTCAGAGCTGCAGAATCTGTATTTGTTTCTGCTTTAAATCGATTTGTATGCATCCTTTCCTTTGGGCTCTCCAGAGACTCGTGGGTTTTACATCTTGCAAAACTTGTTTGTAACAAGGACTTTCTGTTTGAAAGGCACAGGAATAAAATCTGAATGTGTGTCATGTGTGCATGTATGCAGATAGCAGCACCTGTGTGCCTGCACACAAACTGCAAGCACCAGAGGCAATTTTGGCAGCCCGTGAGATACATGTTACAGAAAAATCTATTTTATTTCACTCCTGGTATGCACAATTCAGCTTCTGAAGACTAAACAGGTCTTGTGCCCTTTCACTAATTAAATTTAGTTATAAATCCACCTGGGCTATGTTTTTGCAATACCTCCATTTGAATGAGAGTGGCTTAGTGTCTGTGTGGAATGGGTTTTCCTCCCGAAATGTTAATTAGGTGGAGAATGTGTTATGCTTTGGAAAAGCTGCATTGCAAACCCATAGATAAACAGATTGATTTAATTTTAATCTGCTTTCATGGTGATGCATAATGATAACTGGTTTCTGTCTCACAGGGCTGAAAACCACAGACCTTAATAAGAGTTTGTGGGTATATCATACAGCTTTAAATAGCTTCTGTTGTGCTAGACCGCTCTCCATAAATTATTCTAACTCCATCAGTATCTCAGGGACTCCCGATTCTCTTCTGCTGTGGATTTTCAATCAGTGGAACTATTAGTGTAATCTGAAGAAACTTCCAGGCATCTTCTCTGAAAACAACTGACAACACCGGTTTGTACATCAAGTATTCAACGGGGAGAACAGAACAAAAAAAAGCCTTGCAGAAGCCAGCTCTGCACATTAAATCACAGCATCCAAACCCTGCCTTTATGAGCCATGCCAGAATTAATTATGGGATTAAACCCAGACATTCAGATGGTTGGTATGAAGTGTCTTCCTCCATGACCTGTTTTTTGTGATCTGCCTTTGCTGTTGAACTGAGAAAGGTGCAATTCCCTTCAGCCAGCTCTAGAACAGTTGGTTTAAACGGGCCCTTCTCAAATACAGTCTCTTCCATTGAAAGAGTTTCAACTCTAAAGGCTTGTTCCTGATGGGGAAATAATTTTTGGGTTTAATGGTCTAAATTTCTTCAGGGGTTCATGCTAGATACAGATCCAGGAAGCCTTTGTACACTTGGTTTTCATCTCCTCACAGCAAACATGCCTTGAGTCTGACAAAAAGGGCTGAGCTGTGCCTGTTTTCTCAATGACAGACACGTTTTATTTTTGACTGATGTTCAAAGAGCTTCTTTCAGGCTCACATTCTGTCCTTTATTAGCTTCAGCCATAAAAAGCAATGAAACTGCAGAGGGAGGCAAAAGAAGAGTATGGCCTTAAAGTGTATAAATTTAGCATCACCCTAATGCTGTGCATAAAACTGGAAATGGAAATGCTGGGAACACAAATTCCAGCCAGTCCTCCTTGTGCTGTGGAATGGGTAATTTGATCCAATCTACCGAGGGCTTCTCACATGGGTTTAGATTTTGTCCCAAGGATGGTTTTTCAGGGAGACTGGAAAGACAAAGGGCTGGCTGTGCAATGAATTACCCCTGGGTTTTGTTTTCACTGGGAACCTTGGCTTCCTGCTTCACCCTCTCACTGTTGTGAAGTCTGGCGAGCTCTCTTCTTCATTCCCATTCCAGTGCTGTTCATGAGCTCACCAGCTTCTCTGGCTTTCACAAACCCGCCTTTCCTATGTTGTCTTCAATTTTGGTACTCCAAAATTTAAAAGAAATTCTGTCCTGAAGTAAAGCCAGAAAATTTGTTGCTGTTTTCCATTGTTTCCTGATATTTCAGTGCATTTGAATATGATTCTTTGAGCACAGGGGCCTCAGGGAGGGGAGGAGGTTGTGTGCAGGCGGTGAAACATCAGGATGTAAATGTCAGACCAAAGTGTTCTGCTATCAGAACGGCCTCGTTTGAGCAACCTCCAGCTCCAGAGTGACCTCAGCTCCTGCAGAGGGTGTCTGCATTTAATGTACTCCGAGCCTTAACAGGGATCAGTCTGCTCTCACTTGCCAGCAGGAGACAGCTACCAGGGAGTTCTGTGACTGCAGCTACAGCTTAGTCATGCCAGAATTGCTGTCTGGATTTTAGATCCCATGGCAGCATCTGGCCCCACACCACCTGATTTTCCAGCGTGACATTTAATTGTGGTGTTCAGAAGGCCCTGAGGTGGTCTGTCAGCTCCTGTTGGTGCCTGGAGGGTGGCTGGGTTTGCCCTTCAGCCCCTTCCAGGCTCAGGGAGCACCGGAGAGATGTTTCCAGCTCCAAGAGCAGCAATTTGTTGCTGGGTCAAGAGGGGAAGTCACTGCAAAGAGCCTGTGTGAGGAGCACCCCACGGCACAGTCCTCACACAAATGGGCTCTGGGCTGTGAGAGGTTGGGCAGTTACGGGGCAGGACTGGGAATATTTGCAGGGTTTCGTGCAGGGAGTGTTTTGCTGCTCACTTAGATCAGCGCATTTGACTTTCCAGTGAGTAAAAATTGACCTGATTTCTTTGTTTCATGCCATGGAGAGCTGTGCTCAGGTCCATTTCTGCTCACATTTTGCTTGTCTTTGGTTTGACACGGGCTGGTGGGGGAGCAGCCTCTCCCCACCCCTCCTGTCCTGTCCCTGCTGTCCCAAGAGGTGGCAGTGGCACAGGGAGGGAGGGAGGGCTGCCACCCTGCACTGCTCTGCTCTCTCTCCGTTGCTGGGGTAAGGTCAGGCTCTGGGCAGGAAAAAGCGCTGGAGATAAACAGAAATAGAAGCCCCTTTAGTTACTTCTGAAACGCTTTGGGGAGATGCAGTGACAAGGCAAATTCAGGGGCCACTGTGATGTCTGGTAGGCGCCTGGGAGCTCTCGAAAATGCCCCCTCCTCACACAGTTCATCTGCCACCTTCTCGTCGCCACTGGTGACAAGATGACAGCCAGCGGTGGCAGGGTGTTAACAGCCTCCCTTTTCTTGTTCTCCTTTGATGTAGAAAGTAGCTCGCTTCCCCAGAAGGACCGTGAAAGGTTCCCGCAGATCTTTGCCTTGAGCACTTACAGTAACAAAAAACGAACTTCAATGTCACGGGTCTAAAGCATCTTTATTTAGAGCCGTTTGGGGGTTGGATTTCCTCTTTATTTGGGTGTGCGGTGTTTGTGTGCTGCCCGCAGGACATCGGGAGATGCGGAGGGACCCGGCCGGGCGGGGTGTCCGTGCCCGCACACCCCCGGCTCTGCCGTCCCCTCCCGTCTGTCCTGTCCCGTCTGTCCCTTCCCGTCCCGTCCCGTGCCGTCCGTCCCAGGGCAGGGCTGTGGCACCGCTCGCTGTGCCCTGCCGTGCCCTCGGTGACGCTCGCTCTGCGGGGCGCTCGCCGCCGGAACGCTGCGGTTTTTCCCCAGCCAGCTGTTCCACTGTAGCCAACACTTAGGTAACAATCTCCCAACCATCACCAGCCCGCGGTAATGACAGGGGCTGAAAGCTGAGCGCTAACTGGTTCTAAACGGCAGAGATTGGGAGATGCTAAACCAGACACTTTGATAAATGAGAGAGGACATCGCCTGCATTTTAATTGGAGTTGCAGCCTGTTCTATCACTAGAGTAAACATAGTGTTTAGTGGGTCATGGGATAGAATTGGGAATCGCTATCTTTATGCACTTAGGTAATGTAGTTCCTTGATTTCAGTTGTGATGTATTGATTCTGGAAGTTCCTTCCGTGGTTTTTTTTTTGCTTCTCCCTTCCCTTGATTTGTACCCTGTCAGCATTGACGAGTTTTCAGGGACTGTGGACTCCCGAGGGCTTTGTTTGCCGTGATTGATTCGGTGCGAGGGGGGAGCTTCAGGAGCCTCGGTAACTGATGTGAGCGGGGATCCAGAGGTGAATAACGTTCTGGAAGGTGTTCGGTGGATGGGCTCCTTGTTGGAAAAGAAACAACCACCCCGAACCAGCCACGACTGAAATGTTTATGGCCTTCCTTCCCTCCTCTTTCCAAACAGGCTGTGCCCGAAGTGATGGGCACAAACCCCTCCAGGAGCTCCCCTTGCTGCAGGCCAGCCCCGGTGTGCGGAGCAAATGTACAGCGTGTTGGACTTGCACTGGTAACTGCGGGCACATGCACGGAACAGCTCTGCCGTGCAGGGCGTTTGTGCGCTGCAGCTGGGAAACCTCGGGCTGAGCTGGGGCTGAGCCCCGAGGCGGCTCAGGAGCGCTGGGGGTCCCGCCCGGTGTGCCCTGTGCCAGCCGGGCCGGGCCGTGACTCCGAGCTCTGCCCGCACTCGCTGCCTCACCTCCGTGCCGCCGCTTCCATCTGGTGACAGAAAACACCTCCAGTTATTATTAACCCTGTTTCATCCAGGTCACCCTCTGGCAATTGCAAAGTGCTGCTGCCGTTGTAAAACGGGTGAATAAAATTCTGCAGTTGCCCAGCAGTGAAAAACAGCATTGAGACAATACTGGAGGAAAAATAACATTTCATGGGATGAGGAATTGAAGCTTCTGTGCTAATTATAGAAGCATATTAATCTGATTCCTCAAAAGGAGTTCCTAACCTCTAATTCTGTAGAAAACAACAAACTCCTGTTACTATTTTCAGTAAAATCAGGGGACTGGAGGTTTTCATAGATGACTAAATGAGACCTTATCTCTTGGAAGGAAACTTGATCAATCGACTGCATTTACCCCAAGGATCTGCATTTGTTTTGAAACATTAAAAATCAGTACAGGATGGCAGTTTGTCCTTGGTTAAAGTGAATGTCAAGGATAAACAAACTCAGCTTGTCCTACTGGTTTTGAGTCCATTTTTCTGGCTTACCTCCTCACCCTGGCATTTAAAGGAATCCAGACAGAAAATAAGAGGACAGTATCAGCTGTGTGTCTGTGCTGGTACACTTGTTTTAGTCTGGTTTTTAAAGCTTTTTAAGATACAAGTGAGAACTTTCTTCAATTTTTCAGTGTGTATCTGTTTACTGAGCAGCTCTGAGACACTGCCCAGCTTTTCAGTTGCAGCAGAGCCATTGCAGGGGTGCCAGCTGAGCAAGGCTGACCCTGCTACAGTCTAAGGCTGCTTTTTCCTTGATGCCATGCCAGTTTTGTTAATAAAATGTATGAAAGTGTGGCTGCTGTATACTCAACACAATCCACTGTTAAAAGCTGAGGGGCCAAGCTTGCAGCAGGAGCTCCAGGCTGTGTGAAATGACAGCAGCCTCTGGCTGGGAGTGCTGCAGATCAGCTCAGCCCCATCCAGGCTGTGGCTTTTCGAGTCCATCAGCTCAGCTCAGCCACCCAAATCCCTCACTGACATCTTCCAGCACAGCAGCCGTGCTAGAGAGCTCCCAGGGAGGGGATGAGTTTCTTAATCACAGCCAAATTAACTGCACAGGACCTGAGCCACCCAAACCTCCCTGGGAGCAGGGATAATTTTTCTATCACTGGTTACAGCTGATGCCCAGCAATTTTCCTTCCTTGAGGAGGAACAGGAAGGCAGGACCAGGTGCCAGTCCCTAGGAACATCTAAAGACACGTGCTGAGAAATGTTTCCTCCAGGTTGGGTGGCCTTTTTCTGCCTCCCTCACTGAGACATCCGGAATGTAGTTTAATTTCCACTCTGCTTTGACCACTGATCTCTTGTCCTGAGGGATGTCTGGTCTAGCAGCAGTAACTGCACCTGCTTGAAATTCATTTTGTGAAATTAGCATAGGAGAACTTGCACAAAAATTGGCAGCCTTCATGTATTTATTCTTCCAGGTGTGCTAAGGAAATTGCAGCCACTGCTATTGAGTTAGTGGTAGAAGAGATGAGATATAATCCTTTTTGTTCAAGACAGATGAAGGAATTCTTTGGCTTTTTATTCTGAAAACATCTGTGTGGATCTTGTCCTTCAAAGATTTCCTGAGCAGTTTCATGCGGGGGCAGAGCTGACAGCGCTGCTTTTGCTGCTTGTGCATCTCTGCCTGGCAGCAGCTGTTGGGACAAAAACCTCACGTACCTTTCTGGGGGTTTTGCCCAGAACTGAGGACTTGCCAGAGCACTGAATGGATTTTGTGTATGAGATTTTAAGCAAATATAATTAAACTGTCATTTCCTGACACCTCATAGACAAGGCTTGACCACAATGGATTTCTTGTAAACACATTCAGGAACCAGAAGTTAACAACACCAGGGACTCCTAATTGAGTAATTTGGCCAACATGATATTTATACCTGTGGGATGTTTAGTTACAGAGAGAGACAGAGAATGCAACACCTGATACAAGGAATTGAAACATATTTGAAGGTGTATCTCTTTCCATATAAAGTTCCTCTTCTCCACTTGTAGTTAATAACCTCTAGTTTTTATTCTTTTTATTTTCTTCTAACATGCAAACCCAGGCCTAGCAATGGCTCTTCACTCCAGCACCCAACTCACTTCTCCTACATCAAAAATGATACTTTTTTCTCCAATACAATAATTTCCAGGCAGGAGAGAGCCTTAACATGCCCAGTGGTGCCTGCAGTGTGGGCAGTGGAAGAGCAGGAGCGAGGAGCCTGCTCCAGAACCTACCCTGCAATTCAGCTATGACTAGAGCTGTAATTACCATTAGTTCAATCAGATTTCTATCTTGATATCATTTCTTCAAAATATGGAAGTCTTAATTAATTCTCTCATCTCCTTTCCTTGTCCTGCTGTTGAACTCTAATGAGTGGTGGCATTTTCTGTGGGGCATAATGAGAACATAATGAAGAAATAAGGAATAGATGGAGCTGACATTTCCTATCTAATTGGTGAAATATCTTCTTGTTCTCCTAGGGCAAAGGTGAAGAAAGGTGTGAACGTTTTCAGTGTAAGAGCCAGCAGCCCACACTTGTGGGACATCAGGGAGAGTGTGGATTATACTGGGAAATCCGCCCCGGCTGTGGTTGTGTGCCAGAGGAGACCTGCGGCCTCTGAGAGCAGGTAGGTCATGTCCACAGCCTTGCTGTAAATAACTAACGGGTGTTTGGCCTTCTCTAAACATTTTGCCATCATTTTAGTACATTTTCCTGTAGTGCATGAGGAAATGCTTTTGGAAGAGCCGTGGCTCTGTTTTGTACTGCTTTGCTCAATCCACCACACAAATGTTACCCAGTCCTGGTACTCAAAGGAAGTACAAACTAGCAGGAAATACTGTTGTCACAAATTATTTAGAAGAACTTGTTTTGTGTCTTAGAATTTGATTGTGACTAGTTTAATTTTTTTCAAATTATTTGATGTCAGACGTTATAGTAGGGGGGTCTGTATGGGGCTGTTTGAGGTGGATTTCTCTTTGACTGGTTTGTTAATTTTACTTGGAGTTTTCGTGGTGGGTTGGGTCCTTTTCCTTTGTTTGTTTGGGTTTTTTCTTGTTTTTGTTTTGGTAATTTGTGCCTTGATGATGATGTTGTTGGTGAGATTGATACGAATTTTTAATCCGCAGAAGGAAATAGATTTTCTGTTTTTCATTCCCATTCTGCAACATTGACCTGTCTTAAAATGCCTTCATCTGGCAGGTGGATGTTCCTTTTTTAATCACAACTCTTTGGTTTAATGAATACATTTTTATATAATTTGCTGCTTCTTGTTCTTTACTTCTGGCACTGCAAGTCAAGTGCATATTTATAAGGACCTGGCTGCATTTGCTTTGTGGTTGGCATTGCTGGTAGAAAACTTCCCATGTTACACGTGTGGTTCACTTCTGACATTTTACAAAATCTGATAGGCTTGGGGATTTATTATGTGGCTTATAATATTTAAATAAATACTCTCTGAACCTAAAAATTAGGGAGTTTCATCTCCTTGCAATCAAAAGAGGAAGGGAAGAACTTCCCTTCGTAATCATGGCAGGAGTCACTTTCTCCTTATAATAACTCAGATTCTACACAATTCCTGTGCTACAGTATCCTGATTTTTTCCCATCTGAAGCATATATTGTCACGTATCTGACTGAATGGCATTGGTCAAAGAAGAAATGTGTGTGAGTGCCAAGGTGGGAGCTTCCTGTGCCAAGCACAGTCTGTCAGATTCTTTAAAATCCCCATTCAAAGCTACTGGAAGAAAGTATGAATATTTTCCTTGACTGAAATGGGTGTTGGATCAAAATCAAAGATTATTTCAACGATGAGTTTTTAATCACACTTTATCTTGTTGGGCCCATAGGGTGCATTTGCCTGATTTCTCTTCCTCAACAGGAAAATATAAAGCAGCCTCATGGGGGAATTGAATCTTGGCAACTGAACTTCCCTTCACTATTCATCATTCAGTGGCAGGCCTTTAAAATGACCCCCGCTACACAAAAAAATAAATTATTTTGTCATCTTTCATGCGGTGGTTGTGGATTCTGTGTACTTGCACATGCTGAGTATAAACATTGCTTGATGTTTATTAAAAGAAATATGAGCTCATACACATATTAGATTTTACTGGAAAGAAAATCCAGTGAGGACAAGACATGTGTGTAACTCCTGTAACTTTGGGTTTGCTTTGCTCCATCTGGGTTCCCAGCTGAGATTTTGTGCTTTGCTCACTTTTAAGAACTTGTTCCTCACTCTTTGTAAATGAGTGCAAAATATTTGCAATGCATTATCCAGTACATTGTTTCCCTCATTAAATTTAGTCACATCTGTTTCGCTGTGCATTTTAAAAAGTATCATCAAGCATTATATGGGGAAAGGGAGTGTGCTCTACACCTTTTGGGAAATAATTTTATCCTTATCTAGATATGTTTGATGTCACCAAATATGCACAATGGATAACAGGTAAATATTGATGTCCCTTACCAAATTTTTTGCCTCCATAGTTCATTTAGAGATGATACAAACTCTGTTTGCATATTCTTTAATTTCTCCTAAAAACCAGAGGTCTGATCACAGGGATGCAAAGGTGGCAATGGTAATTAACTGCAGATTCAGTACCTTTGTGTTCCTGATAGTTTTACATGGATCAGAAAATAGTGTTAATAAAGCTAACTCAGTGTGACAAGTGTAATTTCACGGATTAAGGAGGCACTTGTGCAAGTGACAAACCGGAGCAGAAGCCAGAGCGTTTCCTTATCGGGGCTGGAAATGTATCCGTCACTTGTTCGGAGAGGCTCTGGCACCCAGAGCTCATCGTAACAGGATTAACATATAAATATTATCACAGCCAGCAGGGTGTTTTCGAGTGAATATTAACAGCAAATATTATGATTCTGTCTGAGAATAACTAATTGAGCCCATCTGTCAAATGTGATTTGAAGTTCTTGTGCCTTGCTTATTATGGGCTTGCGACAGTGTTCCAGATTAATGGTGAAGCAATTAGAAAGTTCTCCCCAATTCTTCTGATTTCATTCTCAGGCAGAAATAATTTAGTCACTCTCTAAATCCTGGCCCAGGAGATTATTAGATGGGTTTACTGCTTGTAGCATCTGTACAGCACTGCTGTTCTTCCCCGTGGAGCATCGATCTTCCACCCTCTCTTGTCAAGTAGGTGACCAAAAAAGCAAAGAGAAAACATTGTGGTGGGAATGAAAGAGTGACCAGAAATGTGACCTGGGAAACCCTTCCAACACTGGTTGGGTCAGGGTGATGCATCCTAGTCTGTGCCATCCTTTACTTACATCCTTCGGAGCTGGCTGATTTTGTTTTTCCTAATTCCTCATGTAACGAGGTGATTAGAATTGGAGGGTGAGGTTAAGGAGTGCTGCATTCCCAGAATATTTCCTTGGGTTGGTGCTGTTTCCCACTGAACCTGAAATGGGGCATCTCTGCTGTGCTGGTGATGATTGAGACGAGGAATAGCCAGAGGTAAAGCTCGGGGTTCCTGGCTGCTGGACTGGAACTGTGCCAGGCAGGACGGGCTTGGGGTGACTGGAGATGAAGATTTATGGGATATTCCTCATCTGCAGAACACGACTGACAGCACTCCCCTCCATCCACAGCTGCTGTGGAGACATCAGGCAGGATGTTCTGGTGTGGTACTCATGGGTGTCGTGATCCTCTTACAACATTTTATTCGTGTTTATATTTTTGGGGATAAATGTTTGTTATTCCCATTCCATTACTGCTCTCTGTGCTTGTGGCAGGAATGAAGCCATTGATTCCATCAAATACAAAATAATTATAGACAAAGCTGGGCCATCTCTGAGTAGAACCTTAATGACTATTTCCTGCTTTATCACCAAATGTATTTCAATTATATAATGGATAAGCTTTGCTCAGCAATTTCCTTTCCCTTTTTCTGGAAATGTAACAAGGACAGCTTTTGTTTTGATGCTTTTCCTCCTCAGTTCTGTAGCACTGAGACACAGTGAGAGACAGTACCAGTATTTTCTAGGCTATACCCTTCATTTATTGCTGCAGGTCTCATTTATTCATGGTACTGTATTTCAGTGCTTAATTTTCTTAGCACTTTTATAATTGACTAAATTAACTTGCTATGAAATAATAACAGGGGATAGGAAAATGTATGGCAACATCACCTTTGATTTTCCTACACAATATTTTCCTTCTATTGCATTTATGCCATTGTCCTTAGTGCCCTGTTCCTCTCATTTTCAAATGCAGTTATTTAACATTTGGTTTTCAAGTTGTAAATGTGCTGAGCTATTGCCTCGTTCTCTCACTTGTTGCATCTGCCAGTACATTTGATGGACTCTCGGGAGTGCTGTAGTCCTACAACACTTCTGAAGCCAACAAGAGCAACAAATTCAACATAAATAACAGACTAATGGCCACAATAATTACACTCTGGCTCTTGCTGCTGTTCCTCAAAATGCTTCATAAAAGTAGTTTAATGTTTTAGATCACCATTAATTTTTTTTTTTTGCCTTGCTCCCATGTGCTCACATGACTTCAGCACCTAGAAATGTGTTACTGCTTGGAAAGAGAAATTTCTACTCAATTAGAGAAAAGAATTAATGACGTAGCAAAAAAATTCCCATGTATTTTGTCACATCACATCCCATGGGAATCATGTGAATTTCACTTTGCCATGATGAAATAAAAGCAAGAAAGGGATTGCAGAAACCAGACTTTCAGGTGGGTTATTCAAGAGTGATATTTACAGAGCTGGACAGGCCCGGGGGTGAAGGGCTGGGCTAGGCTGGATGTTTGGGGATTTTTGTGACAGCCTAATACACAATTTGTTTATGTGAATTCTGAGCAAAAAAGGTTTCTCCTGTTCTTTTTAATCCCAGTTTTATTATTGAGGGAAACAGGAGGGAAGGGAGAAGGGTGACACCTTTTATGTTGTTCCAAAATTGCATTCTGAGATTAATTATTCAGCCCTAAAACATTGTCTGTTCACTCAGCATTGTTGGTGCTGTTGTAATTTGTTAAGATATCTGTTGTTGGGCAGATAGAACATGTTAATTGAATTCTGAAATAGCAGAGTTTGACTGCATTTGTAGTTCTGAGACATGGGTGATGATCAGCTGCAAACATATTTACCCTGGGTACTTTGAGAGTTTCATACTGTGTACAGTTTGGGTGTTTCTGTTTCCTTCCTGTGGTATTTGAAACCTCCAGGAGTTTGTATGTTGTGATGATGTGAAAGTACTGAACATCTCAGAAGTCATGTTTACATTCCTCTGTTTGAAGGCAATTAGTCACAAACTTCCATTTCTCATTTTAAAGCTTAAATGTGCCCTCAGAGAGAGAATCCCTTGAGATGTTGAGGCAAAATACATTTATATGAACCAAGCCTCAGTGCATTATTATTTTACACACTGACCCACTTTTTTCCATTTTTTAAAAAAAAGAAAACTATTTTATTTAGCAAGAAATGCAACATCTTTCTTGAAATCATTCTACTCAGTGCTGAAAAAATATTTATGGTTATCATCTTGAATCAAATCAAAAGGAAAGAGATGAAATAATAACCAATTATTAGATAAAGGCATTATTAGCCAACTTTTTCACTCGTTTGTTTTGAGATTCATTCATTTAAAAACAAAAATTGCAGAAAGTACTTCAAAGGCATGGAGATGGCCCTTGGCATCTTAGAGGGGGACTCCTCCAGTCTCTCTGACATTCATGTGAGGGAGATAACACAGGAACTTCAGCTGTCCTTGCAAAGAAGATGATTGCCTTTAATCTCAGCTGAATTTTGGCTTCTCCTCAGAGAGCAAGGCTGTTCCTGTTCCTTTGGTTTTGAGCAAGACGCTGCTGAAAGTGGGAAAGGTGGCAATTAGCACTGGCTTTTGAAGCAGGTGAAAACAATAAATTCCCTCATTCAGGGATCATCCTTTTGAAATACTGATGTATCACCTCAGTGGTGCCCCAAATCTGCAGATTTTCTAGGACTGGAATTCTTGGAGCAGGGTTGGGATCCCTGGCAGAGTTGTGCTGGCTGTCCACACGCCCCAGGGAGACCTGGAGCTACCAACTGTCAGCTCTCACGGCGTGTGTGGGAATAGTGATCCAATCCATGAGGAAACACAATACACGGATAAAGATGTCACGCTCTTTTCAGAGGGTTTTGCAGTAGGTCTCGTTTATCTTGGTCGTTACTAGGTTTGGCTCTGCTGTTGTGGCAGTGTGTTCCAGCTGGGAGGTGAGTCCAGGGGACAGTGACAGCGGTGGCTGCGGGCTGTGTCCTCGGGGCCAGGGGCCATTCCTGGCTCTCCAGCACCCCCAGCACAGCTGCCTCCGCCAGCTCTGGAGTCCTCCGTGTGTGCAGAAACCCTGGGAGGAAATTCTGTGTTCTCTGCGGTGTCGCAGCTGAAGACAACCTGGAAAAGTGTTCCTTAATTTGAGTTGGAGCAGTTCCATGTTCCCGTGTGCCAGCGGCAGGGTGACCTCTGCCAGCTGTGGCCTCAGGGTGCAGCTCTGGCTGCAGGACATGTGCTTGTAAGGAGGGATGGATTTCATTTCCTGTCCTAGTTCATCTGAAAGCATGTCAGTAGCTTTGGATTGAACCTTATTGGGTTTTATTTTACATATAAAAATCATGGAAGGCAGGGATCCATAGATGCTTCATCTCCGTGGTTCCAAACGATACCAAAATTGAACCTGTAACAGGTACTCGATAGTCCCTTGTTCGTGAGCTTAACCAGAACTCAAGCAGAGGTGTGCTGGCTTCACCAACAGGGACTGACAGCTCAGGGCTGGAGGTTCTCTGCAGGAACCTGGGAGGTCCTGGGAGGAGTTCTGGTGATTCCTGTGCTCACATAACGAGAGCCCATTTTCTAATACGTACATGGGAATAGTCAGAGTTTCATTTTTGGCATTTCAAGAGGTTCTGAAGACACAGAGCTGCCTCTGAGGTGCTGTGATTAGGCTTGTTCTCTTTGAGTTCTCCATACAGTACTGGGGATAAAATGAGGTTCTGTGGCACAGTGTTCAGCATGGCTTTGCTAAGAGTTCTCTGCAGGGAGTCTGCTGCAGCTCTTCAATTAATTGATCAGCAAACAATAAATAATGTTAGGGGTTTAATCCCCTTTCACTGAGAGTTCTTGGCATGAAGAACTGGGAATCAAATAATTTGAGGGAAACAATCTAAGGCGAAGTAGTTTGCGGACAAAAGTCACAGAAAAGGCAGATAATTCATGGATATGCTGGGAATTCTGTCCTCTCTTCTTGGGTGATGTGCCAGTGTTCTGTGGGTGCTTCTGTCACCTCCCTTGTGGAGCAGATGCCCTGTTTTCTGTCTGGTGTTGAAGTGTCTAAAGGATATTTCCAATAGTCTGGATAACCTCATTCATATTTAGTGGCTGTATTTGTGCCCTGGTGTTACCCAGTGTAATAAATACAATTTTAAACTCGAGAAGGAATGATTTCCCTCAAGAACCTTCAGGAATCATCATCGTTGTGCTTGCTCTGTGTTGGTGATACTTAGCACTGTAGTTCTTAAACCTTTAGTAGCCCAGAGGCTCAAAATAACAACTCCAGTGGGACAAAACCAGTTTGCTTTCTATTACAAAAGAGACAGCAAGTGAGTAATCTCCTGTCTATAAAAATTCTAATATTAAATGCAAAAGTGTGTCTTGTGAAAATATCTCTAATGGCGCTGTTGATTTTTTTTTTCCCTTGGAGGAAATCTTGTAAGAAGTAATACTAATTACTGAGAGAGTTGGAAAGTTGAGTGGATGACTTAAAATATGAGCTGAGGCTAAAAATATGCCTGTTGCTGTTGAGACATGGGAATTCCCATGTTTTGGATGAAAAAAATCATTAAATCTGTCACATCTAAATCAACACACAGCAAAGAGTGGGCCAGAAGGTTAATGGAATTATGTAACAGTCCGGCATCCGTATAAATCATAAAACCAATCCTAAATAAATTCCAACTGCAAGTACAAGGCTGAGTTCACTGGGAATTTGCACTGTTTTATGGCTTCAGCTCTTACCGTGTCGCTGAATCAATGACAGAGTTCTCTGGAACTGGTAGCATGTCTTAGATCTCTTTTTGGAGTTTCTGTTGGCTCCCCTGCCAATAAAAGGATTTGGGTGTTGGGGTAATAGGATGCTTGTGTGTGTGGGTGTCACCGATGCTGCCATGGCCACGTATCTGTGTGCAAACTGGGAACAGGACAGAGATCTGAGCTGTAGGATTCCATGCAGAGCTGTCTGTGTGTTCCCTGGGTATTCTGGGTTCCATGAGAGGAGTGTGTGATGTGATTCATTCCTCCCCGATGGGAATTGCAGCGCCGAGCAGCGCCTCCACCAACACACTCCAGCCTGGCAAATGTTTTGCAGCCTGAGGTGTAGTCTGGAGTGTAAATGTGTAGTGTTCTCTAGAGCTGATGTAATGTGCAATACACTTTGCATTTGCATCTCTGGTAGGGTTTGGATCTCTCAGTCTGAAATCCATCCTCATTGTGTAAATTATGAATCGTGTGTTCTGCGTACGGTGGTTTGACACCAAATCTGGGCAGAGGAAGGCACAGAAAAAATGTTACATAAGAAGTTAAACAAAAGTACATTTCAGAGTGTGTAGGAGTGGAGATTCAGGCTATATCATCATCTGTGGCAAATAAGGGAGCCAGGAAGGGAGGAGTGGCTTGTTGCATGATTCTGTGGAGAGTACAGGAGTCATTACAGCGTGTGGTCCCTCTTGTTACTCAGGAACCCTGAGAGTTCTTCATGTCAGAAGTAGAAATGTGATTTTGTGTTAGGTATACCTGGAAAACTGAGTACCTGCCAGCTCTGCTGTTCTGCCTGTGGTGACACTGGCTAGGCTGGGCATTAGGAAAAAATTCTTCACTGAAAGAGTGGTTGGGCACTGGAATCATCTGCCTGGGGGTGCTGGAGTCACCGTGCCTGGAGGTGTTTAAAAACATGCTGGACGTGGCATCAGTGCCGTGGTTTAGTTGATGAGGAGGTGTTAGGTCATAGGGTGGACTTGATGATCCCAAAGGTCTTTTCCAACCTGGTTCATTCTGGGACACTGTAGCTCTGTGACTCTGTGACTCTGTGCTGTGCAGTCCCAGTCCATGTGCAGGGGCCCTGGCACAGGTTATCCACGCTGGCTCCGTGTCCTGGCTGATCCACACCAGACCCGTGGCTGTGGTGTCTCTGTGCCTGGGATTTGCTGTCAGGGTGGGGGGTGAGGGATTGCCTGCACTTATGCAAATGTGCTGATGTTATTCTTAGTTTCAGGGATTACCTGAAGCTAATATTCAAATGTGCAATTAGCTGAATGGATGGCTACTGTCTCCAGCCATTCTTGCAATAAATTTTCCCTGGCATATTGCAGGAATGCCTGCCTGCCTTTTTCTCAGCTTTAGCTGAAATGCTTGAAAATCCCTTCAATGTTGACAAGATACTATCTTCCCTAGAAGTTGTTGTTTACTGGAAACTTTCTTAACTCGCAGTTTTCTGAGCTTGAGCATGGAGTCTGTGGAACAGGATAGCTCTGCAATGCCTGCTCAAAGTGAGACTGTGTTGCTTCCAGCTAGTTGTTACATGGCTTTTCTAAACCAACTGTAAAATCAATCCCAAGCCACCCTGTTTCTGATATTTATCATTCTGGTTATCCTGTTTCAGCTACCCCTTAGTGCACCAGCATCTCCATGGGTTGGTTTGTAGCAGCATGGCAAGGTTTGCTCTTACCCCTTATTGAAGGCTGTTACACCAAAACAACCTGTGTGGCACAGAGTGGGGCCACGTGGAGATAAATGGGCCACCCAAACTGTGTCACACTCCTTCAGCAAGTCCTTGGTCACAGGATGTGCAGAATCCTTGAAATTAGGACTGGCTGGTACAGGACCTTTGACTGTGAGCTCATGAAGTGCTGAGTGGAACTTCTTCATTTTCAGTTTATTAGACTCTTCCATTTAATCTCATATTAGAGAGAAAATAATTAGCTTGAATAATTTTGAATCCAATTAATCTATTCCTGAGTGGCAAATATTGTACCTGGAAACAGATCGATTACGAAGTGTTTTCTCTGAGATGCATTTTCCTGTTAATTGTTGAAGCAATTAATTTTCTTACAGACACATGCAGGTCTTTGTGTGAAGTAGTGAAAGCAAGGAAAACAAAAGGCCTTGAAGAGAACTAAAGATGACTAGAAAAAATTAACAGAGAATTAATAAATATAATGTATGTACAGTGCATTATCTGTGTTGTCCATACATTATGAATTTGTCAACATTCATAGTGGAGAAGCTTTCCAGAGTTGCAGAAATCAGGACATGTTGGAATGAATCTTTCATGCATATTCATCAGAGCAGTCTCACATGAACACATGGTTCTCATTCCACAGGACCACGGGCACAGAGGAGTTTGGCAGACGGGCTCTGACAAGTCTGGATATGACGCGTGTTCAAAGTAACGTCTCCCTCCTGTCCTGAGATCCACAGCCTGGAAAAATTTGGGTAGATTTTTATGGGGAAAACAAAGTTCTGGTTTGCATTTTGGATGCAAAATCCAAAATTTATCCAGACAATGTCCCTTGCCAGTCTTGGAGTCCTTGCTTGGAAACATAAGAAACTTCATAATGTTCCTCTATTTCTGAATGTTGATTTCCAATTCTGAACATCCTTTGATGTAAACAGACAGTGCTGTTCTCCTAAATTCTGCTGCACATGGCTAGATGGCTGCGACTTAACTTGGTTTTCCCAAAAGCTAGATACACCCCTGACATGAAAATTTATATCTTTGTTTTATAGCTTCGTTTTTGGGCAAAGTTGTCAGCTACTGAATGGAGGATGGTGCAACAAATAACTTTGAATGGTCTTAATTATTTTTGTAGCTTTCAGACCCACACACATTATATTCCCATGCTCTCAGCAGTGTCTCTGTTGTATGTTCGAGATGCATTTACACATTCAGTGCATACCTATTGTCTATACTGCAATTCTTTTCAGGTTCTGATAGACTGAATGAGGTTTGGTTTTATGCACGTTCAATACCAAGAATGCTGAGAGGGGAGTTGTGGGTATATTCTACATTTGTGTTCTGTATTTTAGTAAGATAAACGTCTGACTTAGTCCTTAAGAGTCTCAAAGAGAATTACAGTGTCTTGAAGAAAAATTACTATTTGTTCAAAAATCAAGACTTTGTTCTCACAAACGACATGAAAATAAATCTTGTTTGCAGTGGCTCTCAGCAGCAAATGCTCAAGAATTTAGCTGTCTCCAGAGTTTGGGGATAAATGGCAGTTTTAGAAATGCAGCCTTACGATCAAATCTCTGAGATGCGGGGAATCAGCAGTTGTTTTGTAAAAGCTGTATTTTTGCTCTTTACTTTAGGTTTCTCATTTTGGCACTCTCATCATTCTTATGTAATTCTCTAGGAAAATATCTCTTGTTCAGTGGTTTAAGGGATTAATCTTGTTTATGGAAAGAAATGCTTCTTCTGCTTCTCAGATAAACCAAAAATAAAGATTTTACTCTTCAGCTGTAATCATGACTTGTAAACACACCCAAAAGTCCTAATGAACTGCTAATGCTAATCCAAGTGCTTCCATGAGAAACACAGAAACGGCAGAGTTTAATTATATGGAAACGCACAATTATCAGAGAGGTGAGAACAACTCTTAGCTAGGAGAATTACTGACAAGCACAGTCCTGTGTCTATAGATCTGCTGGCCAGCTGGGGTGAAGATGATGCTGTCATCCCCCTCTCACTTGAGAGACTGAATATTTAATTTTCCATAACGAAAAAGTTGCAACAAATGGAACTTTTTAATGTGAAAAAGGAAGATTTGTGTTAGGGGCAGAGCAGAGAAAGCAAATATTTGGGTGAAGTCTACAAGGAAAGCAGGATGTATATTTATGAAGATCCTTACAGTGCAAACACAGGAAGGAGTAAATTCCAGCACTTGATTTGTACCCCCAGCCTTGTTTTAATGTTGGGATCAGGGCAGGGACAGCTCCAGTGTGGCCCCGGGAAGGTGACCAGGGCTGTTCTGACCTGGCACTCCCAAGGAACAGCAGTGTCAGCATTGATGTTTAAACAACTGGCTGTGGGGCAACATCCCTAAATGCCATTTCTCATGGCAAGCTCGAAGTCCCTCAGGTGCTGTGGTTTTTTCAGAGCATAGATCTGTGTTTAGATCCATCAGAAAAGCCACGGGTTTGGTCTGTGCCTGTGCAGAAGTCTCCTGTTCTAAAATTAGAAAGTCAATTTGTCTGTTAAGCCGGGGGAAGAAGAGGCTCTACATGCCCTCTGAAATTAGCAATGGAACAAGCTGTATTGAACTCATCTACAGCTTTACACCTTCAGGGCAGTGGCTGCAACCAAGACAGACAATATTTCTCCAGGCTGTCAGTTATTTTACGAGAGAAGGAGGAGGGGGAGCAGAGAGTTGCTTTAGTCTGATCTCTAAATGAAATAACCAGCTGAACTCTTAAAACCATCCAGAAGATTAAAGGACACTTCAAATAGTCTGGTGTGTCAATTTATTCTGCTGAATATCTCTTGCTTAATTGTCACAAAACTAAGACATTAAAGTTAACAGTCGTGTGCTCTGTTAAAAGGTGCTGTGACTTTAGAGGAAGGTGTTGCTGGAGAAGAGAAATGCAGAGGGGGGTCTTTCATGTGCTACATACCTAGGGAAAAGAAAGAAATAAGGCAGCAATTTTAATGCATTTGATTTTGTATGGATAGTACTTGGAAAGGATTGGACATTGCTGTAGGTGTGCAGGGATCTGTATCTCTTTTGTGACACTGACATGAGTGTCACTGCCAGGGGCTGCTCTGGAGGAATTGAGCAGATGTGAAGGCACTGACCGTAAGCAGCTTGAATCCCCACAGTCTTCTACAAAATGTGAGGATTTGGAAAACTCCAGAAGCTTTCAAGGAAAAAATGTGATGCAGTTGCAAAGAAGTGCACACAGCTTTTGCTGCTTTCTTCCCCCCCAAAGACCTGGGCAGAAATATGAAAGAAATTAGTGCAGCAGCATATCAGGCCTTAAGAATGATTTCCATGACTAATAATTCAAATTAAGTTACACACATCTATGCCTTATTAGGTGACTGCAATTTCAATATCTCGTAGATTAAATTCACCTGAAATTTGTGCCGTGCGAGCCACATCTCAAAGAATGTGCATAAAGATGTCAAGTCAATTTCTCAAGCTTTTTTCTCCTTAAAATATGATTTTTTTTTTCCTGTAGCTACATTAGGTCTTAATTTCCATATTGTTTCTGTGCTGTGTGGATATTACTTCCTTTTTTGTTTATACATCAACAATATTCATGCTTTCTATTTTTAGCATTATAATGTTCTTGGTGTTTCAGAAAGGTGTCGGCAGGCAGTGGATGTGTTCGAGTGCTGTGGTGTGTTGTGCAGATCTCTCGCTAATAATAGGTGTGGGATGTTTTATTTCAAAGGCAAGAACTTGTGCTTATTTCTGTCATAAATACAGCCAGCCGTACATGTGCTAACTCAAGAATGCATTTGTCATTTTTAATGAAGGGAATAAAGCAACTAACTACAGCTAGGTCAATTTTTCATTAATGTCATTGGGTTTTTTCTTTGGAGAAGAAAGGGGATTTTAGCCAGGTTTTGTGTGAAAATGAGTCTCATGCTGCCTGTGCATGTGTGTCTTGGATTTGACAGCAGCACAGCTGACTCAGAGATGGTTCTTTCTTAACTGTGTCATGAAAATACACAGAGGAGAGGGAAAACATAATAGAGAGTCTCCAGGCAGCTGAATTCTTATCAATAGGCAATTAGGGAAAAATCTTAAATAAGAGCTTGTAGTTTCTTGGACACAAGAGCCAATCAAGCAGGAGACAGAGTTCTGTAGGAAAGAGGCTTTTTCCTTCTCCATCCTCACGGAGCTGCTTCTTTGCCATGCTTAAATAATTTCCAGAAAATCTTGGCTCTGTAGTGCAGACCTGGCTTTGGTGCATAATTATCAACACGTGGAGCTGGGGAAGAGCTGAGAGCCGTGTTCTGGAAGCCAGATGTAAAAGTTCCCTTTCGCTGGAATGCAGAGAAGGCGTTTCCAGTGCTCTTCCCTCCCGCTCAGGGCCAGTCCGGGTGCGTTGGGAGCGCTCTGTCCCCCACTGCAGGAGAGCAGCAGTGCTGTGCTCTGCTGCTGCCAGCCCAGGGCTCCATCTGCCTGTGCTGAACCAGGAGCTGCGGCTGCATCCTCAGCTGAGGACACCTGTGCTGCCCTGTGCAGCTGCCCTTTGTGTCTTCTCCTCTCCATGAACCAGACTGATGCCAGGGGATGCTCCTTGTAGCACACTCAGCACTGGGAGCTGGCAAAACCAGGTTCAGTGCAATGGTGTGAGAAATGCTGCGGCCCAGCCAGGGCCTCTTGCTTCTACAGACTCTGGTCTGAGTGGAAATGGGCCAGGTGCCTCCAGAGAGCCCTGGACGAAGAGGTTCAGGGCAGAGGAGTTGGGCAGGGGTAGGACAAGCAGTGGTAGTTGCCAGTCTCTTTCTCTGAGGTGAGGAACTCCCTCGCTCACCCCTCCAGCCAGGAAATCTTTGCTCTCCCATCCATTTCCCGGGAGCATGGACATACAGCTGGCTCAGGCCTGGGCTTGGTTAAATGCTGCTTGGTTTGAGATCTGTGCTGGATTCTGCCTTACAGCAACAGAAAGGACTTGGGAAGGCAGCAGGAGCCCTGCTGAGGTGAATTTTGTGTGAACCCTGCAGTTCCACCTGAACTGAGATGAACCGAGCAGCGCTCACCTTGAGCAGCACAAACATCAGCTGTGGCAGGGAGGCACGCCTTGCTGCCTCTGTGTGACCCCCAAATCCAAAATACAGGTCTCTCAAGAGGGAAGTGTGTTTGTAGAGAAAATGGAAGTCAAAATCCTCAAGGTTAAAAAGTTCTGTCCAACCTCTCGTATTATTGCTCAGAAGAATTAGTTTTTAAAGTTAATAAACCACGTGCATTCACCTCATACGGCTATTTCCCTCCCCAAACAAATTGCTTTTATTGTCAAAACTACAAATTCGGGCATTGTGATCAATACCATCGTTTTATGAGCTGTCAGGAAAGGGACTTGAAGATGCAGCTTTGCTTGATTGTGTAGGAATAAAGATTGATCAGCCCTGTTGCTGCTGCTGTATAGATCCTGGGCTGATTCACCTGCAGTACACAGGGCACAGCACCATCCCCTCATCCCTCTTCAAAATCACAAAGTCGATGGCTTTTCCTCTGCGCTTCCCTGCAAGCACTTGAGAGCACGACCCCAGTAACACCTTACGAAGGGCAGAGAGGAGGAACTTGTTTTGGTGTCGGGGGGTCTTTCCCTCATAGAAAAATGGGATTTTAATTCCAAACTTTTCTTGGTTCATTTCACAAAAGGTACTGAGCCAAGACTGTTGGTTTTTACTCTTTCATGTTTTCTGACATTGTTTATTAAATGGAGGCAGAAAGAGAAGAGTGCAAGATGAGAACAATGGGCTGCTGGCCTCAGCAGCTGCTGAATCTGGAGGGGCACGGAGTGTCACACGCTGCTCCAAAGGGAGGTGAAGGCTTCTGGTGTCAGAGTTTGCTGAATACAGTTATTTCCAGTGGAAGAAGGGGGTATTGGCTGAGGTATTTTCATTGTCTGTACTCATTTACCAGGATGAGTGTTGCAGCATTCCTAGCACAGGTGACGTAACAGAATCGTGCCTGGTGCAGGTTGGGCAGCGTCCACAACTTCGTTAGACCCTGGGTGAGGCAGGAATTGTGCTCTGAGCTGCAGACCTGCGAGCAGCTGGGAGACTTCTGCTCCATGTCTGCCTTCAGCTGAGTTCAGGGCTGTGCCTGCTGAGAGGGGAGCTCCTTCCTTCCCCCCTGCTCCTGCTGTGTCTGGCAGGGAGCTGGTTCAGGCTTCAGAGTGCCAGAAACCAACACTGCTGAATTGTTGTGTTGGGTCCCCAAAACGGCTCTCTGGCAGTCCCAGGTGGCTGCCAGGGCGGGGGGGCAGCTGCAGGAGGAGGAGAGGGCCCAGGGATCTGTGAATCCGTGGCTCCAGCAGCACCATCACTTCTGGTGTGGCCTCGGCCAGGGGATGATCCATTCATGGTTTGGTTTTCCACATAAAGAGCAGGCACAATATTAATGGCTGGATCCTGAGACTGAGGGATAATATTAAGCATTACATGCTTAGTGTCTGTAAAAGCTTTTGAAAATCTTGGATAGAAGGCTTATAAAAAACAAATACAGGGAAAGAGTGGCACTCTAGTCCTGCACTTATTTAAGTGTTGGGCTCCTCTGTCTTTTCCTTAGGTGTGCAACTTTGATTTTATGGTCTTATCAGGAGGCCCTGTATTGAGCTCTCCCTATTCAAGGTTCACTGCCCTATAATCCCACTGAAATGGAGTGGAAAGCCCATGAAAATTTCACTGCATTTGCACTCAAGTGACATATGGCCATGGTGTTAATTAAAAAAAAGAAAAAGGAAAAAAAAGTGATGGTCCTGTAGTCTCCATGGAGACTGAGCATGCTGAAAGAGGTGGGAGTATAAAATATTTTCAATTTCAGGTTGAAAGGCAGAGATCAAAAGTTGTTCTGGTTAAAATGCTGGTGGGTGTCAACATGCCCAGTTGAATGATAAGGCATTTTGCACAAATGCTTTGCAAAATGTTTTGAAAATGAGGTTTAAAGCAGGTTTCCTGTAGTATTTTTCACTGGGTTTCTGGAATAGATCTGGGTGTGTCCAGTCTGTGCCTTTGTCAAATTCCTACCAGACTGCATGAGCCAGGAGTACAATACCCATCCTGGCAACAAGGAATTCTTGTTCTACAAGCTAGCATTCAAAAATTCTTTTAGAGGCTCATAAAAACTCAATGAAAGAAGACCCAGCAGAAATGGAGACATTCCGTGTGAGTGAGATGTGTGGCTGTCAAAGCAGCCTGTAAACAAAGCTTTCCCAGGCTGGCTTTGGGGAGGAAGGAGTAAGAAAACGACATGAAAAGTGTTCAGCAGAATGAACCCCCGAGCCTGTGTTTGCTGATCGCTGGAAAATCGGGTTCAGTGCTGTTCTTCCGTCATTTGGAGAGCAGGAAAGCATTGCTGAGAAAGTGTTACTGGGGGGAAAATCACCTTGCTGGTTAAATGCAAACTGGACAGCAGGAAAGAAGGCATTTTGCAACTTCTTGTTGCCAGGTGACTGTGGAAATACATTGCTGGCATCTCTAACCATGCTTTGTGAGTTCTGGGATCGAATAATCAGTAATTTGATGTTTTCCATCTTCAGTTGTCATCTTCAGGGTGGGGCTGACAGGTAAATGGACAGACAGTTTGCCTCTGTAAGATGATTTCCATGGGGAAGACAGTTTTTAAAAAAGGCAGAACTGGCAATTCTGGCTACTTGCACAAAGAGTGCAAATCTGGCTATGCCTGGTGCTTTTGCTGAGGAAAGTTTATTGAGTGCTCAGTGGCTGATAGCAGACATTTTATTTTAATTTTTTACATGTATGGATCTGTTGCTAAAAGCCAAAGATGTCCATAGATTTAGCACACTAAAGGGGAGGGGGGAGAAAAAGAGCAGCAGAATTGAGAGAGGAAGGTGGAGGGAGGTTTGTGCAGCCAATCCCTCCTGATATTGGTGTCCCTTGGGCCCCCGGAGCCCTCATTCCCTGAGCAAACACAGGGGGCAGTTGGGTGTAAAGGATGGAGGTCTCTTGGCTTGTGCTTTTGGGGCTGAATGAGAATTTGCTTGAACAGGGATTATGAGCTTGAGTCTTATTGCTTCATGATGGAGTTTTGCCAATGATAGAACCATAACAAGATTTCTTTATTAAAGTTGTTTTTGAGTATTATTAAAAGAAAAAAATTTTTTTAAAGGCACTCCGCTTTTTCTACCTTTAGATCATGGCTGAACAAATACATAATTTGGGGAAGACACAAAGGAAAAAAAACACATATGAAATGTGAAAATGTATTTGGTACCACTGCCTGCCTTGAAATTGGTTTCGTTTGTCAATAAACAACTGAACAGATGGAAAAAGTCTGAAACAAAGGACAAACCTCACCTAACAAAAATGGCTGGTGGTTGTTATCTGGAGAGAGTGTTTAAGGAAGGCAATCTTTAATTAGGCAAATAAACGAGGGGTTGGCTTGCCACATAAGAAATTATGAATTTTAACAAATTATGACTGTTGACTCTTGTTTTAGGACATGTGATAATCTTGCAATGAGAGGGCATTTTATGCTGCAGTTGCTGGCACCACCAAAAATACAAATGGTTTTGAAAGCTGTGAATGTGTCCCAGCAGCCAGGGCAGCGTTTTTCTCGTCGTGTTCTGTGTGGGAAACTCCACTAATGCCCTGCTTGGCTCTGCTTGGTGTTTCTGTTCCTGGAGTCAAACCAACAAATGATTCCCTGAGTTTCTTCATTGCAGGAATAATTCAGTAACAAGAATTTCTGTCTGTCGTGGATCCCTCTCTGCATTTCTTTCACCCTGTAACAGACTGACATCAAGTTATGACTTGAATTTAGGCACCACGTTTTGCAAGCAGCACTTTGGAGAGTAATTCTTCATTTCTCAGAGGATGACAAATTACACCTAATTTTAACAGCTTTTGATTTGTTAGCATATTTATATTGAATCTGTTTATTCTTCCTTAACTCCCTTTAATAGAAATTAGACATGTAATTAATTTAATAATAGCACCTGGGTCAAAGGAATTATTTCATGCCACCTCTCAGTTAATAGGAATTAAGACATTTAATTCTGAAGACTATTGTGTATGCAGAAGTTTTCTATTTCAAAAAGAATAATTAGCAGTATTGTTAAATTAACTGGCTTATCTTTGGTCAGCTTTACATTCCAGAATGACTAAAGAAACGGAATAGTTTGAATGTTTTCTTTGCAGTTCAGTTCTGGCATGGCAAATGTAAAGTCCTTGGATCAATGGTAGTGCAGTCACTTTGATTTTTGTGCTCAGCCTAACTTGGAAATGGAAACTGCACCTGGAAAAACGTGTGTGCCCAGCTCCTGGGGTGGCTTTCATCATACAGGCAGTTTTTACAAACTTAATTTATATGGTAAGTGTTGGTGCATGTGGGGCACATTCAAATGGAATGTACTCTTACAGCTGAAAACCTCTGCTAGTTTAATTCTGTTTTTAAAATTCTGATTTCAGAATAGGAAAATGTTGTCCCTCTCCCCCCAAAACCCAACTAAACCCCTTTAGTCTGTGTAGTTTGGACACAAAGCTCTTTAAAAATATTCACTCTGTTCACTTGTAACATTCATTCGTTTGCCAAGGCTCTGAGTGGGTGTTTAATTTTACTTAAAGGACAGTGTGAATAGCCTCTGGTGCTTAATTTAGAATTTATACAATTTCCCACTTCCCTTAGATAAATCCTAGTGAAGAAAACATCTTTCATATGTAAAGAAAGTTGTGATTTCCACCCCATTTAAACTCATGTTTTATTTAGACCATTCTATTTCCTCTTCTCTTGGGGCAGTATCTGAATTACTTGTCAGGTCATTAACTATATTAGATACATTAGATTACAACATTTGAACATTTTTTGGTCAGAGAAACAACATTTAATGAATTAGTCTGTGTACATATTCTCAGTGGGAGCTTTGTGCTCTTTTCCTGCCTGTCCAAAATTGCAGGAGCTTTTGCAAGGTCTTAATGGAGATGTGCTGCTGGAGTGGGCACGTCCCTGGGTGCGCTGGGAGCTCCTCCGGGGCTCTGATGGTAAATTCTTCACATTTTCCTCCTCACTGTGTGGCTTAGAGAGCTCAGCACCCAGCGAGCCACAGTCAAACGTCATTTGGTCAGAGGTGTGGAAGGCATGTGGGGACTGAGTGTGATGCTCCCCTCCCTGGGGCAGGGAGTTCTGGAGCCCCCGAGGGCAGCTCCCCTGCCCGGGGCTGGCAGGGCTCCGTGGGAGGAACCAGACTGCAGCTCTGCTCTGGAGAGGGGCTCCAGTGCCCTCCGGCAGCGCGGTGCTCGGCGGCGTGAGGGCGGTGACACGTTTGTGCAGCTGCGGGGGAACCGGGGGTGCTTTGGGCACAGAGGAGGAGCAGCGGGGCTGGCGCTGCGGCGGTGGCTTGGAACAAGAGTAAGAATTTATAGGAGCTGAGGTGCTGCTCTTCCATCCCCTCTGCCCGCACTGCGCCCTGCACTTGCTGCCTGAACCCGGGAGCGGTTCTGTGTCAAACCCGAGTGGGAACACGGAGCCAGGGGGGAATGCAGGGATGCACACCCGGGGCTGGGGTGTGCTGCGGCTGACACAGCGAGAAGCTGTCACTGCACAGATTCAGCAGCCACACAACGAAAATGGGGGACAGGAGGCACCAGCAGTGCACGGGCAACGTGGAAAATGACAGCAGTGAGCTGTCCCTTGGAAGTGGGCACTCTTTCACTGCTCCCACCTGAAGGGAAATTTGAAACTTGCACTGACTTGCGTTGTTATATTCACATTGATTTTACAGTTTCCCTTGCAATTAACAGATAAGGTGCTTTTCTACCTGCACTCAGCATGTTATTTATCCTTCCTAGACAAGGGTTATTACATGCTGTCTCTTTTTCAGGCAAACTCCAATAAATTTTGTGATCCCTGCTGTAAAACTGGGGTAAACGGATAGTGCAGAGGAGTCATCTGTCATGATTCCTCCTTAGTGTCTTGCAGGAAATGAGGAGCTGGGGAGAATACAAGGCTGAAAGATGGCATTTCCTTCTTTTAGCTCGACCTCAAGGAACCGAGCCTCGAACATTAGAGTTTATATGAAATTCTCAACTTATTTCTCTCTGCCCCTGTTGTTTTGTTTTGAAGAAATCGAAAGTCTCACAGGCTGTGGAGGTTTCTGCTCTGCTTTTTTGGAAATGTTTTGTGGATTTTTGGCTGGGAAAACGTCTCCCTTCAGTTAGCACTGGCACCATTTGTTCAGCTGCACTTCATTACCATGCACGTACTCAGGCTGCTCTTGGTTACTCTTGCAGGTGGGGGATCACTCAGTGTGACCAGCATCCATCTTTTGGCAGTAGATAAAAGGGTGGGAAAGCTGAAAACAGAGCAGTGAATGCTCTTCACAGAGCATCCCAGGCTGCTGTGGTTGGCCAAGGAGAGAGACAACTCACACGTGAGTTTTGGAAGTGTGGGTTTTGCATAATGACTGCCCTGCAATGTTCTCATCTTGGCCAGCTACCCCTGCAAGGCTGCCCTGGAGCACAAGTTACATCCCCTCCCCAGCTCCTCAGTCCCTGAAGGGTTTCAATTTAACCTGAAATCTCACTGGCATCAGTACGATTTGGACACTTGCTTGAAATTCAGCAGCAATATTTTCTTGAACCATTTCTTGAAAATTAATTCATTGTCTGGGCAGCCCTGGAGCATGGGAATAATGTGGGCTCTTAGAATAAACATGACAAAGATATTCTGGGGTGAGTAGAGGATTTTGGATGCATCAAATTTGAATTTTTCAAATTAAAAATGGAATCTGAACTGAGATCTGATTTTCAAAAATACTTGAATACTCTTGGGGTGGTGGTGAGGGCAGGAGTGGAAGGCTTGGTCCAGTGTCCCTGGTCAGGCAGGTGCATTATGAGTTCCATTAGCAATCCTGACCAAGTGGAATTGAAATCTTTCTCCCTTCTTTCCGTGCTTTCTTCAGTTTCCCCTTTCCCTGCTGCTCAGCAGTGGTGACACAGAACAAAGAGAAGAAAGTTCTCACTGTTTTTTCCCTGGTTCCAGAGTGACCAACAAGAGATAAACCTGCCAAGTCCTAGGCCAGACTGTTGTGCAGACTTTCTCCCTGAGGGATTCATCCCTCTGGGATCAGAGTGAGAAAGAGGATCGGTCAGCTTCAAAGCTGTGAGGTGCCAGCTCCCTCAGCTGTGCTCGGAGGGGGCAGCTGGGCAGGCTCCCCACGGCTGGGCTGGAGTTAGTGGGCACGGGAGCTCTAAATGGGCCAGCACAGAAGGGGGACAAAGAAACCTTGCCCCCAGTTATTTAAACTTGGGCAAAAAGAGAGTTTGAATGGTGAAGGTCAGCAGCACTGGCTGAAGTCTTTGACAGCAGTGATTCTCCATCTCTGGGGATTAACATATTTTACATTCAAATGATAGCTGGATAATGCTGTATTCAATGTTCTGGAGTATTTGCAGTATTTTAATAGTAAGCTCAACAGAGTAGGCATTTATTTCATAAAGAAAGTTTATGCCAGTCTGGTCTAACAGCAGAGTGAGCTGATTAAAGTTTGGCAGACCCTATTGACATTTCTAATAAAGAAATCACTACCACGGCATTTTTCTCTACTTAAAGGAACAAGAGCAAGAATGGGGAAGAAATAAAACCTTTCAAGAGAAAGACGCTGTTGACAGCACCTTTTAACTTCCTCCATTTAATCACAAGTGCTCAGCTTTTGCCACCACTGGAAGGTATAAAACAGTAACACTGTAAGACATTAATTACTCATCAGCTACTGGAGTGCCTGGGAATCAGGAGTGAGCAGGGGCTGGCTCACAGCGGGGTAAGAAGAGCCTGCAGAGTCTGTGGAGAGGCCATGGCACGGTCACAATAAAATAATCCTGTGGCACATTTATTCTGGAGCTGCTAATTAGCTCATTGGCTTGGATCTGCCACTTTTATTCTCTTTGCAGATTTCCCAGGGAGAGTTTGGGTCCTTGGTGTGTAACCTCCTCTACAAACCCTGCCCAGCGTGGCTGTGCCAGCCTGATCCACGCTGCCTCCACAAAATCATCCCTGCCCTCAAAGCTGGCAGGGCTGGGAACAACCAGAGCCCGTCCAGGTGAAATGGAAAGGCAGGGTGGGAGCACTGGAGCTGATTTTCACAGTCCACAAATTGAAGGATACTTTCTGTCCATACCTTCAGGCAAATTAGACACTGGGGATGGTTTAGGTAATCCTTATCATATTACAGTGCAAAGTAGATTATTAATTACACAACAATATTAATGGTTTAATGGTAAGAGCTAAATGAGAATTTTAAAGGATATTCCCACACCTCTGTTTACCCCTATGTACTTTGGGATAACCATTGCTATGTTTGTTTGGCTAATGAGGCCATCTCAGTGTGACCACTTAGGTATTTAGGAGCTGATTATTTTGGGTTTCTCTCCGATTATTCTTCAGCTTTTGAACAGATTCCAGGGAATATCACGAAGTCACACCTTTACCTTCCTTAAAGCCTCATTGTAAACTTTCCAAGCTCACTGAGAGCTTATGTCACTCGTGGGTGTGTCCAGAGCTGTTTCCCTGCCCTGAGTCACCCCCGTGCTTCCCCAAACATCTGTGCGAGGTCCTGCTCGGGGTGTGCAACCACACCGCAGCCTCCGGGCTCAGGAGCGTCTGTTGTGCCGTGTTTGCCACCACACCTGCTGCCCTGGGCGCCTGCATCATGTTCTGCACGACCTCTGCTGAGAAAATGAATAATGGACTGTGTGTGTCTGCAGGAGTGCAGAACGGAGTTAACTTTGTCACTTGGGCGTTCTGGCAGCGTGTGTCGATGAGAAAAATGCTGTGAGCAGCGGTCACCAGGTGCTCTGCACTGCTCCTGATCCTTCTGTAGAGAATGACAGTATTTGCTGTTAAATCTAGCTTTGGTTTTATCAGATCTCTATCGCTTCATCGTATTTATCCATCACTTACCAGGCCATTACTCACCTTAAAATACATAACACGGAAAAAAGGATAAAGGGGGTTTGTAAACAATAGCAATACTTTTTATCCCATATGTCCATCTTCCCTCTCCTCTGAAGGAACCAAGGAATGTGGAAAATAGCTGTGACTTCTCCAAAGGTCTGTCTCCCACGTGATACTTACTACTTTCCAGGCAAGCCCTTGGCTGCCCCTGCTGCTGTGTATTTATGATCAAAGAGTCCTTCAGTCATTTCTAGGTAAATTCATAAAACACTCGTGTTGTCCAAATACTCTGTGCTGCACAAAGATTTATCTCCCTCGTGTGTGCAGTGGACAGACAGAAGTAACCTTGGAAATCTTACCATTATAATATGTACTTTTTGGGACATACCTATACCAGTAAAGCTTAAAGAACTGGCAGATCTTTTACTTCAATTTTCTTTGCATCCCCAGGGAGATCAGCTTTCTGTGCTAGTGTCATCTTCCTTCAGATGAACTTCTGCACACGTGCTGTGACAGTTTACATAAAGAGGCATTCTGAATGTGCACGGTTTAGCACCCTCTAACACGTTCCTAGCTTGGAAATTGAGTGTGTACAAAAGATGCAAAAATCAAATCTAAAAATATATCCAAGTGTCAGACGAAATTAAAATTCATGCTTCATTAAGTGGGTGCAGTACAAACAAAAGAAATCTTGGTAGAAGCAAAAGTGCTGCTTCTGTTTAGCTTTTCAGCCAGCTGGGGCTAAATCTCCTTAGGAATGCTCGTGGTATTGAGTTCATGGTGCTGAGCAGTTGTCTGTCCCGAGTTGGCCAAATACCTGCTTCTGCCTTTCCAGCAGTTGTTCTGGCATATCTTCAGACTGACTTTAGGCTTCATACGTTGCCTTTGTGTTTGATCGACCATCGCCTTGCTGTGAGTTAGAACTCACGCCAGCTGCTGCAGCACAGCTGTCATTTGCAAACTGTTCCTCGTATGTGAGACACAAAAACACCTCTGGTCACCCAGTGGGTGCTGTGTGAGCAAACACAGCCCGTGGAGCTGCTGTGGCTGCAGCATTCTGTGGAAATACAGAGCCTTGAATACAGACAGGGCTGGTTTTCCCCTACCCTTTCATGGTTAGCACTCAGCCTCGCTTTAAAGAGGGATTTCAGAGGAACAGCTTTTCTCGATCAAATCCTGAGAGCTTTGCAGGCTGGGAGTCTTTGCCGTGGTCCCAACAGGTTCCAAGCCCCGGAGCAGAAGAGCTGTAGCTGAACGTTCCACGTGGTCCATTTTGTGCTGTTTCAGCAGCGGAGATATCAGGAGATCTGAGGAAATACCTGAGCAAGAGCCATGGCTTCTTTCAAAGTATGAAATCCAGCAGAGTCCTTTTGGAAATAGGCAAGTTGACTTTTGACACAGAAGCATCGATTTCCTCCCTCTCCTTTGAATTCATGGTTTTACATTTCTTTGACTTCTGACATTTTGCAGATTTTTGCAAATGAATGTGATGATAGACAGGAATAAACTTAATTGTGAGAGTCAAAGATGAACCAGAGAGGAATGCAAAATAGGTCAGGAAAGGAAGAGGTGATGGGAGCGTTCTGGCAGTGCCATGAGGGACATCTCTGCCGGATAACACAGGGAAAGGTTTCAGTCCTGCAAAGGAATCACGAGGCATTTCCATGCCTTTATCCATTGCTCATTACCCTTCACAGCCCTAAGCAAAACCCACTGGTGTCTGTCCTTACACCCAGGAGTTTGGATCAAAGCTGGAGTATCTCCAGCTGGAAAACACCTCCCAGCCCAGCAGAGCAGGGGAGCAGCCTTTGTTCCATGTGGGGAGTTGGTGACTCCTCGGGGCAGCGGGGTGGGGTGCCCCTCACACCCAGCTCCCCGTGCCCGTCTGTGCCAGCTGAGCTGGGCAGGGATCCGGGGAGGGAAGCTCAAGGAATGATCACGCAGTGATGCTCCACAAGAACTGGCTTGGAAGCTTGACTGTAAAATGTGGGAGAAGTCAGGCAGAGTCTCTTCAGTGGTGAAAGCAAATTTTACCCCATAGAGAGCTCTCTGTGAGGAGGATGCTGAGGCTGGAGAACCTTCCTGTTTAAGAACAGCTCCAACACCTGATTTTATTGCCTTGGTGGATTCCATTGTGCAATGTGCTCTCTGAAATATTGCAACTCACTGAGGCCAGGGCAAGCTTTCCATGGAAAATGATAATGTTCTCCTTCCTTTATTGTAATTAGTATTGCAGTGGAAGTGAGGAATTTGCTGATTTATGTAATTCTTTAAAAGAGGGCAGGGCAGCAAACTTCAGAGTAATTTATTTTTTGACATATATATTGCAGTGGTTTTGAAGACTTTTTGCAGCAGTTTGCAATCCTGTTCTGCAGAGCAAAATATTCACCTCAGACAGTGGAATTTCACTAAGTCATCGCTGATTCATGCATTTCATGGTTATTTGCTATTTTTGCAGCCTCATCTGTGTATTTTTACTCCATGGCATCCTGCAGGCATGGTCATTTCTATCTGCTGTGCTAAAGTATTTATGCAGATTGTTTTCAGAATACATTTTCAACCAGTTCAAGAAAAACAAACTCTTTATTGTAAATAATTGCAGCTAGCTATGATTTTTTTTCGGTGTGTGAAAATATTTAATGAACAAAAAAAGATATAGCTTGGCTTTTAGGAAGCAAATATGAATCTCATCTAGTTGAGACCATTTCTAGAAGTTATTTGTGTTTTCCCTCTCCCCAGTGTTTGTTCCCAGGCTGCAGCTGTGTCCTCTCAGTACGGCTGGCACAGCTCAGTGCAGAATCACAGGAGCTCTCAGGAAGAGCAAACCGGGCACCTCCTCACTGCAGAGCTCTTTGCTTCTCCCTCACTGGCACACAAATCTAAATAGTGAGCACTTGACCTTCCTCCAGAGAGTGTTCTAATAAAGCTTTTCTCCTACAGCAACAACAGCAGTTGTTTTGGAGGCTCTTGGGCATCCCTTTGCCGAGAGAGGTGGTGAAGTCTTGCTGGGAGGCAGCAAAATCTCCTCTCTTTGCTGCTTTCTTTTCTTGTCTTTTTCCTTCAGTACCTGAGCTGAGCCTGGAGATGCACTGAGGCTGAGGCCCACTTTGCATTGCAAGGGTTTGGGTGGTGAGGTGGATGGGGTTAGGCAGACAGCTTTGTCCCACCTGGCTTAAAACTGTTCCCACAGTGAAATCACTGACTGAAAAAAAACATTTTTTGAAAGCTTAAGTGTGCTCATGTAAAGACTTCACTTCTATAATGCCATAAAAATCAAGCCTTTTCTCAGCATCACATTGCTGTGCTGAGAAAAGAGAGGTTTCTCTTGTAGATTTGGTGTTTCTTGGCTGTTGTTCCTGTGTAGAGAAAACCTGAAAACCAACAAAAAACCCTCCATAAACAAACCCAAAACCCCAGTGTACTTCATCGAGGGAAGTAATATAAATTAAAAATACTTCTGCATCTTCAAGGCTGGTGGCTGGTAGCCATTAACCTTATTTGTAGCTCTCGAGAAAGAAGGCATCTCAGGTTTCAGTTATCTGTCTTAGTATTCCACCTGGTAGGAGGTATTCATGCGTAATCATGTTTTGGACACAAAAATGGGAATGTAATTTACAGGGCTGTGCCATTTACGAATTTCTGGGTTAATGAGTGCAGCCTGGGCTCCTCCAGCAGAAGATGCAGTCGCTGCTGCACGTGTGGCTGTGAGCTGGGAGAGAGGGCAGCAGAAAGTGTGTGTAACCCCAACAGTGTGAAACAAACAATCCCTCTGCAGGCTGGCACTGCTGCTGCGGCTCTGCCAGGAGTTGCTGTGTCTTAGGGACGTCAACAGGACTAACAGAATCTTCCAGTCTGTGTCAAATACCACACTTATTTTGTCAGGATATGGCAAAAAGCACCCTGGTATGAAGCCTGCCATGGGACATCTTATATGCCTGATATTACATTCCTGTTTCTTTTACACAAATTCTTCTCCGTCAAACTACAGGACTATTTCTAAGTTATCACACTTGACATTGAATCTGCATTTTTTCTTATAAATAAATAAAAGAAATCACTATGAGGAGCTTTAATTTCAGCCCCCCTGGAACAGCTTGGCAGAAGGCCCCCAAGGCCTGCTGTGCCTGGGTGGGTGGGTGTAGAAGGGCTGCTGGTGGTCCCTGTGTGCTCCAGGAGTGCCTCACAAAGGGGGCTCAGTCCAGCACAGGGATCTGTCCTCTGTGGGCAGTTCCTGGTGGCTGTCAGAGCGTGCTGGGGATCCCTGGCAGGACCCTGCAGGCTTTGCAGGGCAGACTCCTTCCCCGGTGCAGCAGGACTGCTGTGCCCGGGCTGTGCCTCACGCCCAGCCCCGGGGCAGCTCTCGCTGCAAACCCTGAGCAGGTCCCAGATGTGCCAGGGCCACCGTGCCCCTCTGGGATTCACCTCCAGGCTGCTGGGGGGCAGGGCAGAGCTCTCAGATTGTTTGGCTGCTGGCACAAAGCGACTGGCAACTGTCAGAAAGCATTTCTCTTCCTCCCTTGACATTTCCTCCTAGCAACACGTAGTGTATACATTTCCTATAAATTATAAGGCTTTTTTCTTTTCCTTCTCCAATTTTTTGTGAGTCAACAGCAAAGTATTGGGTACAGGGAGAGAACAAACATGTAGCAGGTGCGTGGCCTCCAAGGCCTGCAGCAGAATTCCTTCTGTGAACCCACCAGCAGTGTTTTCAGGGCATTCAGATTTAACTCTCAGCTGTACCAGCAGCTCCGAAGGAGATTAAAAAGCCTCCAAGAGTTTTGCAATAGCTCTTGAGAAGCTAAGAGCACGCAAAAATCAACCGAAACAAATAACATTTCTTACACCTGAATGGGTTTAGAATTGGTGCCATTTACGAGAGAAAAACAGAAAAGCGAAGGGAAGAATGTTAATAAATCCCACAGTATTCCTTAGCATTGAATTGCATCAAAAGGTGAAGTCAGAGATGTGTGTGTTCAGGTACAAATGTATGTAAGCCATAATTTATTTAAACTTCAGTGTGCCACTGGTGCTTTCAGGAGCTGGATAATGAGATAATGGCGCTTCACCTTAAGGTCATAATTTAAAATAAATTCCAGCTATCATGAAGGTATGAGGTACCTGTAATATCTTAGGTAATTAAAAAATATTCCATGAGAGTGTCACAGATTGAAATTTAGACAGACAACTGGATAGGGTTCAGTGAGAAAGGACAGAATTGGTACAGAGTTTATTTATACAAGGCAAGTCATATTGTTTCACATGGCAGAAGGTCTGGAAAAGGTTTTGCTGAATTCAGGGAAGGTCAGGATAGATTAGAGCTCTGGGATGAGCTTCCTTTGTGGTTTAGCTACACCAGGCCCTGCAGCAGAAATGACTTGGAGACGGTTTTTGTTTTGTCAAGATAAATATTTGAGGTGGGCAGGGGACAAGAAGATTTAATAAAGCTGGATCCCAAATATATCCACGTCTCCTCGCTCCCAGTGCCACTGAAGCTCCTCAGCAGCTTTTCCACCATGAGCACAGCCCGTGCTGCTGCACTCCCGTCCCAGGGGCCGAGGAGCCCCTGAGTGCTCCGGGCCTGGCAGGAACTGTCCTGGCCCTTCTGGAGCATCTCTGACTCTGAGGCACGAACCTGGCCCTGGGTCCTGTGTGAGACAGGACTGCTCCAGTCAGCTCCACTCCTCGGGCATGAGACCTGTCCGACTTCTGAGGCATAATTTATCCTTTTCAGATGAATTTCTTATTCACCTGCACCTCTGAATGTGTTGTTTCTGTTGTCATCTCAGGCTAGGATTAAATTTTACCATTCAGAAGAATCCAGGGTATTTTTAGGCTTTTGAGCAATGGTTTGCTACTTTATGTGTTGTGAAAGGAACAAAGAAGAGAAAACTCAGCAGTCCTACCCTGGGTTGCTCTGAGGAGGAGCTGCCCAGCTGGAAGGCTTGGGGCAGGAGCTGTCCCTGGAGAACAGGCTGAAACAGGGCTGAAAACATGGCCAGGGTTCCTGCTCAAAATTAAAAAAACACAGATGCAAATTGAAAGTACTGTAATAATTATACTGACCCTTAAAATATTTCACCCAAGCATTTAAAACAGTATCTTGATCAGAATGTTCAGACCCCTAATGCTATTTTATTTCCCTTTTTCACATACAGAGAAGCGACACTTGCCTGCCACTTGTTTAACAATTTCATCTCTCACTGCACCCGACTCAAATTGAAGCAAGTTGCTCTTTAAAATTGGAAGTGTGTAAGGTTGTCAGTTTGCCCTCTGAAGGCCAGGCAGCCACGCAGCTCAGGTTCTGTATCTCAGCCTCCCCTTTCTGTGTTCCTGGTGCTGAGCACGGCACCAGTGGAACCCTGCAGGAGCTGCTGTCTCTGGCTGAAGTCGTGACCACACACCAACACTTTGTGCTGCATTGTGGGCTTTTCATCATCCCCATGCTGCTTTTTCCTTCTTTTAATGCTCCACTTTATCAACATATCAAAGCAATGTTTATTTACCTGGTGTAATTTATTTATGTTCATCTAAAATCAAGATTCCCTGGTGTGTTTTCACTCACTTTTCTACACCACACACTTGTAACTTGTGGAAGTTCCCAAACAGGGCTCCTCATATCTTCAGCATTTCCCACCCTTGTTTGGAGTAAAGATATTTTTGCTCATTTTGTGAGCTGTTAGTAGTTCCAGCACCAACTGCACCTTGAATGGCAGTGTAGATGTTGCTCAGGTGCAATATTCTGCAATTTGTTTTTTAAGCTCTGTATACAAGTTAGAGGAGTCCTCGGTGGCAGTGTATTTATAGCAGTACTTGCTTAAAGTCTCAGCTTTTTACAAAGAGTGCTTGTCTGCTGGGTTAAGCACACTTGAATTGCAGCTTGCAGTGGAAATTAAGAGGCCTTGCATCTTGATAGATGAGAGATGCAGCTAAAAGCAGGGAAAATCAGCAGGCTCTCTGGGCCACCTGAGGTCGTAGAAATGGAGTGAAACTTCATTTTGATTTTGTTTTCAGTCCAGCTCTTATGTCAGCTCTTCAGAGTAGGACTGAAGCACATGAGGGGTTTATGCATTCTATAGAAAATTCTGGAGCAGGAGACACTTCCCCTTCTGTGGTCACATGGCATGAAGGGCATTTTTTGATTTTTTTTTTTTTGGTGTGGAACTGGAAAGAAACATCACAATGTCAGTACATGAACCAAGAGATCAGGAGACATGAGAGAACAGCTCAACAGCCTGTAGTATTAATTTCCTTTCTTTTTTTTTGTTTTCCCCTGGCCTTTCAAGCTGTATCTCTTCCACTTTGAGTAGCTGTTGCTGTGTCAGAGATGTCATGTGAACCCATCACTGGGGTATTTGCTCATCCAGGGCTCCAGAAGGAAGAGTCCTGCTGATATTTTTGTCCTTCCCATTGTTCCCCAGCACCTGAGAGAGCCCTGAGCACTGGAAGTGCTGACTGGATTTACCATAGAGGTCGGGAGTCCAAGAGGTTTCTGATTTCCATTCTTCCTCTTGGATAAAAACTTGCTGCATAATCTCAGCCAAGCCTTCTGACAGAGAAAGCCAGAAAGGAGAGAAGAGATAGCGGCAGGGAAAGGAGAGTGTTAGGTATTAGTGGCCTCAGTTTTATTGAGCTTTTTGCCAGAACATCCTTGCTGATCTCCAGTGGCCCCTTCCTCACTTCAGACAGGCAAGTTGCAAAAATGTATTTGCCTGTTTGAAGTGCTGCGTGCTCTTTGCAAATTAATAATTAATTAATTAACCCTGGAGTGTAAGGGGAGAGGATAAAGGGAGCAGGTACTTTCTATGGTTGTGTTGTGTGTTGTGTGTGTGGAACGTTGGGTGAGGCTGTGAAGGGTGGGTGCAGTCCCGGAGCGGGGGCCCAGGGGGCAGGAGCAGCGCCGTGCTCGCTGCAGGGCTCTCCCAAACCATCCTGTCCAAGCCTCTGCACTCTGTGCTTCCCACATTTAACGGGTGAAGTGCCTGTTGCTGGACCTGCATCTCCATAAAGGGTTTAAGGTCTCTGCAGGAAGGAGACCAGAGGGACCTCAGTGTTAGGGTTATTATTACAACTATGAAAATGTATCCTCAAAAAATCAATTCTAACTCCTATGCTAAGTCCCAGACATATGGGTAGAATCTCAATTGATTTCTGTATGGCTAACTTGGTTTTTCCCCCTCTTTCTCTCTCCCCCCTTCAGTGTTTGAAATAAGAATTGCCTCTGCAGGATTCAGGGACGAGGCTGCAGCTGGCTTGTATGAACATTTCCTCTGCTCCCACAGTGGGGTGTATAATTGACAGTAATGGCTGTAAAATCCAGAGCTCAGGGGCTGGTGGTGGTTTTGGTTTCTTTTTCCTTCCAAGCTATGCCTCTGGAAAAGAGTTGGATCAATGGCTGAGCATTTCAGACTGGTATTAATAAATGCAGAATGTTAAAGAGCCACTTGAAGAATAAATAATCGAATTCAGTTTATAATCCTAACTGTTGTTTAAAAAGAAATAAGAGTAATAACGAAAACAAATTACTCTTTATTTAAATATTAATCTTTCATGGTAATTGTGCCTGAATAAATATTTCAGTTGCAAAGAGTGGGTTGTATTGTCACACACTGAAAGCTGTGCAGTGCCTGGATGCAGTGTCCTGTGTTCGTGCCTCGTGGAGCGGAGCTGCGATGCTCTCAGAGCTTTCTGCTGCTCTGTGACTGTCACTGTGCATTACCAGCAGCTCCCTGAGTGATGGATGTTTGCTGAACGAGGGCAAGGACATCAAACTGGCATAGGCTCCTCGCTGGGGTTGCTCCAGTCAGATCAAAATTATATCTATTTATATCTATACATTGATAAAACCAGCAGCATTCATGGCACTGGGGTTTTGTGTTGTCTGGGAGAGCAAAGCACAGCTGAAAATTCCCTCTGGTGTGGTTTGAGGGGGAGCTGGTGTCGCTGATGCTCTGAGTTCGTGCTTCTAACCTCACCCAGCTGCACTGTGATGCACCACTGAGCTTTTCTTCTTTAAACAGGACTTGGATCTCTGGTCATATAAAAAACTGCATTGTCAGCTACTGCTTTTAGTCTTTGTTTCTCTTTCCCTCTGAATGTTAGGTAATGCCACTGCACTGATGCAGACCAGAATTACCACCCAAACAGTCCCCAGATCTGAAGGGCTTCGAAACAAACCGGTGGAGGACTTCATATCTTTATTTTAAACACTGTCAAGAAGGCAAATGTTGCAGTAGCCTTTTACAGATTTCAATGCAGTGGGGTGGAATAATCTAGTTAGAAAAGGGCTCCGTTTCTGAAATCTACCTCTTCTGTTATGGACTGTGATGAGCTTTGCAGCTCATGGAGATTAGGAGGGTGTGATAGAGATACCTGAGCATTCTTCAAGGTGTCCCACTGATGGATGTGCTGCAAACATGTCTGAGCCTTTCGTGTACAAGGATGAGCTTCTGCTTTTGTAGGATCTCAGTGACCAGGATCTGTTCCTTTGAAAATCTTAATTTAGCCCTTAACTCTTCCTTTTGGCCTTCAGTGACAAATCTGAGAGCCCAGGATTGTATTCAGAATGTCAGGAATGTGCAGTGATGAGTGGGGACGTGGCTTGCACAGGGTCACTCACAGACAGTGACAGAGTCCGACGTCTCCGTGCTCCCAGCTCAGTGTTCCATGTCAACAGCAATTTTTCATGACTCTGTGGCTGCTCCTGTTGTATTCCTGCTTGAAAACAGACCCAGTGCTGTGGTGTCACTGAATTCAGTCCAGTGCTGGTACTGAATTTCACCTGGAACACAGCAGTGCTGTGGGATTAGGGGAAGTTTCTCTTTCTGTTGCCTGTGATTGTGTTTTATGAGATAGATGAGGAGAGCTAGGGCTCATCATGTTTTCAGCATGGACTCTGTGAGAGTAGGAGCACACTTTCATTCACCCCCATCTGTGCTGATGGAGATGGCACTTCTTTTGTAGCTGTGGGAGGAACGTCTGCTCTGGAGCCACTCCCTGCTTCAGTCCTCTCCATTTCTCTTTCTTACTCAAACAGCTTCCAAGTGGTTTCTGCTTCATCTTTTCTCCACACAATTCATCTGCCCGCTTCTCACATTTATGTAAAAACTCTGGCACCAATCCTTGACTGTTTCATATTTTAGATTATTTTGCTCCTTAGCATTGGAAAAGTCTGCACCAGTAATTCAGACATGATTTTGTTGCTTCTTGTTTTGCATCTCTACAAATTTTGCAGAACACAATGTTTCTTTCATGAACAAAGAGTAAGAGTTCTAAATTATTAGACAATGAAATAAGAGATAGAGACATATTTTGTAGCTCTTTTCTTTTGGAATTGTCAAAGAAAAGTTTGGTTCATTCATGTTATTGCATGTTTTTACCATGAAAAAAGAGTTGATTTCTTTACCTTCCCTCATTTCTGGAGTTACTGCTATTCCTGTGTGTCCTGGGATGCTGTGATATAGAAAATAATCACATTGCATTTTAAATTTCCATTAGCTGTGCTAACAGGCACGAGCAGCCCACCAGACGCCAAATGTACCCTGTGCTGAGCTGCTGAGCAGCGAGAGGAAGCCTCATTTGGTCCTGCTAACACGATGAACTTTGTTTTGCTGCCTCCCCGTGCAGCCAGGATGTCTGGGAGCAGGAGTGTGGGCCCTGCTCTTCATTATGGGAGAGTCCTGAGTGCAGGTTCTGCGTCCCTGCAGGGTCATTTCCTTCCAGCATCGAACAGGGGTCAGGAATAATTCTCCCCACGTGTAATTTGGTGACTTTATGGAGTTGGACTGCAGGTCTTGCTGATAAATGAGAGCCCAGCTCAGCAGACTATTCAGACTCACTCCTATTTAGCAGAGTACTTACACATATTACGCTTAACTGAGGAGATGGAGCCCCAGAGTCCCAGCTTCAGTGGTTTGCTGGGCAGGGGGCAGCTGTGGAACTGGAACTTGAAGGAAAACCAGGAAGCCATGAAATGGAAGGAGTATTTCAGCCAGCAGTGTGGTTTCTGTGTGTTTGCTGCTGAGGAGCGAGGGCACTCCTGGGTTCTGCATCTGTGCTCACACAGGCATCACTCACTCGTTCCCTTCTGCTTCCGAAAGTTAATAATTCTTAACCTCTGCCCTCCTCTCTAATTTCATTGAAATTGGTCTAATGTACTGGAGGGAATGACAGAGACTCAGATGTGCTGATTGCATAATCCTTTCTTTATTAAGGAGCTTGGAAAAAAGAAAAACAAAACCCAAACCTTGTTATAGCCCTATATGCCACTGCAAAAATGATTTCTCTCTAAGCATTTTATCCTATCTCATTTTAAACCTTCCCAGAGATTGTGTTTGCCATTTCTTTTTGAGACTCTTCCACTGTCCTTTTGCTTTGAATTTGCTCTATATTTCCTGTTGTTTCTAATTATACTCTCCTGCCTACCTGCTCTAGCAATTTTCTCTCCTTGACGCTTAAATCCTTGAAATATTTGTGGAAAGTTAGCACTTTCTGGTTCTTCTGCCTTTTAAGCCTCACCTACTGATTTTTTTCAGAAAATCGCCAACCTACCTTCTGCTCTACTTGATGCTCCTTCAAGTATTGCACATTCAGGCCCTCTGGAAATCTGGCAGATTATTTCTTCCACCGTTTTTCTAAAAAGCCTGTCCATTTCCTGCAGTCGTTGTGGCTGTTGTTTGTACCTTATCCTGCTGTGCAATGACAGCAGAACTAAAGTCAAGCAGCTTGAGCAAAGCAAATGGAAAGCCATGCCTAAAAGCCAGTTTATACTCACAGACTGCAGTGATAGTTCTGGCAGGGCTGTTTTAATTCTTCACATCGTTTGGCTTTCAATACCCACAACAGCTGCCTGCTGGATTTCTCCACACAAATTCCAAGAACCATGCTAGTTAGGAGGTTTGGAGTAAGTTCCCCATCCAAATTTTCCATTTTGCTTGCTTGGAGGAGCTATTTTAAGCCACGTTTTTGGTGATTTTGTGTCCCAGCTCATACACCCTTGAGGATTTTCATTGCAATGAAAGAAGAGCAGTGTCTGTGTTTGCAAAGGTTCCATGTTAGCCTTGCAAAGAAAGAGAGTCTGCATTCAATTAAGTCATTACAGACTCATAATTGGACTAAGAAACTCTGGGGCAGTATCAGTAAGAGTATAAACGCAGTAAGAGTGAGTAGTTCAAGCCATCCAGTGTTTAGGTGTGTGCTATGAAATGTTACTGGAGTAGAAATTGATCTTCACTTACTGCGTCTCCCCATTATGTGAATGATTTGTGAACCTGTTGAAGCTATTAATGATTACTAACATTACTGAATTCATAATTATAACAATTAGGGTGTCTCTTCCCCTGCCTCCAGCTCAATAAAATCAATGTGTCTTTTTCAAGGGCTGCATGTGCATCTTTCCACTGTCAATTGCAAAGATTTCTAAGTCCAGTCCTGAGACTCCTCCAGGTGGGAGCAGTGCTGTGCTGAAGGCCCCAGACGTGGTGCTTGCTTCCCACAGAATCTGCTTTTAAGGTCCCAGATTAGTCCCTGCAAACTTAGCTCTGACAGTGGCTTTGAAGCCCAAATTGCATCAGCTGGAAGTTTGCCACACCAGGAGGATTGTGTGGTGTGTTCTGTGCCTCCCCAGGCTGATGGCATGAGTTAGGTGATATTTCCCATTCACACTGGCACATTTCCTTGGTGTTTCAGGAAGCATTTCATGCCATGTCTGTTTTTCTCTCTCCTCCACTTTCCTAGTTATTAGTCTGATCATGTTATTGTTTTTACTGAAAGAGTAATTTCCTTTTGGAAATGGCAAACAACTGCAGCCACGTTCTGACAGAGTGCACTGAGATAAGGTGGTGAGACCCTTCCATTCCTCAGCTGCCTGCTTAGATCAGTGAATATTTAAAGTGCATTTCAGTTTATCTGCAGTAATGGTTTTGTTTACAGCTGTACCAGGATGGGGAAAAGCTGTTTGGCTGAGGTGATTTGAGGACACAGAAACTTGGAAGGAATAATTCTGGATGAGGGAGCTATTATCAGCCATTACATGTTTCCAGAAGGTCTGCAGAGCGAGTTAATGTTGTACTGTGAGCACTTGCAGGAGGAGGAGCTGTGTTTGGCCATCGTCCCTCGCCGTGTCTGGGGTGGGCTGAGGTCTGCTCGCTCCGAGCAGTGGCTCTTAGAAGACTTCCGTTCCAGCCAGGGTGGCTCCTCTGGCTGCTCCAGCCATTAGAATAATCAGCTTCTGGAAAAGTCTTTCAGGGAATAGGCATTTGAAATCCCTACGTGCTTTTAAACTGCAGCTTGATGAGTTTCTGGAGAGAGCACGTGGTGTGCTAGTTGCACTGGCAGGGAACTGCCCTTGTGGGCCCAGGTCTGTTCTGTCCAGTCCAGCACAGGCTGCAGCTCTGCTCTCTGCCTGTGCTGGTTTGTTTTCCCTCTGGGGCGGAGGATCCTGGCTCCCCCGGGGCTCCCTGGGCTCGGGGTTTGCTGCTGCAGCTCCTGCACCGTTTGCATGAGCGGGACTGGGCTGTGCTGGTCAGGGAGCGAAGGCAGAGCCCACAGGCCGGGCTGGGAGCTCTCAGACACACATCAGAGCAGATTGTGGCTGAGCCCTGCACCGCTCCTGCCCTGGGGGCTCTGCTGTCCCAGGGCACCTTCCCCTGGGTGATTCTCTGCAGGGCAACAGCCACAGCCTTAACCTGCCCTTATCGGCATTGTCTCCACTCCTGAGAGCATCCACGGGTTGCCAGACCTGTGCATCCCTTAGACCTCAGCTCAGGTGCTGCACAGCCTCGGCCCCAGGGGAAAGTCAGGTGCACCAGCAGCGGGTGAACAGAGCCCAAAATGATTGACTCCAACTGCTCATGCTAATAAGAACATGAGTTCTGTGAGCTTTTGAACTCAGATGATTTTTAATGTCACAACTACATCAAAAACTGTGATTTGATTTGACAGGACCTAGGGCTGTCTGCAGACCTGTGTGATCGTCCTGTCTGTGTGATTTCCTCATGGCTATCAGGTTATCCCAAGGTGTATGGAGCAGAAACATCTGCTCCAATAAAAACGGGTCACAGCTGGAGCAGGGACAGGGATCTTCTCCTGGCTGCTACAGACACAACAATTCACTGAGAAGTAATTTACCTCGAGAAAGGTGCTAGAGCAGATGGCTTTCAAAGGTCTCTCCTAACCAAGACTGCCCTGTAATTCTGTGATTTAAAATGTATTTCCGCCTAAAGCTCTTTCAAACAGCTGGGTTTGGAGGAGGACAAGGTGTATCTTCTATCTTTGGTTTATTTTTCATAATATTGCTTGAAAATAAGAAACAAACAGGATTCTGGAAGCTTCTTCTGTTTTAATATTAAGAAAGCTTGAAGGTGTTTCCTTTTAATTCTAGACTTGGCAAACACAGAACAATTGTGTAAAGAAAACTTAAAAAAAATTTTATTTTAATTGAAAAGAACTTTGCAGTTTTGCAAGATGGATGAGTTCAATAGAAATACTCGCTGAATAGTTCACAGCAGAGGAAAGTCCTGCAGCTGAGGGTACTAATCTCATATACTGGATGTGCCTTGGCAGGTATCTCCAGATAAGTCCCTAATTCTGAAATATATTGAGAGCTTGAGTCTTGTGGAATGTAATGCTGCTTTTATGTATAATTGCATTTGTTGAACCAGTGTGGACACTAATAAGCAAGGCATAAAAAAATGTATTACAGGTCTCACCTTGGAGAGGTGGCTGGAGCTAAATGCTGGGATACCAGATCTTCCACTCTGGATTTAATACCACAAGTAAATTTTTAAAAAATGAGTAGGGGGTAGAATTTTAAAGTCATTCAGAACTCCAGAGTTCAATGCCCAAGATGGGCGTGAAGAAGAGCAGCTGATGTCTGGAGCGTGGATCGTGAAGCAGCCGAATGCTGCATTTTTGATGTGAATGTGAAAGCCGTAACTTAGCCTGGTAACGCTCTTCAGGGACACTCCCCTCAGAAGTAACTTCTACATCAGTTTCTCAGAGTTTTCAGTCTGGTGATTCCTTACTTGAGCCTTTTCAATGTATTATATTAGCTAGAAAAATAACAATAATCACTCTATCAAGGGTAGCCACAATAAGCTCCTACAAGAGATTTCTTTGGTGCCTATTTCAGACCAGGGAGAGCGAGTGATCAGGAGAGGGAATCACAGGTGGAGTCAGGGCAGTGAGATTTTACTCCTCAGCCCCTCACAGCCCCTGTGCCAGCCTCTCCCCAGGCTGTGACCCCTGAAACCGCTGCTGTGGGCCCTGTGATGAGCCTCAGACTCAGCAGAGCCTCCTGCACGGGCACAGCCAGGGCAGCCAAGGACTTCCCTGGGCTGGTGTGTGGTCACCATGGGGAGCAAAGCCCTCTTGCCTTTGTTAACCGGAATTCCTGCTCCAGGGAGGCGTTCCTGTGTAGCCCCGAGCAGATAACATCATCCACGTGGTTGCCTTTCAGAGTTAAAGAGTGACTGGAAAAGCCTCAACCTGAATTCATCAGGTCTAAGCCCACGTATATTGATGCGGAGTGTAAATTTGCTGGTCACGTATAAGAGGGGTATATTTATCAGGTGGATAAATATTTGTAGGATGAGGAGTGAATTTTGCTGCAGGGTTGTGTGCTGAGCACAGTGCTTGATCTCATGATTTTGTGTGCTGGGATTACTCACCAGTAAATATTTGCAGCGCTGGCTCTGTAGTTTTTCAGCATGGAAATCCTGGGTCTCGTTCCCTCAGATCAGTGCTGTGTTTGTGCAGCTCCTGCCCTTCAGAAAAAGGTTTCTTTCATTTGCAGGAGACTGACAGTGTTAACAGTCTGCCAAACCGTAATGTGAATGAAGTATCTGAAGCTGTTTTTAGGAATGCTCAAGACTGCGCTTGATCTAAAGGCTCAGGTCTGGGGGTTGTGGTGTAAATTCCCACGGCACTGCTGAGCACACACCTCGCTTCTACACGCGCTGAACTGGTATTGGATGGAAGCCTTTGTACCCGGTGTTCCTCCCATAAAATGACAATTGTGTTCTATTTTCCCTGTTTTTCTCCTTGTTAAGACATCCAGCACCACATTCCGTGGGTGTCTTGTAAGGTGTGCTCTGAGCCTTGGCTGGATCCTGCAGAAACGTCACCAGTTAATGGAACTCTTGTGGCTGTGTGCCTGCTTTCCTCTTTTGCAGTTTTATCACACTGAAACTGAGTTATCTTACATTTATTGTTATTTTTGTGCTGAGGACAATAAAAACAGCAGGTAGACAAAGGCAGATTGACAGGGTATTTGCAGGGTTTTATTAGACTTTGTACTGTCAGTAAAAGCATTTTTGTAGCCCTTCAGCTCTGCCACCTGCACAGGAATTGGGGCTTTTCTGCTCCTGCCTCGTGATTGGGCTGCTTCAGGAGTACCTGATGCTGTGGGGAATAATTTATTGAATGTTTATTAGACTGGATGTAACAAAGTCAGCATTGATTTACCGTTCCCTTGGCATAATGTGGTAAATGATCCCTGGCTTCAGCAAGTCAAGAAATGCTCAGAATCCTGGTTCTGAACTGAAATGCTGACTCAGGGGGAAATTATCTTTTAAATTTATATTATGTTAAGAGGTTTGCTAATTTTTGCTCACTTTGAATTGAGTTATTTGGGAAAAATGCTATCAACAGCTGGAAAATCGTATAGTGAATAATTTATTTGACAATAGCAAAAAAAAAAGTCAAATAAATAATTCAGCAAATATTTCTCAACCAGCACTACTGATGTCAAGCTCCAGAGAGATGGATCAATTTTTTAAAACAACTTTATTACATGATTAGCAGACTCATTTCTTGGTGATTTTTCTTGCTAGTTGGTTCACTTCATACAGTGATTCCCAAAGAAAAATGACTTTTCAGCCTACCTATCCTGAATTTTTAGTAGTAAGATGACAATGAGTAAAATGAAATTTTAATGTAGTGCTGTATGTATCACCTTCTCCTGATATATCAGTGGTGAGTAATGATCTTTGCTGCAGCACAGTGCTCCAGGTCCCACAGATACTGCGTTTGAGGATGCCCTCTCTGACCTTGGGCCGGTCTGAGTCCCAAGTCTCACCTTCTTGTCTAAAATATTTTAGTTTTTACTATTTGTGTGGATGGGGTGATGTGTAGGGGCCGATCTGTCAGTGTGCTGACAGCACACGGGGCAGCGATTGCACCACACTGGTGGGTTTGGTTTCATAAAATTCCAACTTTCTGGGTAAACTCAGAGATTTTATTTTTAACTGCCAGGGAGGGGTGGGAATCCTGCTCTCCTCGCCAGACAGATTCCCACCCACTGGCTGGATCTGGGAGATCAGCTCCCAGTCTGGAGCTGAGCCAGCCCCTCAGCTGCTGGCAGGCACTGTCACGCTGTTGTGCTTGTTTAAACTCATCTTTAGAGTCAATTCTGGCAATATTTGATGTTTTTACCTTAAGTACCAGTGATAGGAATAAAATAGTCCTTGTTGTTATCCAGGATAAAAGCTTCTTGCAAAAAAAAAGCTGAAAAATATTCACGGATTGCACTCCAGCTCGGAAAGCAGAAGGAAAGTCAATGGATTCATTCAAATAAAAAATGTCTCTTTGCCTGTAAGAATATTGTGAAGGCTTCCAGCTTGTGGTCCGTGGGAGAGGTGAAGGAATGTGACCCAGAGAGCTTCCCAAGGCTGCCCGTGCACAGTGCAGTCCGTCCCCGTCTTCCCAGGTGGTGTCGAACAAACCTTCCCCGTGGCAGCAGAGACGTCGCTGTGCTGTGTTTAGAGCAGACTGCACAGGAAACCTGAAGGCTGCACTTAAACAACAAATGCACAAGGAACCACCAAAAAGAGCTGAAACAGTAAAAAAAGAGCTGAAACACTAAAAAAGGGCTGAAACGTGCGTGTGGCACTTCCAGCACACACCTCTCGAGGGGATTTTGAAATCCCCGCTGCCCAAACTGGGGGAGGTTTTCAGCAAAGGCTCACTGGGGGTGAGGAGCACCAAAGGAAATCCCAAATGGATCAGGGCCCAGGACACCCAGGGCTCCTCCTCATCCTGGGCTGTTCGTGCCTTGGACGCTGAGCTCTCCTTGCAGGGATCCCAAACCTTTGCCAACCCCGAAGTCCCCAGGGTGCTCTCAGTCGTGCCGAGCACAAGGAGGTTATTGCATGGCAAGGAGAGTTTGTTCAGCAGAGATGTGATCTCTGCCTCCCTGGCAAACGTGGGGAGGAATGCAAATGTCCCTCCTGCCACAACAGTTTGACTGGGATGTAAACTCTTCTTGAAACAAAATAAAAAACCCTCACAAATGAAAGTATTCTCTCTCCTGAGACCAGCGTTGTGGATATTTTTTAAGAATTCAGCAAAGACTAGACAGACAATCTTTTCTTGGTGCAGATTATCAGGATTCTCTCCTGACTAGTTGAAATATAGATGGATATATATATATATTTATATATATATATTCCTTCTGGTACAGGAGATTTTTCACTCAGTGATTTCTTTTCTTTTAATATCTTCTAGTTTCCTCCCCCTTTTTTCCCCACCCGAAATCTGTTTGGGTGTGAAGACAGTTTGTCACTGGGCTGCATGTTCCCAGGAGCACTGCAAAAAAACAGGTAAAATCCACTTTATTTAAAGACTTTGGCACTGCTGGGGAGCTGCTGCTCCAGGGGAGTGTGAGTGGAATGCCCATGTGCTATAGGGGAGGCAAGGACTGGGGAGAGAAGGGAAGGGGGCACCAAAAATCAAACATTCTGAAGGAAGCGCTGATTCTTTAGTGATCCTCTGATTTCCTTTCCACCTCCTCACTTTTGCTTAGCAAACAAGCACTGTTTAGTGACAATACCAGCAGTAATGACTGACAATTCCAGAAGAGAGGAGCAGAGGTTTGTAAAACCCTTTTGGTGAAATTGTTTACATTCTGAAGAAAACAACAGGAAAAGATTTCTTCTTTTCATTTTAAAAAGAATCAATATCAGAAATGAAGTGTTTAAAAAAAATATGGAAATTTGCCAAAACATGGCAGTGCTTTGGGTTTTTATGCATTTGTCCTACATCTGCTGTTGTTTGTGTTGTTTCCTGCCACAGGGGAGGGAGCAGTGGAAGCCCCGGTGCCAGGGCAGGGCAGAGGCCAGCAGGTCCCCCCCTCCTGCAGCTCCGCGGGGACAGCTGGCCCTGCCTCACTCGGGGTTTGGGTCCTTACTTTTACCCAAAAAATTACCTTCTGTCTGAAATGCCACCTTATTCCACTTTGTGCTGCATAAATCATCTCATCCCCTCTTTTAACGGGAAAGTAATTTTCAGTTTAATTTTCTCTCCTGTGAAACGGGGTAATGGTTTTCACAAACTCCTTCAGGCCTCTGGGGTCAGCTGTGCTGCTGCCACCCTTCTCTCATGCTGGAAAGTTTTTCTGCAAACATTTCTCCCTTTTCTGAGCTCCCCTGTTCCACCTTTTGCCCTGGCCCGTGCAGCATTTCAGGCCACAGACTCTGGTGATTCCCTGCAGGAGATGTGCTGGGCACGTCTGTGGAGGTAGAAGAGAATAAAATCACCTTCTCTCCCCTCCGCAGGGCTCTTTCATTAACTCTCCTGTGATACTTCTTACTTTGCATATTGATGGCTTCAGGCTGCTCGTGTCCATTGCAGCCTGCTGGAGACAGGGATGAAACTTTACACATTTTATTCTGAGGACTTTCCAGGGGGTCATTTGGGGAGGCTCAGAAGAGTCTGGTGTTGTGGGCACTGTGCAGAGATCAAAGCTGATAGCACAGCGGGGGAGGCAGGAGAGGGATCCTCCATCTGAGCAGCACATCCAGGAGCTGCTCCTGCATGGACAAGGTCTCTCCTTGAAAACTGGGACTTGCAGGGTGGGACACCCCTGGGGAGCAGTGGCTGGTTCTGTCTCCAGGGAAATGTGGTGCCACAGCAGAGGTGGCAGTGCCTGGGGCGGCCTTGGGCACAGCCCCCTCAGAGGCACTCCCAGGCTGACAGGGCACAAGAGAGATTTTGGATAAAGTGTTTTGCCCGTGTCAGGGGTGTGTCAGAAGCAGCAGGTGCAGGACGGCCCTGTCGAGGTGAGAAATGCTCCCCTAGGGACGGGACAGGGTCTCCCATTGTTCTTCATTGGTAAGAGCTGCTTGATCTCGTTAGGAAATAAGAGGCAGATCCAGAAATACAGCACAAACCTGGCTGTGCCGCCCTGGCTGGCAGAAGGAAACACCTGGCTACTCCACTCCAGTGAAGTTCTGGGGTTTTTTTAAAATCTTCCTTGTCTTGTTTGGGCTGAGATGCTTTACAGATGCGTCTGCAGAGCCCAGAGCTGAGCAGGGCCCTGCTCCCCAGAGGTCACTGGCACCACGCTGAACTCCATTTCCATGTAACTCTCAGCGGTGAGCAGCAACGCCCAGGTGAGGGATCTGACTTCAGATTAGCACCAAGAACCGTTTTACTTGGGCCACTCTTTACCTCGGCCTGAACTGCTGTTGTGTCCCTTTGGGTGTGTCCATCCCCTCGGTACCCGCCGAGCGCGTTGCAGCGGCTGCAGCGGCAGCCGGGACGAGCTGCGCAAGACGTTGTTGCCTTGGGGTGGCCACGGAGTGTCCACCTGAGGAGGGTTGGACACTGCATCGTTACTGAACACCCAGCAGAAATATCCTTGTAACAAGCAGCCTTGACTTCAACAGAAAAGCCACAAATATTTTTAAGTGGCTGAACTCCATTGATGAATATTATTCATCCACATTTCTCCATTTATATTTTTTAATGTTGCTTTCTGAAAGGTAACTTTTTGCCTTACTTCTCTTTTGAAAAATCTCAGTTGCTGAATACAGCTTAGGAAGGCTGTGGATTGGAAAACATCCATGGGACTTGCACATGGGAGGACTGACACAGTTAGTGATGAGTAAAGTAATTAAACAAAGTTCCTGACCTGGTGCTGACAGCCTGGGTCTGATCATAGGTCATGCAATACTTTTGCATTTTTAATGCATCTTTAGGAGCAGTAATGAGATTCTTACTGATTTTTGTGGTGGTTTGTAATCTTCTCTTTTGGAAGTGTTTAGCATTTTTAAGAGGAACTAGTTCCAATAATTGCTATCAAAATTGCATTTGGTAGCTGGCAGCACGGTGTGGGGGTTTTCCTACCAGAAATGCTTCATTAAAAACCCTGCTTTGAAGGAGAAGCTAAAAGAAATATTTCTGTGCCTTTGGCGTTCCTGTGGCTGTGCCTTGTGGGAGCTGTGGTTCATGGATGTGCTCCACTTCTCTCTCCCCATCTTTTCCACTGCCTTTCACTCCCTGCTTTGTTTTACTCTGCCCTATTCACTTCTTTTCTCCTAATCCCCAACATACCTGGAAAAGATTAAGGGGTTTGCCATTTTCTGAGAGTGTTTTGGTAGTTCCAAAGCCTGGCACTGAGCCCTCAGTGCCCCCTGCCCCTCGCTGCTGTACAGGACACGTCCTGTGACAGCCCCAGCCCCGCAGAGCCAGGGACAGGGAGATCAGACTGCAAGAAAATAATGCAGAAAGGCACCCTGAACAGAATCCCAGCCCCCAGGTTCATTGTATGAAGATTCAATTAGCTCTTTAAACACAGGAACTGTGATAGAACACACTGTACAAACCAGGCTCGCTGCCAGGGATTTATAGGCAATGCACTGCCCGTTCCTGCTCACACAATTAAGGTAACTGAGATTCAATAGTCACAGCTGCATAAAGCCAGCTTCTGATCCCACCTAGGTCAGCGTGAAATAAGCCTGCATTCAGTGCCAGTTTGGAAATCGTGCTTTTTTTTTCATGACATGAAGAAATGAGAAATTGAACACAATGTGTTCCATTTTGGAAACACAGAGGCTCGCTTTAAATTCCATCCAGGAGAGACAGAACACAGTGCATCCACTAAAATACAAACCTTAAAGATGATTCCATCGGCCTCTTCAAGAAGGGGCATTGGATAAAGCTCAGGATTTAGGCAGCACAGTGGAAATCTCTGAGTATTTTGGGAAGAGTCTCAGACTGGGGCTGTTGCCATAACTGGTCTTCATAAAAGTGTATCCTTAGTTTTAGCTCTTTTTCCACACCAGTTGGGAAACCTGCTGGGGTTTGGGTGCATTTTGGGCTTCTCTAATCAGTTGCTGAAATGTTCCCATTTTTTCTAGTTGCGCTCTCCAACAGGAATGGCTTGTGACACTGCAGAGCTGTGCCAGTCTTCCTCTCCTTGAGACTCTCCCCCCGACAGAAATTCTGCTCTTCCCCTTCCTCTCCACACAAACACCAAAGATGGTTCAGCATTCAGTGCTTCAGGAGTGAAGTCATTCCCAGTGTCCCCTGGATTTGTGCACTGCTCAGAAATGCCCCATTCCTCTCCAGCTTGACAGTAAATCGAGGATTTTCTTGCCTCTCGTGGTGCCAGGGGCCAAAGGAGCTCACCTTGCCGAGAGGCACAGTGGACTCTTCACTGCCTTTCCGTGCAGTAGCTGCTTTTATAACAAACTTTGCAGGAATTGCATCAATTCCCTCCTCCCGTGTCTGCGTTACGGTACCTCTGACACGAGCCATGGCACCCATGGAAGGAGAGCTCCTAAAGCCAGCCTGGCTTTGGGAAGGCACCCCCAGTGCTGCCACAATATCACAGCCAGCAGGGCTTTGCTCTTCCCTGGTGTTTTCCACTCAAGGATCCTGCCAGGACTGGCCGATATTGCACTCCCCAGTTTTGTAACTCTCTCATAACAAGCTCGATTATCTGTAATTCCTGGTTTAGCAAAGGACAAAAGGAGCTTCACACAGACATTCACAGCAAGGCAGCAGCATAGCCAGAAATTAATTCCAGGTTTTCCAGTCCTCTGCTCCCTGCTGCCCTTGTTCATGGACCCCATCCCAAGCTTTGACCTTTCTTCCATGCCTCTCTCTTTAAAAAACAGAAAATACTTTTGATGCAGTGGTTTCCCATTTCAAGGAGTGATTCCCTTTAGATTTGTTCAGGTGCTGCTTTGCCAGGGAGGGGACACAATGTGCTCGTTAGAGGGGGAGGCTGGAGTCAGTTTAGGCTGTGGTTTCAGCCTCTGCTTTGCCTTTGATGTGGTTGTGTTTCTCCAGCCGTGAAGCGGAGCAGTGCACAGTGATCCATGTCACAAAGTGTTACTAAGCCACTTGAATTGGTGGGAAATACCCTGAAATCTTAAGACAAGTGCAAATGATTAATTCATTATTAAATCCATCATCCCACCAAATCCTCTCTTTGAAGGAGCCTTAATCCAAGGTTTTATTAATATAAAAGCAATTATATTCCTGGCTTATCAGTCATGGGAATGAACATTGCTTTTCCTTTCTCTGCTGCAGTGCGGATGGCCCTTCCTCTGAAATCATGCAGATTGATTTTGAAATTGAAGACCTGCCTGACCTGCCTGAGACCCAGCTGATCACCTGGCAGGTGGAATATCCTGGAGACACGACATCTGACCTGGGCATCTCCAAGATCTACGTAAGCCAGAAGGACCTGGTAGGAGTTCTCCCTTTGGCTATGGTAAGGAACTGTTTGGTGTTCTGCAGGTTTTAGTGTTGCTTTGAGTGTCTGACAGATGCAAACGATCAGCTGGGAGGGGCAGAAAGTTTCTGCACCTTGAGAAACAGATCCTGACATGTGAGGGGAGAGCACAGCTTCCCGTGGGAGGCCCAGTCCTGCTCTTTCCCTGACACACTGATTTTTGGGGGCAGAGGCTGAGTTCACAGCGTTTGCATTGCTCAGAACTCCCTGTGGGTGCAGCCAGAGGTGTCTTGGACACTCAGTTCAGTGTGGTACATGTGTGACCTGAACCAAGGGTGCTCTTACATTGGTCTGGACTTCCTGAATGACACTTTTTCCAGATTTTGAATTCTGACTCCATATCCATCCAAGAGTGAGAAAAGAAATAAATGGAATAGGATGAATTCTGAGTAATTTTTAATTACCTGGGGAGCACACAATGCGAACTGTCTGTTCTACATCAATGCATTCAAACAGGTCACCCCACAGTCAGTGAAAACTACAGGGCTTGAAAACTACCTGATCCTTTAGCCTTGTCCTTATCTAAAAATCCTATTGGATACCCAGATTTCAAGTACAAACAGGAATTTGTGCATTTCCTCCTTTCTCCCCTTCACATTTCTTTGTTGTTGGGGATGAAGCATACTTGTGTAAGGTCTGGCTGTGCCTCATTTCTGTTCTTAGGCAATCTGTTAGAAAATATTGACACATTATTATTTAGTGCTGAAAGGAAAACAAAAATCAATCTCAGAGCATTTAAAAATGTGTAACCTGGATGTTTGCCTACTGATAGCAAGTTAATGATGCCGTTATTGAAGACTGAAGGTGTTTTCTGCCCTTCCAGACCCAGAACTGGCTGTTCTTGTGACTTATATTTACCAACCTCAGCACTGCTCAGATGTTGTGATTCTTTATTTTACCAAACCCATGTTTTTGTCTGGCTCATGCCTTCATTGCCAAGGTGTGTCTCCCAGCAGAAATTGTGGCTGTCCCTCAAAGGAGAGTTGTGCGTGGCTGTTTCCATGGGCTGCTCCTCCTGCTGAGCAGTGGGAGGTCTCTGCTGGGAAGAGGAGAGGCTTTCACAGATCCACAGAATATTCTGGGCTGGGGGGACCCACAGGGGCATGGAGTGCAGCTCTCCCTTCAGCTGGGCCCTGGAGTGCAGCCCCACGGGTCCTGGGCTGCTGGGGCTGAAGGCTGTGGAATGAGCTGATTTCCCTCGTCTGAGATGTTGGGGTTTCTATTCTCTCCATAATAATGGAAAAGATAAAAGGTTTCTTTCCCAGTGGCTCCGGTGGTGGCAGAAAAGCACAGCTCTCCTCACGTGTGCCCACGAGCCTGATTGCTTTATTGTCCAGTGATACAGTGGCAAAATACAGCTGTAAGGACAAAAATAGCTTCTCCTGGCAGTTGCTACAAATCAGCTCACTCTCTTAATTTCCATTAAAGATGAAGAAAAGCCCATTTCCAGCAGCACAGAATTGTGTGCTCAAAGGTCACATGCAGTCTATAAAGTTATCAGAGATGGCATTTGCAAGGCAACAGGTGTGGGGATAATGGGGAAGAGAGAAAGCAAAGATAAATGGCAGCAGTGCCTGGATCACTGACAGACTGGGAATAGCTGAAACCTTCTTTGCATTACCTGGAGTGGCAGGGAAGGAACTCCAGGGTATTACAAGCCTCCAGATCTTTGTCGTGCTTCACTTTGTGCTGAGGAAATGATGATTCAGGTGCAGCCCTTTCCAGGCATCTGATTAGTTTGATACTTCAGTTTTCCCCGTGGTGTTTGCAAAGCCAGCTTGTAATTTGCAAATTTTAAATAAAATTTTAAAAAAAATCTCCTCTTCCATTTAGAAAGAACCCCAATGAAAATAAGGGATTGTTATTTCTCTGGTTCTGGAGACAGGGGTAATTTGGTTTAGATTTTATTGGTCTTCTTAGCAGAAGTGTAATTTCATGTATAGAAGCACCAAACAGAAATGCTCTTGAATATTTCAACTACAGGTTAATCTTTCCAAAGAACAATTTTAATGCCTTCACATTTGGCAGAGCTTTTGTTGTTAAAAGACACACACGCCACCTCTGCACCACCTTTGCATCCCGTAGTCTTTTCTGCTCACTGTCACGGATTTGTAAGTTGTAAAGCAGAAAATTGGTCAATTTAGGTGTTCCTGATTTCTTGAGTTACAAAATGCTGCAATGAAAATATTGAAGTGTATACATTGGCATCAGGGGACAGGGACAGTGCCCAGCTGCTGCTGCAGTTGTTGGGACACTCGCTGTACTCACTTTCTCCAATGCTATTTTTATTTCTATGGCATAGCAGCATTCCAGGTTTTGATGCCCCTGCAATAATGGCAACACAGGATGAGATGCTGGTTGATAAATTCATTATTAGAGTAGTGAGTTAACCTTACTTTCTCCTATAACACAGGAAAAATTATATGCAGGATGCTCAGTGTCCCTTCAGAAATTTCTTGAAAAGGTTGCAGGTTCACAACCTTCAGTTTTTGATAAATTATTGTCTACATAAATATTTTAGATTTCCAAATCAGCAAGTTAATACTGGAGTATATTATATATTACATTATATATACTGGATGGGATTTGAGACTTAGTGAATGGCCCAGTGGTGAGGCTGCAGGCTGCTTGGCAGAGGGAGGGGCTCCAAACACAACTTTCCATCCCTCCCAGCCGTATTTCAGCAGGCACAGGGGGATGGGAGCAGTGAATTACAGCTTGTGTCAGCGCTGAGCTCCCATTGTCTCTGCTTTTGGCCCATTATTTATTAACCTCACGCAGAGCAACACTGGCCTCCAAGACACTCAAGTGAGGGTTGAGGCAGAGAGAGATTTAAATCAAAGGTAGAAAAATCCTCTGAGAGGAGACTCCTGATTTGTGAGAGGCTTGGCCAGGGTCAGTGACCAACACCCAGCTCATCCCTTTGCAGCACTCTGGTTTCAGTGGAGGCACAGCGTGATCCCCTCTGCCCTCTTGTGAAGAGTAAAGGTCTTTATTTGTTGAGTAGAAATCTGTTCTAATGCAGAGCATGTAGCAAACCTCGTGTTTAAGATGATATTGGGTTGAAAGCTCTGTTTTGGTGTGTCCCAGCAATTATCAAAGCAAGGCTGACTCTAAACCCATTCTCCTCTTGCCAAGGAACATGTTGTTGTCCTCAGACCCATTGGACACATTTTGGCTTGTGAGAAGTCCCATTTCTGGCAGTCATATTAAATAAATGGTATCCAAAACCTCTACACCAATTTAACATTATTCCTTTTAGATAATTCATTATTTCAACCCGCTCCTGATGTTCTTTTTAAAACTTTAATGAATATGTTGACAGGAAATAAACTGTTCTACTTACCATCAGCATAAGAAGCTGTGTAAGTAGACCAGGTAAATAAATAAAATCAATTGTGGCAATAAAGAGGCTATCTATTTTAAAGAAAACTTTTTTTGTATTATATTGTTGTATTACAAATTGATTTCAGGGGGCATCTGCTTTTGGCTGGGACTGGCCTGAGTTCTGCCTGAGAGCCAAGGAGTGCAGGATCACATCAGCCAGAACCCTCTGTCCTACTCAAATTCAGTGAGGGAATATTTCTAAAGACTTCCACTGACAGCTTTATGAAAAAGAAAAAGATGTCTAGAGAGTAGATAAAAGCTTTTACCTTCCTAATTCATAGCTTTTAAATTGCAATTACAGTATTCGGCAAGTTTTCAAATATTTAATTAAAATGTTACCCAGTTCTGAAAAGGAGCCTTTTTAAATCAAAGTGATTAGTGAATCACAGATGAAATTACTCCTTAAAAAGGGAGAAACCTTTGGATCACTGTGATATTGCCAGCAACCATTTTCTTTTCAAAAATATATCCTATTGCTCCCTGAAATTAGACAGGTCAAGGACTTACAATTTCACACCATAAACCAGACTTGCCATTCTCCAGTACTGTATCCAGCACCCACCAGTCCTGAGTTTGATTCACTTTTCTTGGAAATAGACATCCCAGGAGATGTCAGAGTACCAGACAATGTCTCTTGCCATTGTTGTCCAAGTGTTTATGCCCTGGAAGTGTTCTGTTCTCCGTCTCAAAAGATGCAAGGGTTTGGTTCTGCTTCCTGGGTTTTTGTTGAGTTGGTCATGGCCTGTTCCCAACCATGGCCTGTATTTGTCCTGTCACTCAATGTTCTATCCAGGTTTTTCTGTTGCTCTGGTTTCAGACTGACAGCCTCTCACCCGGTGTCAGTCCCCATGGTTAAACTTCTCACTGTGTGTGACTGCATTGCATTCCATTTCTTTTCTCTGAATCCTTGGGTTTATCTGTTGCTTCTGTTTAATAGTTCAGACTTTGTACTGATGGTGCCTTCCCAACTGATATCGCTAGCACACTTCAGTAGTAGTCTGTCATTACTGACAGCAATAAAACCTGGATTTTCCCTGGGCTGTGTCTGGGATATTGTATCAGTCCCAATATGCCAAAATTCTGGAATGTTGCTGTATCAGTCCAGAGGAACAGAATGTCTCACTGACTGTGGGTCTCCCAGCTTTGCCTGGATCCCCAAACCTGCCTTATGGATTGGTTCTCTGTGCTCAGGCAACTTCCACTGGAAGGACTTTGTTTTCCAGAGCTTGTTAATCAGTCCTTGTGCAGTGTGGGAGTCAGAGTAGATTCTGTTTCACATCCTGGTCACTGCAGTCAGCTTGCACAGCTCAGAGAAGAAGGTGTTTCATTAGCAGGTCGGAGTCTGTGGTGCTTCACAGACTAATTGAATCACAGGATTGAAGCTACAGGATGTTTTTTCCATATGTAGATGTTCATTATTTAGGATTTTTCAGAGCTGGTGGCACCTCTCTGTACCAAGCAAAGGACCAGGCAGCTGGCTGGTGCCCTGGGCTGTGCCAGCTCTGGTATCCCCTCGAGTCTGTGCTCCAGGAGTGAACATCCTCAGCTGCAGGGGGCTGATCTTTGGGGTCCATTTCCAAGTGGAATTGTCTGGAAATATGGCCTGGTTGGGTCTTCAGGCTGTTACTGCTGTTCACCAGACACTGGCCTTGCTCTGCAGGCTCCTGCTGTGCCCCTGCTGACACGGTGGCAGCTGAGGGAGCCCCAGCAGTGGCATTTGGGTTTGTGTGCAGAGCACGGAATGAGAGAACAACGCCAGCACTTGGCAGCCGAGCACGCCTTATCTCCAGAATCCACCAAATGCCTTTTTCTGTGGAGCTTTCCTTCCAGAATTAATGATGGCCAGAATTAATGACCCTGGGGTCCTTAGCATTTGAAACAACAGGCAGGAGCTCTTTCCCTGCACCATGAGCCGTTCTGTTGCCGTGTGGAGCATGCAGGGAGGCAGTAACTGTGTTCATGGCACCAGCACACACAGTTCGGCCGCTTAAGCTCCCGAGCAGTGAGAACCAGCAGGCAGATCTTACTGTCTAACCCAACTCCTGTTCTGCCAGCGTTACCACAGGCTGGTGGAGAGGGATGTTGATGATGTTGTGGCTGAAGACAGGAGGCTGGAAGTGCCGTGTTCGGAGCTGCAGCTGGGGCTGAGCAATGCTGCGATCACCGGGAGCAGCGGAGGGATGAGGGCTGGGGCTGGCTGCCGGCAGAGCTGCTGACAGACACACAGTTTGATGTGGAACACTGAGAACTGGGTTCCCCAGAGACGCAGGAACAAGCACAAGGATATTTTTCTTGCAAATTAAAGCCTGAGAAAAATGGCTTTGCATAAGGGCTGCTGTTTTTCTTAAGTGTGAGTTACATGTGTTCTTCTGATCAGACACGTGCGGTTGAACTGGGTTTGAAACAAGCCCAATCCTTCACCCTGACAATCTTTGTGTTGCTCTGAAGCTACAGAATGGAGAAGGACCAGGAAAACACGGCAGGTCTGAATTTGAAACAGGTTTCACCAGAACTTGTCCCTCCTTTAACTCAATGGACACAATATTCAGAAGTCCTGGCCTGTTTTCACTGCTGTAAAACCACTGGTATTACAAATGTGCTGAGTTTAAAACAACAATAATTTGGTGGTGAATTGAGTTTTCAGAATGATGGTCTCATAATTATTTTATAATTTGATAATTTTTGTGGAGCCAATTTCAGCCTGCAGAAAGGGACCTCATTTTCAGTAGACAAGTGCTCAGAATGATTTTCAAGTCAGATGTCTTCAGAAGTCTCACACTTAGTGCCCAGAATGACCAATATTCACTGAAAATACTGTGCCACCGAATTGGGATTGTTCTTCCAACACCTTTATATCTTTATTTTAATCAGACTCAATACTAAAGAAATTGCTGAAGGGTTTTTTTGCTGTTGTTGAAAAAAAGCCAGATCAGGGATGGTGTTTACTTTTATTGAAATACAGTCAGATTGGGTTTATAAAAAGCAGATTACTGCCTTCTGTTCCTCTTTTGTTTCATGTCTGGTTTCACTCACAGGATTTCCTTACCCAGCCCTGCCATACAGTGCGGCAGCAAATACTGCAGAACAGCCTGGAAAGCTGACTGCTGTGTTGTTTTCACTGAAATACAGAAGATCACAGAAGGTTTTCTTCTTGGCTGAGATTTTGCACATGAGGATGCAGAATTCACATTGATTTAGAACATTCCTACCTGGAACTCCCGTGTTCTCCCTGTGTGCCTGCCTGGAACTCCCGTGTTCTCCATGTGCGGGATTCCCATGTTCTCCGTGCGTGGGATTCCCGTGTTCTCCGTGTGTCGCATTCCCATGTTCTCCCTGTGTGGCACTCCCGAGTTCTCACTGTGTGCCTGCGTGGCACTCCCATGTTCTGGTCGTGCCTCTCCTCCAGCTCCCACACGGGCCTGGGCCGGGCTGGCTCTGTCCCGTCTCCTGTGAGTGCCGTGGGCAGCAGCTGCAGGAGGCACCGAGGGCTCCCGTTTCCAGCTCCCTGTGTGCCTCAGCTGCTCCAGCCTGGACTGCTCAGCTTGGTGCCCTGCCCTGGCCCCACTCCAGAGCATCGTTGTCCTTGGCTTGGGCTCTGCTCTCCCTTGGCTTCCCACCCCTTCCCTGGTGTGCTCGTGAAAAGATTTTTCCCTTTTGGCATAGCGAAGGGGATGCTGCCTTAATTGGGTCCCTTCAGAGTAGTGATTTGAATAAAACATTGCTGAGAGAGGAGCAGGGTATTTCTCCCTGCTGAAACAGATCATCACCACCATGGTGCTGCTGGAGCAGAGCAGGCTGGCATCGCTCTCTTCAGCTTCTTGACATTATTTTTAGATGTGTTCCATGATTTTTAGGTACCATCTGGGGATTGGGGGCCTCCGTTTTTTCTGTCTGTCTTTTTTTTTTTCTTCTGGGGATTTAGGATTTTGAAATTATTTATTTACGAGCCATGAAAATCTCCCCAAAATGGATTTTAACAAGTGTGTAATTGGATAATTTGACAACTGGTAAGCTGAAGCCCCAGAGATCTGGAATTACACTTCACCACAGAATAGTTGTTCTTCATGTAGAATTAATTAGATTTCCTCTAGATTACAAGTAGTAAGAAGAGTAGTCAATTAAGAGAATTATTCTCTGACTTTTCCATCCTTCTTGCAGCCAGTGGTTTTAAGGATTCCTTTTCCTGTGTGAGATGCCCTCAGAGGCAGGATGGCAGTAGGAGGACGAGGGACAGGGGATTCAGGGGTGACCAGGATTCAGAGGAAATGTCAGTTGTTGTGTTTGGCTCACTCACCTTGTGAGGGGCTGGTCATCCCTGGAGCTGAGAGCTGCTGGGGCCCAGGGGGGGAGCCCAGGCTCCTGCTGAGGGGAGGGTGATGTTCTCATGCTGACTCGAGCACGCCTGTTCCTCCCCAGCTGGGTTGGTACAAATGCCATGGAGCTGGGCTGAAAATAACAACAATAATTCCTTGTTTTGTTGGTCATTCTGAACCCAGCTCGCTTCCCTGCTTCACTTCATCAGCTGCCCGTGCACAAGGAGCAGTGGCACCATCCAAGAAGGGGTTAAAAACCTGGAGGCAGAAGGCACCTGAGGCAGAATGGCTCCGGCAGTGACAGCTTTGGGGGAAAATACTGGCAGTAGCCTGAAAGATCTGCAGGGAGCTGAAAGTGCACGGACAGGGCAGGGACAGCGTGGAAAACAGGGTGGGAAAGTGGGAAAGCCCCTGCTCTGGCCAGTGCCCCCAGGAGCAGGGCCTGGGCTCACCTCGGTGCTTTGTGCTGCCTTGGGACGTGGTCAGTGAATTTGTGCATGAAATGCATAAATACATGAAATGCATAAACTGGCTTTATGTGCAGGATGTGCCAGACAGCAGATGTACAAGGAGATCTCTGATCCTGTGCCTCCTCTCTGCCCTTTCTCTCAGCCTGGCTCTGTGTGGGGTAGCAGGAGGCTCGGAGGGGATGATGGTGTTTGGGCAGGCAGGGATGGAGCAGCGCAGCCAACTGGGCTTCAGAGGGATCCTTGAGTCATCCTTGGACTTCCAGGCGCCTTCCACTGTGCCTGGGAGGAGTTCAGTCTGTGGACTGTGCAGAGCTGTGTTTTCAGCTGTATTTTAGGTGCGTTTTTAGGTGCTCCCAAGTAGTGTCAGGAGGAGCAGCACAAACACAGGGCGCCCAGAGCATGGTCCTTCCTGCTCACCTTGGGAGAAGGGGCAGTAGAGATTGGCCTAAAGGGAGAGGACCTGGACCCAAATCACCCAGAATTAAGATCTCAGAATTTAATGTTTCCTGAATGCAGAGAAAATAGATTTTGTAACAGGACATTCGTTTCACTTTTATTGTGACCTTCAAAGAAGGGATAAGAAAAGAATAACACAGGAAATCTGTACAGCTGAGATTTTGGAATACCTAATGTTGTTTTATAATCACTGATGTCATTTCTAATGGTGGAGAATACAAAAAAACCCAACAACATCAAAATGTGGAAAGTGTTCATTTAAAAAAGCTTGACATTTAAAGAGACTAAATTATAGGCATGTATGAAATGTAAATGTGAAATACAAAAAGTCTGGTTCTTTTTCATACCACTTACTGGTGGTTCTATCATAAAATAACAGAATCACTACCCTGGAGTGGGATTCTGCAAAATTACTACCCTGGAGACACAGTGGTTACAGTTCAAAGTGGCTTTTTTCTGCAATGCCAAACTTCTATTTCCTAAACCCATCAGCTGCAAACAGAGGGAAAGTCAGTATTTAAACCACTCCATACCTCGCATGAAAATCAGTTCTGATAACTGGAAAATAACTTGCTGGACTTTCAAATGTTCCAACTGGCAGTAAAACCCAGTAATTGTTAACTTATGTAGAAAAGTAGTGCAGTTCCATAAAGAAAGGCAATACATTGTAGTGATGAGACTTTTCATTGTAATTCATACTAAAAATTGCAAATTCTGGTTGTAATATTTGTGAGGCAAACCAGCTTTGAATTTAAAAATAATTCTCCCTGTTTCAGTGGAATCAAGGTGTGTTGTTTTCACGAGTGTTTCCTCTTTGATCTCAAAGAGACGTCAGGCAGTGGAGTTCAGTTTCCTTGTCAGACTGGGTACAGTCTAATATATGTACATAGCTCTTTGCTGGTAAGGTGATAACAGGAGCCACTAAAAAAAGTGAAAAGCTTAGACGTGAGGGGGAAAACAAAGCATTTCAACATTTAAAACAGAGAGGAAAAAAGCTGAACATATGTAAAAATATGTAAAAGTATACATCTAATTTTGTCATAAACAGGACCAGAAAAGAACAGATCTGTAACGCAGCTGCCATCCAAGAAACCAAAGCTCTCCTTCTTTGGGGAGTGGGTTGGGCAGATACAGTAACAGCCAGTGCCAAATTTTATGGTTTATGGACGTGGTTTTTGTACTGTCGTCTGTCAAATGATTTATGAATTTCTTATTGTAAAAAACTCACACTTTTTAGACTTGGCTTTCTGAAGCAATTCTCAGCTTTGTCCCTCAGCTTCTATAGCATGAGTGGAAAGTCTTAAGGAGGGAGAAAAAGTCCAGTTCCAGTTATCTTCATTTTTAATTTCCCTTTTCCATATTAAAGTGAGACGGATATAAAGAATGAGGAAGTGTGGTGTTGGTATTTAGCCACCACATGAATGAACTGTTCTGAGTTTGCAGATGGGTCCTTTCCTTGCCTCTGGTTTCCTTTCCACGTGTCTCCACAGCTTTATTAAATAATACTCTTTGTGAGGAGGGCTGCTTTAAATATAAAATTCATGTGCAGTGTCCGTAGTGCCAGCACGGCTCTGGGGCACTGCGTGTGCTGGGCTGTGATACAGAGCTAAGAATTCAATATGAGCAGGCTCAGGAAGGGAGATTGGCTGCCTGCTCACTTCTGCAAGGGGGAAGAAGCAATTTCAGACACTGTCATTCTGAGACCTGCTGAAGAGGAGTCTGAGCAATAAACTTACATATGGGAAGGAAAAAAACCAAAACCTTCAGTATTTCACAATAGTTCAGCTTCTTTTCACTGTCTGGTGTGGAATGTGGTGTTGTCCAGCCTGGCAGGGTTCTGTGGTTTGTTTTAAAACCTCCCGGTGCTCAGAGGGTGCTGATGGCCCCAGCCCTGGCCCAGCACAGCTGCTCTGTGCTCTCTGCTGTGAGAGGGAAACACAGCAGGGGCACTCGGGGCAGGAACCTCACCTGCTTCATTTCAGGAGGAAGATCTGCCCAGTTAAGCCTCCTTTTGTGACACTTTATTTAAAAATGAGGAGAGAGAAAGGGTTTGCAGGTGGAAGAAGTGATTCCTCCAGGATGAACTCAGCCCCATTACCCGAGGCAGAGGAAGGCAGTGGTTCTGCAGTGCGGATCAAAATGCCCATTTCAGGCATCCCAGCAGCTGGGAAGGAGGTTCAGTCTTAGGGAAACTGAAGCTTTGTTCATATTTGGGACTGGAAATCATAAAGAACTGGGTTAATGACTGGAAAAGATTGGGAAATTCCTGCACAAAATATTTTCCTTTAATTTCCATACATCCCAATAACCCAGAGTAACAGTCTAGGAGGAAGCATCATCAGGGATCTCTTAGGAGACTGTGGAGGCAGATTTTACCGCCTTGTCCATGTCTCTAATGGTTTCTCATAGTCCAGAAGACCTCAGAAATGGAGGTAAGAGGATGCTTTCCTGTTTCTCCTGATAGCCTTGCCCAGGGATATCAGTGAAGAACACAGTCTGTGGAGAAACTCGGGAAATTCTCGAGTGAAGGAAGAACTGCAATTGGTTTTCTTGTGTTTGCCATTTATCAGGGGCACTGAGGTTCCTCTCTGGAGCTGTCTCACCTTTCCCTGCCCTGCCACAAGCAGAGGCTGAGTGGAACAGAAGGCAGCACTCAGCAGAGACCTTGAGAGCTGACCTGATTCCACCACTGCGGTGAATTCCCTCTGGGCAGGGCACAGCCCGACAGCCAGCCCTGGTCTGCCCTGCCCCCCCGGGTCCCGTGTGACCTCACGAACATCTGGGCAGCTGCCAGCTCTGCCACCCCTGCCTGCTGTGCTGAGCCAGGGAGCCAGAGCCCTCCAGAGCAGCATCACCCATCAGCCATCCCTCTGGTCCTGGGTTTGGTTTCTGTTTTTATCCTTTCCAGATTTATAGAATTTCGTGTTTCTTTCTGGAGTGGCCAGCGTGGAGGCACTTTGAACTTCAGTGACTTTTTCATAATGTTTTGGTTCTCCTTCCTGAAAGAACTTCATTGAGCAGACCTTAATTATAGGAATTGTTGCTGCTGCTGCCTGAAAGCAGTTGGCAAACATGAATCTTCTGGAAAATACAAGACTGAGCAACGAGCCAAGCTATCAGCAAACCTGCAGCACCTTGTGGCAGATGTGTGGGGCTATTTGTCTGTGTCTGTAGGTGCTCATGGATTAACAAGGTAAAGCTCCTTGTGCTGTTCCCCCAGGTGAGGAGGCAGCTCTGTCACAAAAAGCAGTCTGGCTGTACAAACACAGACAAAGCTCTGCTGGCAGAACTGTTCTGGGGTCTTCTTGTTACTTGCCACACCCTTGAGCAGTGTGTCTGGCTGAAGGGTGTTGTGCAGGTCTCTACATCCTAATCTCAGCAGTCTGAGAGAAAGTAACAAATTTATTTGTAAAATACCCAGGGTATTTCTATGTAGTCACAACAATGCTATGTTAAAACCCAAATTGCAAGTGGGGATTTAATGGTGCAAAAAAAAGCAGTTTGCTGTCTCTGGGAAGCCACCTGATGCTTTTGGTTGTCACAGGTTCTAGACAAGACCAACTGGATAACTTAAAACATGGCAGAGACAAGCACTGGTATGGAAACACATCTTGGGAGCATTAGGTAGAGTCAGGAGAAGGGACTTAGAATTTCTCCTCTGGCACTGGCTTCCTGTGTGTGCCTGGGTAATTCTGGCACAACAAAGTGACTTCTGAACCCCTCTGACCCTTCTGTACATCCCCCTCCTCACCTGTGCCAGGACCCCACGGGGGGCTGGTTCCTCTCTTCTGGAGCAGTGCAGGTTTTACTCAAATAACATTTTTCAAACAGTTCGAATTCCTCCAGCAGGAATTCCACAGAGGCCAAAAATGGGAGAAGGATTTTGATAAGCAGAATGCACTAATTGTCTGAACTTCATACCTATCTTCCCACTGCCCTCTGCTGGGAAGCTCATCCAGCCTTGCCGTGGATGGAATGTCATCACACTTCAGAGTTTGCTCTGCACCTGTGAACACCTTCTTGGTAGCTTTTATCTGGTTTGCAGCATCCCTGCCAGGGGAAAGGATGCCCAGCCACGCCCTTTCAAAAGTCACTGCTGCCACTAGAAAATGTAGATCTGCAAAGTTCCTTTAGTAATGATAATTGGTGCACAGAAAGGATGTAGGGTGGTAGCAAGGAGAAGGAAAGGTGGGAATGCAGCAGCAGCTGAGATGTGTTCTGTTAGAGAGTGACATTTAGAAATATCTGCCACTGGACTCTTATCTCCTCTGCTTTTTTTCTGGTTTTTTTGTTGTTTTTTTGTTTGTTTTTTTTTTTTTTGTCTTAAATGGATGCAATCAAGAGTTGCTTCATGGACAAATAGCTGGCAGATAGTATTTAACTGATTTCCTGTTTTTAAAAGTCTCAATGCTACGAAGCATTGAAGGACAATTGCATAAGTGCTTAGAGGTACTTCCAATCCAATGTCAGATTTACTTCCCAACTGTGCAGGAGAGCCCCAGCCTGGCACTGGTCACAAATCCCACCCACTGTGGGAGGGCCTGGAGTGAGCTCCACATTCCTCTTCCTATCAAAACCAAAAATCTCTTCTGAAATCTGTCCCTGTTTTGCTGTGGGTAGCAGAAGCTTTCTGTGGTTCCTGGGGAACACCTGGGCCGTGGTTGGAGCAGGCTGGTGACACCCAAACCCTGGAAGGTGTCAGGCCAGCAGCTTTGCTGTGAGCTGCACTTCGATGTTTCACTGCAGGCATCTGACAAACAACTTCAGGTTGTTCAGATGTCAGGCTGTGAAAAACCGCAGTGGAAACCAGCGTTAGTCCAGCAGCACCTACAGCCAGCACTTCACCTGTCACTGTGCCTTCGAAGGGAGCTCTCTTTATGGGCTCTGATTGGTTTTATTTAAAGAAAGACTGATCTCTCCGTGGCCAAGGAGCAGCTTTTGTTGTGCTGCTGCTTTTTATGTGTCTGGTTCTCTTTCCACATCCACTCTCTGCCTTCTGGTTGAGAAAGCCAAAGTGAACCTTTCACTCCTTGCTTGCATAAACAGTTCATGTTTGCTGGAGAAGTCCTCACCACTGAGCAAATGGAATTATTTATGGCAGAAGAGGAACACAGGACTATGTGACTACAATTCTTCATGGCTGCAGAAATTACTTGCAGCTGCCCTCCTGTAAGCTGTTCACAAGGCATTTGACAAAAGGATTGATTTTCAGAATTCACTGGAAAGAAATGAAAATAAGATCATTAATAAAGGTACGGGTACAAGAGCTCTGAGTCACGGGCCTATTGACTTGTTCTTCCTGAACAGCCTCATGGGCAGATCATCAGCTTGCTTTTGGAACCACTTGAGACAGAATCATTCCCATTTCAGAAGTGTTCATGTGAAGAGATTGATGCCCCACTTCTGCCCTGGATATCAGTGTAGAAGTGTATGAAAAGATCATCGGGTGATCTTCAGAATGATTTAAAAAGATTGAAGTTGGTTATTTTTCTTCATGTGGGAGTGTCATTTATTTCTTGCTGGAGGCGTTCCCTAGGAAAGCATGAGTTGAGCTTTGAATGTCTGGATATTTGCTGTGTTTTAATTACTATTTCTAGGACAAAACCAGTAGGATTTAATATTTTCCTGAATGTCTGCAAAGCACAAAACCTTTAATGCAACCTTGGCTTGTGAAAGATTTGCTTCTGAGTCACATCTAAAGGCAAAAGCGAGCAGGAGGAGGGGAAAGGGAGGGCCAGGAAGGCAAGGCATTTGTCACCTATTGGTTTAATCCAGGTTTATTCAGAGAGTGCTAGAGCAAAAGGAATAAAGAGAAACTCGTCCATCTCTGTCTGTATGAGCTATCTCTTGGTAGCCCTGTCTGTAGGTGCTCACCAGAGGCAGGGCTGTTGCTGGTGCACTCTTAGTTAAATGCACCAGGGCAGGGAGTGATACAGCCTCGGATGAGATTGAGTTTTACTGCTCTTGCCTGCTAAATATCTCAGCTTGTGGATATTATTATTGATTTGTAGATTATTTCTTCTCATTTTCTTAAAAATGTGGATTGCCACGTGTGTTTCCAGTTACAAAGCAAAGCCTCCTGCCTGTGGAATTTCTAGAACCAGCCTTGGTTATGGTGTCAGGCTCGCAGCCAGCACTGGCACAGATGAGGTGGGATCAGTGTTTTGGGTGAGGTGCCTGTGACCAGACCTGTGGGCTGTCACTGAGGGGTGGCAGTCTGGCTGCAGGGGTTTGAGCAGCAGGGCAGTGCAGGGCTCAGGCTCAGCCCGGGCACTCAGGGCTGTTTGGCACACACAAAAGGGAGTGCACACGCTGGAGGCTGCAGAGGGCACAACCTGTGACCTGAAAACATCCTCCCTGTTAAATACAGACCTCTCTGCATCTTTACTTTATGAAGCAGAAACGAATGTGGGCGATGTTTCTCTTGAGCGTGGCTGGAGAATGGATTGGAGCAGTCAGAGCCTGTGGGATCCATTTCCAGAGGACATCAATAAATGCCCTGCTCTGGCTCTGTTCTCCCCTGCCCCACAGTGAAGGGCTGCACAGGCAAAGCCCGTCTGTGCAGGCAGAACGGGAAATCACTCTGCAGTGCCTGGCTGAGGGCACAGGTACCCCTTGCACAGACACTGATGGGTCTGTGCAAATTCTGGGTGCAGGGAACAAAACCAGCATCCTTTGAAAATGTGTCCCCTTGGACCAAATTCTGTCCTTGAATATGCACCCTGATTTCCATTGTCCTTGATAGGCTGTGCATGAATACACTGGATAGAAGAATTTCATCCTCAGATTCCCCTTTCTGTTCTGCAGCTTCCTGCAGCTTTTTGTTTTCTCTTGGTTTAACTAATCAAAGCATCCCCGCATTGCTGCATTAAAAGGAATTTTCTTGAGACCATTTACTGCTTAGTTTAAAATTATAATTCTTGAAAATCAATTAAATGAGGTATGTACTGTAATAAAATAAAACTTTGTACTTTATTGACTGGGTATTTGGCAGGTAGCTGTTATAACAGCTTCAGAAACTGGGCCGTGTGTAGCTACAACTGAATGGAACTTTCAGAGCACACAGACATCTGCCTAGCACAGGTAGCACAGGTAATCTGCCTAAAATGTCTAACAATAATTAGGAGTTCCATATGCTGATTTGGGCATCAACCTTTTATCTTTGTTGAGCAGAGGACCTGTAAATTAAATACCAATCAGCTAATGAGAATAGCCTGGTATTTGAGCAAAACCAAGCAGCTGGAGCCTGGGTAGACTAAAAGAGATTGATTTTAATTTTTTTTAAAGCCACTGACTCCCACTGTTGTGACTTGGTGCTACCCCAGCTCCAGCAAGGCTGGAGAGCTTGTCAGACTGGTTCATTTGGTGCCCATTCCAGCCAGGAGCTGCTGCCCTCCCACTGCCAGTCCCTGTGCCCACCTCACACCATCCCTGCTCTGTGAGCTGGCCCATCCCTCTCCTCTGTCAGGGCATCCAGGGGTGAGCAGAGCCCTGCCCTGGACAGCTGGGCTCTGAAGGAGGTTAATGTTGATGTTCCTGGGTGAGATAAACCACCCTCACCTTGCAGAGATGGTAATTCCTGATCACCAGTCTCTGAGGTGCATTTCAACCCAGAAAATTAGAGGGCCTTCAATACAAGGAACGTTCTGTCATCACTCCTGGCTCTCATTTTAATGTGAGGAGAGGAGGAAAGATGTTTCCCATCCCAGCTTTGGCTAATATTTTATGCTTCTGTTGAACTTCTATCTTTGCCCATCCAGGCTGACTCATAAAAGCAGCCTTTGCTTTGCTTTCTTCTGTTCTGCTCACTGGTAAACTTCTCTTTTAACCTCCTGTTGGAATAGCTTGTGACCTATCTGAGTTTCATTGGCACAAGCCAGTTTCTATCAGAACATTAAGAAAGAAGATTGTTTAAATGTGTCAATTATGATAAGTCAATAAAAAAAAAATCCATGCTGTGCAGCAAGTCTGGAAATACCTCATTTATTTGCCGAAGTCAGGTATTTAGGGGATACCAACACTGGAGTGTTGCCATCATTGCAAAGCCTCAACTGGGAATAATCAGAGTATCTCACTCTCCATGACAATTTTTTGGAAAGCAGCTTGTGACAGACTGTTTAATGAAGCAGAAAGTGCAGTTGGGTTTGCATTATAGATACTGAAATGAAATCTCATTCTCAGAAGAAAAAAAACCTCTAACTTTGTAGCTCCTCTTCGTCAGATGTCTTCATTTAAATGCAAATAGCAGCTTCATCCACAATGAAATAAAAAAAGCCTCTTTTTTTTCCCTGGGAAACAATAATGAGGGTAAATTTAAGTCATTTCATTTTTGTAATAAAATAATCCTTTTCAATGCTTATGGTAATATTATGATAAAGGTTGATTTAAAAATTATTATTTTTGATAAGGGAATGTATTTTTGGCTTTTGTAGAAGCAGGAATTCTGAATTCACTGTAACTCTGCCCAGATGCTGCTCCTGGGGTCAGAAAGTTCAAGGGTCTGATCTGGATTCTTTGAGCCCAGTGGGCAGATAATCCATAATATTATCTGGAGCTAAATCTTGTTCCACCTGCACTTGATTTGGCTGATGAAAATGCTGGTATGGTGCTTGTGGGATTTCCTTGTGGTATTTGTGCACAAGCAGCTTTCAGCAGCCCAGGGCTGGGTGCACTTCGCTGATTTATCGACTGTTGGGACAGGAGGGGGAGATGAGAAGCTGATCATGAGCTTCTTGAACAACTGGTTTATCCCACATTCACTCAGCACCTCACAGGTTCTGGCCCAGACTGTGCTGAGCACGTCCCATTGCTGCTGGTGTGGCTCAGAGGATCTTGGTTTGTGTGCTGGCCTTGCCTGGCACTGAAATTCTGTGCCTTGGAGGGTGTGGTCCTGGATACCCCTGGGCAGAGTGGTCACAGCCAGACAAACTGCACTGACCTCACCTGTGCACGAGCTTTGATAGCTTCATCTGCCACTTCTCCCTGAGACATTACTCCAGTCTTACTGCACCTTCCAAACTCCCAGCAGCTTCACAGCTCTTCTTCAAGAAAATCCAAAGCAGAAATGTTTCTCCAGTGTCTCAGTGGAGTGAGGTCCAGGGCGGATAAAATGCACTGCAGAAAAGGAGTTAGAGCCTGTAGATAAGAGGAATAAGAGTTTTCTGTAGCAGCTTAATATTCAGAAGTGAAAATCTTGCTATTTAGCCATGGAAGGTCCAAAGGCAATAGGATATAATGGAATAGGGAGAAACAGCAAGGTACTTCCAGCAGTCCAGAGAACAAAATATAATTTTATTAACATGTCCAGTGTTTCTCAAAACTCAAATTATTAATGCAACAGCTAATAGGTATCAGAGCACTTGTTGATACAGGTCCTGAAAAAGAATGAGCTCCCTGCTGGCTTCCAGTGATTGCTCAGATTTACCCAGATGCCTTCAGTCCTCTGGGGGGATTTTCTGTCCGAGAATAAGCAAATGCCAGTTTTTCAGCCATGTCCAGATCTAAGGGAAACGAGCAGGAAGATTTTAAAATCAGCAAGGACCATTTTCTGAGTATTAGTGGTATTAGTTCTAATAACACTATCAGCAGTGTGTGTAATGTTTTCTTGGTTAAATCAAGTCCTTCAGGATATTTCACGTTCACGTCAGTAATTCCTGGCTGCTTCTTCAGATGGCTGGGCTCTGTCGTGCATTGTGAAGTCTCTCTCAGCTCAGCAAGAGGGCAATAGCACGTGTCATGTCCAGGATGGTCATTGCAATATAATACAGACGTGTATTACCTGTATTGTGGTTTTCGTTCTATCGCCAATTTTTCCATTGTTAGACTTTAATTTGCACATTAAACACATAGTTTCCCTTTATGAAGCCAGAAGGGTTTTCTTTGCAGTGAAAATGAGTGGTTCAATTACCCTCCTACTAATGGATAAAATGTAATTAACATTGTCTTGAGGCTAATTTTCATTTATGCTGCCATTCTGCGTAAGCCGAACATCATTCTCTGGAAAAAGTCAATGTGTCACTTTTATTAGCCCAGTTTGCACTTTAACACCAAGAAAATTAATTCAAGATACATTAATGTACTTAACTTCAAACACAATGGAATGATCTGAGGACAGGAGATAACTCTGACGTGTCCTTTATGCAGTCAGGCAGTTTGGAGGGGGTGCTGGATAAACAGGGTCCTGTTTACCTGTGTCCACTTTGGGAAAAGGGCAGAGTGGGAAAAGCAGTTCCCAGCCAGCTGCTGTTCCTGAACTTGCCCAGGTTTGCATCCTTTCACATGTGAACGGCCAGAAAACCTTTCTTAGGTGAACTTTCTTCCCATCAGCTCATCTTCAAGGGCTAAAGCTGTGCAGTTGTAGTTAAGATTTCAGGCCTGAGAAATACTGACAATGCCTGTTGCATCCTTGTAGCAGAATTGCAGAATGTTGAGCCATAGATTTTGGGGCACATTTGAGTGTCTTAGAAGCCTGCAAGGAAAACCACTTCAGAAATACAGGCAGTGGGTCAGAGCCTTAAGTGATTTTTCTGTTTTTAAATGTCTGGTCCACGCTGACATGACTGAGGCAGCTGGGAGGTTTGTGCTTCCACTGGGATGTTACAGTCAGGTGTTTGTTAGGAAACATTTCTCCACATTTAGTTTGTATTTTCCTTTGTCTACTTTAATCCTAAAGCTGCTGCTTACAGTCCTCTCTGGGCCCCTCAGCACCAGCTCTTTTCCTCCCTTTTGTTTTGCTGAGACTAATTCCCTGCCCTGGGAGATGTAATGTGAATACAGAGTTCATGTCTTCGAATCAGGTGCAGATTTTTCTAGGAATTACTCCGATTGCTGCCAGTGGTTCCCCACACCCTGAGCCAGCTGCTGGACCTGCTCACCAGCAGTGGTGCCACAAGGAGATCATGAACCTCTCTTTCCCCTCAGTGGACCCAGCCCAAGAGCACAGCCCAGAGCAGAGGGGCACAGCAGACCTCTGAAATCTCCCTCTTCTGCAGAGTGGCTCCTTGATGCCTGATTTGTTTTGTTCTGGTTGCAAAAGTAGCAACCTGACTCTTAAACGTGTGTGTGGAAGTCAAGTGCTTTGCTCCTGTTTTTCAGTGCTTGTGCCTCCCCCATAGACAGGCATCCAGCACCTGCAGAATTAAAACAATAATAACCCCAGTGATGGAGAGAGCCTGGGTTGTGATTACAGTTCTGCTCTGCTCTCTATTGGGAGCACCTTTTTACAGCAGTAACCTCTGTGTGTAACACTGTAAAAGTAAGTGGGATGTGATGAAGGCATGCTAGGTGTTCAGAGGGAGATGAACTCCAGTAGCTCTGCATTCTGGCAGCAGAATATAGCAAAAACATGCCTTTAAGGGAGGCTGGACATGTCCAGAGCTCAAAGCTCAGCAGTTTTAGTTCAGAGGAGTGTGAGGTTGTCCTGAATGGTCCCTTCCCCTGATCTGGGCCTGCACAGAGCACCCCACTAAGGAATTGCTCTTGTCCCATGGAAAAGAGGCAATGTGGGGCTTTGCCGTTCTCTCAGGTACCCAAGAGCTGAGTTTGCAGCTTCAGGATATGGATGATAGCAGTGCTCAGAGTGAACTTCCATCACACCTTTGAATTGAGGAGTAGCTCTCCATCCATCCCTGTCACTAGGGCGAGAAAAGCAGTAACAATGACAAACATATCCTGAATGCAAAAAACAGCTGTTACTGGTAACCTTGTCCTTCTGTCCATGTTTGCCAGTCCTTCCCAGATGCAGGACAGGTACCAAAGCCTGTGCTCTGCAGGAACAGTGCAGTGCAGGGGATGAAATCTCCATTTCACGGTGTGGAAGGAGAACTTCCTGTAGGTTTGGGAGCAGGGAAACTTCCCAGGCACTGCTGTGTCTCCATCTGGTTCCCAGCCTTTCCAAGTGGCACCTGCACATCGTGGTGCCTTTTTGGGAGCTGGAGAGGAGGAACCCACAGCTTCGCTGCCATCCCAGTCAGTGAGCCAGCAAGTGAAACTTCTTAATTACATTTTGGCAAAAGGCGCAGTAGCCACTAGGTATGTGACACAGAATGAAGCTTTAACACAGCTGCCTCATTTCAGCACATTTTCAGTGTTTCCAGCTCTTTAGGCTGAGCATGTGTTTTAATGATTTAGGTCCAAGTGCATCAAATATATGGAGAAAAAGAGCAAAGGCACTAAATCCAGAGATAAGGCACGGTTTGCACCAAAGCAACAGATTTCTTCCTCTTTTCTGGATTTGCATGTAGTTAGAAAAAGAAATGTGTTCCAAAAGAAACCCAATTGCTCTGGCATTAAATATATATTTATATGTGTGTGTGTGTGAGTAACAAGGCTGTGAAAGGCCTGGCTGACAGAGGGAACATGAAAAGACACTTTTCCCCTGCAATTCCCAGCCTGGCCTGTGTACAGATCATGTTAAGCAGCAGTTTCACAGGGCAGGTTTTCCTGCCAGGGTCTGATCTCGGCAGGAATGCTCAGCCCGCCTGCCCATTACTGTGCTCATTAAATCCCTGTGCCCGGTCTCAGCTCATTGAAGGGTCTGGCAGCTTTTCCGTGCAATACCCATCTCGTGTGATACACTGGCCTCTTCCTTTGTGTTGCTAGGAGGTTGTCAGGATGCTGTGGACGCTATTGTATTTTACAATATATTTAAGAAGCAACAGGATTTTAGATTTGCTGCAACAGTTTTGTCTGAAGTGGTGGATTAGCATTTCAAATACTTTTTTTTGTGCTAACCTCTTGGGTAAAGCCTAATTATTTAAAAGTAAAAAGCTTTCAGAAATAGATGACATTGCTAATTGAAACAGTCAGAAATGAAAAATTAATGTAAATGCTGTAAGTTAACCAAAACAATTTGTCTGTCTATGGGGAACATTACAGCAATCAGAGGTAGATTAACTGTGGGGAGGAGCAGAGGGAAACAGGGAGTCTGTAGCAACATTTACTAAGCAGGAGCCAAAACTCATTTGTTACAAAAGCTGTATAGCCTCAGTCTTTTCGTTACCTGATGGTGTGAATTATTAGTGTACTTTATGGGTATCTTGCATAATTTCATAAAAGTATTCCTAGAAAATTGCATTTTATTTTCCTATTAAGGAAAAAAAAAAAAAAAAGAAAGCAGGGAGACAATAAGAATCAAAAGAAATGTATTACCTTTGGACACCAAAATTCTGCCTGGTACTTTCAAGAAGATGAATTATTTTGAAGCAGTCCTTCAAGCTGAAGTTTTAAGGTTTTTTTTTCAGTAAACATGCAGGGTCACAGTGGTTTTAGACAGCTCATTTAATCTGCAGCTTGAATACAAAACATGATTCCTGCATTACCTGGGAGCCAGAGCCAGGAGGTTTCCATCTCAATACCAGCTGAAGTCTGCTGCCACGTGAGCTGGGAGGTTTTTTTCCCTCTGACTGTGATCCCATTAATGAAGGTTTTCTCTCGACTCAAGGGCAGATGTGACCAGGACTGAGAGGGGAACTCAGGATGCTTCTGCACCCCCGGAGCACTGGGGGTTCTGGTGAGCCTGGGCTGGCTCTGGGCTCAGGCAGGGCTCTCAGCTAAAGGGACCTGATGGATTCAGCACCTCCAGCACTGCATCCCTGGGATTCCCCAAGAAGGGCAGTTCCCCCCTCAGCAGGGAATTCAGCCACCCCAGCTCCTGCTGCTCCCAGTGCACAAGGCAGAGGGGTGAGGAAATCTTGTATCCAAAGGCCAAGCTCCAATTTATTAATTTCTTTCCCACTATACAGACACCTCCTTCTGTTCAGAACCTCTTCACGCACTCTGAACCCCTGCTTCTGCCCCGGCTCTGAGTGCACTGTTTGAAGCACGAGCCAAAGGCCAGAGGAATGAAAGCAGAGCCAGGAGCTTTATTACAGATCCCCTCGAATTCCAAACACCTTTCACTGAGCAGTGAGCCAGCACTGACATCTCTGTATTTCAAAACTGAGGGTTTATTCTTCACAGGGTTGGGGCTATTAAGAATTGTTCAGAGATGAGAGAAAAAAAATGTTCTGGGCTGTACAGTTGAATTCTATCCATCCATCCTAATACAGTTTCAGAGCAAATCCCTCCATGTCATGTAAGCAGAGCATTAAAGGGAACAGCACTCAAGATGATGCTGTAAAATGTGCTTTAATACCACAATCATTTATTATGCTCATGTTGTATCTTTCGTAATAGTAATAAATTTGAAAGCAAGTGTTTATGCAACATAAACCTAGCTTAAGGCAGACTTCAGAGTTTAGAAATCTCCAAAAGCTGTTCAAAATCTCTCACAGGCTCTTAAAAAACTGAAATTCTCAGTGTAGGATTTTTTTCAGTGAAAGCTCTTCCTTTTCCTCCTGGTGGACAGTCCTTCCCTGAGGTGGATGAGAGAGGGATAATTTTATGTCCTGAAGCTTTGCTCTTTGGCCTGTCTGAAAGCCTTAGGTTCCACCCAAAACTCCCAGAGTACCCCCAGCCTTCAGTCTGACGTCTCAGGCCCTCGGAGTGGAGTTCTGCTGGCCAGGCTTTCACAGGCTGTGTCTGCTGAAGGCTTCACTTGTGCTGTGTGTGCTCAGCAGTGCCTGCATTGCTGCCAGACGGACATTCCCAGGGCCTCACATGGTGGGAGCCTCTCATAATCCTGATTGCATTTGGCCGGAAGGAGGAAAATGTACCAGGAGCCTTTTGCTATCACGGCAGGGATGTGTCTTTCTCATTTTGGTTTCCCCTTTTTCGTGCGTGCTGGAGCCATTTGTGTTTCTTTGCTTGCACAGCTTCAAACAGTGCCTTGCTCTCTGTCCCAAGCCATCGGCTGTCCCTGGACACCGAGGTGTCTTTGCTGTTCAGTTCTGAGGGCAGACGATGAGGGCAGCTGGATGTGCACAGGGCACGAGGGAAGCTGAGGTGCTGGTGTACATTTGGCTCTCTGGGATGGCTCCAAGCTCCTGTTGAATTTAAAGATTTCCCCTCTGCAGGTCCAGGGAAGGAGACCTCACTGTCCCTTCCCCTTGTTAGCAGCAGAGCCAGGTCCTCCCCCAGCTGTGCAGGGGGCAGGGAATGTCCCTGGGCTGAGCTGTGTGTGGTGGGCACCTGTGGGTGCCGTGTTGGAGCGCACGGGTGCAGTTTTTAGTGTTGGACGTTCTGTGGTGTGGCAGCAGCTCTGTGTCATTACAGTGACCCTCGCCCGCGTTCCTCTGCCATTCAGGAAATAACTGAAAGCAAAGTTCATCCCAGGACACATCACAGCTGGAGAGTCTGGCAAAATTCTATGTCCAGCCAACCGTTTGTTGTCTCCATAATACTCTGGTCCCTATTCTGGCAAGGCAGCTGCCCCCGAACACCTGGCTGGGGGAATCTTCCCTGAAAACGTCCTCTGAGACCAGGACTGCAATCTACAGAACACCCTGGGTTAGAAAGGAGCCGTGTAAATTTAAAATTTCATGTGCTGCTTCCAACTCCCACTTGCCTTGCTGGTGCTTCAGCAGGAGTGCTCTGATGCTGGAGAGAAGTGAAGACAGAGGAATTTCCCGTGTCACATCTTGGAGCCCTGTGCTGAATGTACCTGTCACCATGAAGCTGAACTGACACTCAGCAAAGCCCCTGCCTTTCCCAGATCAAGTCTCATTCAGCTGACTGGCACTGGATTATATTTTGTATAATGAGGCATGATCTAGCCCAAGTATTTAGCATAATGGAAGAACAATAAATCATTCTGGAGCTGTCAACATAAGATTTACGTTATGCTTTATGTTACGTAAATAAACAGTGCCTCATTATACCCAGGAGCCTGTGTGAAACCAGGAGGCAGGAATTGTATTATTTTGTTTCCAATGGGTGATAATTATTTTAAACCATTGGAGTGAATAGGTTGTGATTCATTTGTACCTCCCTTTTGTCTGCTGTTGAAGAAGACTTGAGAAATTGCTGTGCTTGTAAGCACTGCTGTGTGTCTGGCACTGATAAATGTATCAAACTCCAGCATGACTTTATCTAGGAAACAGATTTTGATAGCTTGCTAGGATTTAGGTCATTGGATAATTCAGTGCAAACTGCAAATCTTAATGCTATTGACAGAAGACAGAGCACAAATAGGCAGCACTTTCTATAAATCCCAGACCTGTAAGTAGCTCTCCTTTCACAGATTTATAGTAAATGTCCTTGAAAGCTGTTCAGGAAAATGAGCACACTGAGTCTGGATTGACAGGTTGGCTCTTCAGATTCATGGCACCCACGTTTGCCCCGCAGGATGTGTTGTAAAAGATCTGCTTTCTAATGGAACGTGGATCTGTGCAGAATACAAACCCTGTAGGATATACAAACTTTCCAGGATGCAGATCTGACATCCTCCAGTGCATGAGGAGAACTCCTCTGAAATTCCTGGGGCCACATGGCTGCCAGGCTGATTTATCTGGGACTGGGGTAAGTTCCTCCTGCTCAGCTTTTTGAATGGTAAAATTCTAAACCGAGAGGCTGAGATGCACCTCGGACACCCAGGAGCCTGGTTTGTGTGGAGGAAAGAAAGAAGTCAAAGAAATTTTGAACATCAAAAGGAAGGGTGACATCAGGTGGAAATATTCATGGTTTTCTGATGCATTACTTGGATTTATTTAGCTTTAATTAAAACAAACACCAAAACAACAACAGATTATCCTTCAAGCACAGAATAAGCCAGGAAGTGTCCATCTTCTGAATAATGACTTTTTGAGCCTTTCTTTCAGAGGCTGCTCATCTTCTCCATGCTGGAAATAAATCTGAAATGACGTGCATGATTTCAAAGTTTCTTTTCTTTTTCAAAAATTCACGTCCAGCCTAGCATGAAACGCTCTGTGACAACAGTGAAGTAACATGTCACACCTAAAGAGAGTGGGGACTGCATGGCAGACGCGGGCTGGGCTCACGCTGATCTCAGCCCTGGTGTCTGACGTGCTGTAGTTGACACTCCCTTAATTCAGCTGTGGAACACAGAGGGGAGAAAAGCCTTTGCCAACCTCAGCACCTTCTCCACCAGCTGTAGAAATTCCCAACACACGTTGTGAGTTCAGTCACTAAAACACATCCCTGGGGCTTTAGTGTCATTTCAGTGAAAGCCAAGGATATGAATCCCATTGTTTGTCGTCTTTAAGATCCATTTGTAAAGCAAGCTCTGCTCATCAGTCTCTTACCTCACACAGGAAGTGTGGACACAGGAATTAAAGCACCCTCAGTGTGCATTATCACAGCACTGCTCCCTGAAGTGTTCATGGAACTTCTAGCAGGAACTTGGTGTTCAGGCCCAGCAGTTACACATCTGCAACTGCTGGAATTGCTGTAATGTTTTGACAGATGGAGGAATCTGGGGGTGTAAGTATTGGTATTAATCATTGTGTCAGATTTAAAATCAATTAATGCCTGTTTTCTGCTTACTCTGTGCTAGTGGAAGTTTCGTGATTTGAGATGCATCCTTCAGAACTGCTCAGAAAAATCAGAATAAGATTAGTAGGCGTGCAGTGTGTACATTATCTGTAATAGCTGTGCTCCCTGGGATCAAAGGCAGAACTTCTCAGTCTGCAGTTGCACAGTATCATGGTGCTATGATCAAGAGCTGGCAAGAATAATCTCATCAGATCTGTGCAGCCAGGGTGATAACAAGTTGTTTATAGAAATTAATAGTGTGATCTTAAAGTTTTAAGATTTTCCCATGAGTGTGCTTGACCTTTTCTTCTTCAAATGATGTAATTTAATTTTCTGAGATTCTTTAGTTCTTCATCACTTAGAGCCTGAAGGCAGAGTTCAGGTGTGGTCAGGTGTAACTATGGTAACAAGGCAAGAATCGAGGTTTGTGGTCTTCCAATGCACATTTTGCCTGGGGTTAATAATGACCCCAATATTGGCAGCACTTAATATCCTCAAGCAATTAGAAAAGGAATTGAAAGAAAATGAATGAGGATATTGGTATTGATAATTCTGGACATTAGAGACCAGCTAGGAAGGAAATTAAGTTCTGTGATCCATGGGGAAAGCAGGAGGTCAGACTCCACTCTGCTCTTCTGGAGATCAGAGATGGACTGGACATGGTCTGGCCCCTTTGTCCCTGCAGGGATCCTGTCTCAGCCTCCTTAGACCCTTCAGCTGGAACCTGCTGTGGACATGGACATGAGAGAACACCTCAGCTCTCAGGTGTCCTTCCCACTGTTCAGCGTGAAGGTTTGGTGCATCCGTGGCCATCCCGGTCAGGAATCTCCGTCCGATGGCTCAGCACTCACCAGAGCCAAAGCTGAGCCATTTCAGCTGCCTCAGCAGAAACCTGACCCAGGAAATGTTCTTCACTCCCAGCTGGCAGGGCCGGAGGTCCCGGGGGAGCTGAGGAGCAGCAGGGGGAGGGCAGTGGCAGCCGGGTTTGTGTTCCCCAGGGCAGCCCTGAGCCAGGCTCTGCCCTGTACAGCTCCCGCAGGAGAAAGGGCTCGTTTCTCCTTTCCCAGCAGGGATATCAGATCCACATCTTCGTGTCTAAGCCCCAGGCCGGGAGGGTTCGGTGCCCTGCGGGCTGTGCCTGTCACACGCAGTGTGCCCTGCAGCACCGGGGGGTTCTGTGCGATCCTCCCCACTGCAAGGCAGCAAAGGTCAGCCCCAGCATCACCCCAGCAGCTTCCAGAGGTGTCCCTTTCCAGTGTCAGCACCGCCTGACAGGACCTGAAACGTGCTGCCCCTCCAGCTGGCAGAGTTCTGGCAGGGTCTTACCAGTATCAGGAGACTCTAAATGGTTTTTCTCTGTTATTTAATTAGACATAGATTGTATCAGTTTATTGCAGATGAGCTCCTGACACTGATCTCTGCACTGGCTTTGGGCAGGGTGGGCAGCTGGGCGAACACCTTTGGTCTGAGGCTCTGTCTCCAGCCGCAGTCTTCAGCAATCACAAATATGTGTTCCTGCTTCAAGGCTCTGCACACCACCCACGTGTGGCCTGGTGGTGAATATGGATTAAATTGTGGTTTAAGTATTACTTCTCTGATTGCAATTCCTGGTCCTCCTCGTGAAATGGTCTGTCTGTTTTGTTTGTGTTATCAGTGGGAATGCTTTGAAAATTGCTTTGGTGCTAAGGAGAGCAGGAGGAAAACATTGCTTCATGGTGAGCATTTTGAAAGAGTGTTTATACCCAGAGCATCAAATTAATTTCCCCAAAGAACAGGTTGAGCTGATCAAAACCAAAAATGATCATTGGTTTTGCACATATTTGAATACAAATAATTTAATTTCAGAAAGTCTGTTAAATGCAGCAGCTCATGGTCATTTCCATATTTCCTCAAGCACAACATAATTATTTGCTTAGACTCCATTTTCTTGGTTTCAACCATGGAATAAGCTGTAGCATCCCGTTCTCTGGGATGCAGGCAGGTGCAAGTCAGTGGCTGGGCAGAAGCAGGGCACAGCTTGAGCCCTGGTGTTCCTGATCCCAGTTCCTGGAGGTGGAACAGCAGCACATCATTCCTGTGTTTGCATTTTTTATGTTTTTCTGCAAAGCTTCTGATTCTCAGTTGAACTCCTTTGAGAATCCTAATGGAAAATAGTTGAAAGCTTTAACATATCTAGAAATTCTGCCAGATCTTTGTAGGTTCTCAGAAATCCTTCAGCATTTGTGAGAATTAGCAATCAGCAGCATTCACATACTTAGTTTTACTTATTTATTTATTTATTTATTTACTTATTTATTTATTAAATATGTGCCTCATGGCAGCAGCGAGTGAATTGCATGGCAGTTGCCCAATACCCTGCAGGATTATGATCCTTTTGCTAAACACAGAGAAGCTGAGTGAGTTCAGAACTGTTCTTCAGCCCTTTCAGGGTGGTTGTGGCTGAGGTGGGAGTCAGTGTCTAGGTCAGCTCTCCTCCCTCTTGAGTCCTTTGGTTCCACACTTGGTAATTGCTGCCCTGTTCCTTAGACTTGTTCTGAACCTCATCTGTAGGAGGGCAGGCATCATAAACAGCAAAATAGACTGAAAAATGCCAGGACATGACATGGATTACAAAGGTCTAATTTGTCCTCCCTAAAATCAAAGTTATTTAATGCAAGAAGGGCAAAAAGCCTTTCAGTGTAAGCCTGGTCCTTTGAAGGGCTTAACAATTAGGATGGAAAACCTCCCAAATGAAGCAGAGCTGATCAAACAAACACAAGAGATGAGGTTGAGTTGGGTGATTTGCTCTGCACAGTTGCATTTAGCTAGCAGGTCAAACAGGAGAATGTCCAATATTCTAATAACCTTGGTAAAAATGTTAGATAGTGAAAAAATAAACCATTTAATTTGATTGTAGGGAGCTTTACCAATCACTTCCATTAAGCCATACACTGCTGGGAGGTCGTGTCTCCTTTTGAGTCAGAACAGGTCTGTGGACCTGCTAAAACCCTGGAAAGACTGTCCCAAACCTCTCTCTGTGGGTAAATGTGAATCTAATTACAAGGAAGTTAAAGCAGAAAAGCTGACATTTTCAAAGCTAGGATCAGATTCTGGGGTGAATGGTTCACGTGTGACACCCAAATCCATACCCAGACTCTGGATTATTACAAGGAGCCTGATCACTGAAACTGCTCAGCAGCCAATTCCCAGGCTCTACTAATCCACTTTTATTGGATTTTAATGGAGTAAATTCACTTAATCACATCTGTAAAGAAGAACTCAGGTGAGTAAAGGCACACAAGTTTGAAAATGTTGTGCTTTGACTTTTTGGGCACCCTGGGACAGTGGGAGGTGTCCCTGGCCATGGCAGGGCTGGAATGAGATGGGCTGTGAGTCCCTTCCAACCCAAACCAGTCTGGGATTCTGAGGCAGGGCTCTGTGTGAGTTGAGATGAGGGGAGGAGAGAGCAGTGCTCAGGATACCAGAAACAATATTTTTGTAGATAATTATGTAGAATAAATAAGCCTCATATGGAATCTGTTCACACAGTTGTGGAAAAGCAGATTTTAATTTCTGAGCGTACAGTTTAATGTGAGCAGAATCTCTAAACAGAGAGTTGACACTGTTAACAAAGGTAATATTAGATTTGAATGAGAAACTTTGTATGGTTAATTAAAAATCAAAGGCACAGTTATAACAGAAGTAATTATCCAGGAGTATTAAATCAGTTGCAAGTCCAAGCCCATAAAAGAATTAATCAGGAATAATTTAATATTTGATATTGAGGGCTTATATTTTCCACTAATGCCAAAATCCATTCCATTAACCAATACAATTCTTCAAATCTGTCTGCAAAATGAGTCCCTAAAAGCAGGACAGTAGAGGAACAATTCAATGGGAAGAAGCTTTAGTTCTTTCATAGTTCAGTTCCAGTAAATAGAGTGGGGTTTCTGTTGAGAGGATCCCTCTGGCTGTGGCCAAGGATTGTTCTGATCCCTTTCTCCAGCAGTGGCTGAGAGCAGGTGCCAGGGCAATGATGGCAGAGCAGAGGAAGCTGCTCTCCAGGTGTGCATCTTGATGAGTTTGTGATCTAGAGGTGTGATCCAGTTCTTTCTTCCATTAATTAATTTGATTTCTCTTTGCATTGCAGTGGAGGTCAATCCATATAAACATTCCTGTTTTCTGTAGCCGTGAACTTCCTGATGCAGCTACATTGCTTGGAAAAACACAGTCTTCTCCTTGTTTTGAGCCCTGCCATCTGGTATTTTCCCCTTTTCACTTGTGATGGAAGAGCACGAATCTCTGGTCTTGGTTCTGTTTCACCAGACCACTGATCCTCTCGTGGATCTCTCTTGTAGCCTCTCTCACTAGTCTTCTTTTCTTGCATCACCTTTTGGCCCCCGTGGGGCTCTTCTCAGTTGTCCTAGACATGCACAGGAAATAATTCAAGCAGGTTAGAAAAGGAGATCAAAACGGATGATTTGCTGTTTGTGACGAGGGAGCTGGGGGAAACTGCTGAAGTAGAAAGCAGAAAGCCGTAAAAAAAGCTCTGAGTGATGGGGAGATTGTGATCACCAGCTAAGGCCCCCGAAGTTACCAGCTCAGCTCAGACTGGATCTCGCTGAGGTCGGTGCAAGCCAGCACAGTAAGGATCGTGGAGAGGAGGCTTTTGTTGAGCAAAGCTGTTCTTTGCCAAGGTAGGGCAGCAGCTTTGTGCGGGTTTTGGCTGCAGGGCCTGGAGCTCGCGGTAAATTCTGAACAGACAGGAAAACCTGACCAAATAAAAGCAAAAGTCAGGTGGTGTCAGACCAATGTGTCTGGCAGTATCTTGAAGCAGAAGCATTTATTATTGTCAGCTAAAGATTTTTGTCTTCCTCGTTAACCCAATAACCAAACCTGTCACAAACCAGTCCCCAGCCCACCACAGCCATTTATCAGCTGGGCTGCTGCCAGAGCTGCAGGGTGGGGGAGGCTGCTCCCGGGTGATGAATGGGGCTGCAGGCAGTTATTTATCAGATCAAGCACTTTATCAACTGTCAATAAAAGGCTCCTTACCTCCCCCTTCCTCCCTAACTGTGAACTCACCCCTGAATAAGTTGCCCAGAAAAAGCTCATTCCTCAAGCATGTATTTCTTAACTTTCAGAATTTTCAAAAAAACCCCAAAAGCCCTTGAGGTACTTCCAGTTGGGTTTGTTTCAGCCTATGGGCTCTCCTATCACAGGAGGGCAGGTGAGCTCCTGGCCAGCAGCTTTGCTCTCATTAAAAGCAGTGAGCAGTCTGCAGTTGAAGTCAGCAGGTCCAGAACCAGTCCCAGCCCTTGCTGGGTGTCTGACCTCGGGAACAGCCTCCCTGCAGTCACCAAACACCACAAACTATTTATTATTTTTGTGGTGCAGCCCGGAACTGTGCAGGTTCACAGCTTCATGACCATTGTGCAGTGAATAGTTCTGAACACAGGGCTTTATTCATAGGGGGTTTTGCCCCCTCATATTTAAAATGAGAAGAAGCTGGAGGAAGCAAATGAAACTGTTACCTTTGCACTGACATCAAAAGAATTACTGGGTGCACATCTCTGTACACATCAGATTAGGAAAATACTTCAGATATCCTGGGTACAAAATACATAATTTGATGTCAAGTCCAGATTTATTTCCTTGAGGACTTTGGGCTGATACCAACACAAGTTCTCCACCAATCATTCTAGAAGGATTAGACATTAAACAACAGTCACAGAACACACAATATGGTCTTAAAGGCATTGAATCTGAAGCAAGCATGTTCCCCAGGATATTATTACAAGATTCTTCATGTCTTTTTTCTAATGACTTTTTGGATTCCCTGCTTTCAGCCTGCCACAACCAGCTTTACAAGCATCCGACCACTCTTTTTCTCTGGTATTAATTTTTTTTCCTATTGTAAAGCATTTCTGATCATTCTTCTGTCTAACTGCTTCTTAAGTTTATTGCTTTTCTGTGGTGCTGTTGGGGATTTTATTTCCCAATTGGTATTACTTTTTAACTACTCATGTAAATCTGTATCAGTTCAGATTCATGCAGAAAAAACAATTTGTCACAAATCTGTAAGGGCTAAATGATCAAAGCAGAGCTTGCGGGCTCACTACTTTCTCTCTCAGCCTACTTCTAGACCTAAAAATATTTTATCTTCTTTCAGATTCTGATACTGCCCTGTGCCATAGCCTTTATCTATGGCAGGGGAGTCAAATGTCCAGGTCACTTCCTTGGCATATCTGCACAATCAGCAAAGCTGCACCCATTTATATCCTGGCAGGTGTTGTCACTGGCTAATCACAGAGAACAAGTTCTAAGTGGTTCCACTGAAGCCCAGGCACAAAAACACCTCTATGGGCACGGAATCTGTAACTAGGGAGATTGTTAGAAATAACATTTTGGTTGCTGTGTTGTATTAAAAAAGCCAAGAATCATCATTTTCTTCCCAAGACCACATGCGAAGAGCTGAAGGGTTTGGCTCCGCAGCTGCAGGGATGGCAGTGTTACAACCACAGCACAGGGGGGAATGGCACTTCCGTGCCTGGAAGCAGGGTGTGAATGCCCCTCTCAGCTCGAGGGGGGATGAGTTCAGCCCCGTGGCAGCGGGGACCAGCAGGCAGGACCAGCGGCCCTGCCCAGGCACTGCCAGGATCTTTTCGAAGGACGCGCTGAGACCCAAATTCTGTGCTGGCCATCGTGGTGTCCTCACGAAGGTCATGGTCACATGGCTCAGAGCAGACTTTGGCCCCATTTGCCATATGGGAGCTGGAACATCGTATTTTTTCTGACTGTCCCCTTTGTTTATTTTAGTGTTTCTGTTTAAAGCTCAGATGAGGAGCTAATTACGAGCCCAGCAGAGCCCGCTGGCTGCAGGCTGCCCCGCTGCTCTGCCCTCAGTCTGCTCATGAATGAATGGCTGGGTTGGAGGCAGCTTTCCAGGGCCCCCGTGGTGGTCCCAATTTAGCTCAGGCTGCTCATTGCCTGACATTCCTAAATACGAACGTGCTGCACAAACTGCCAGGCCAGTCTGGCAGGGAACGTTGGAACAGGCAATTGAGTCACTTCTCCTCTGCACAGTGACCTGGAGAACATGAGCTCTCTTTTCCTTATGAACCTCTTCCTTCTCTTTGGAAAAGTGAGAAGCTGGTTTGGTCCTTGCTCTCTGGCTCTGCCACGGCAGTTTACATTCATTGCCACATTTGGGCAGATTCCATCCCTGCAAATCTGCTGTTCTTTCATTGCCACTGCATCATTTTCTTCTTGTCTTGCCACCACACTTGGTGCATCATCCATGTCACTATCAGGATTTTCCACATGCAGCAGGGAAAGGGGATAGCAGAGCTCCAGGGATGGCTGCTGGCTTTGCCAGTGGAGGCTTGGGCAGCTCATCGCCTCCCTGCTTCTCAGCTTTCCTGTCTGGAAAGCTGCAAGAGCAACAGCAGAACTTTTAAAATGATGGGAAAATCAAGTCAGAGTTGATAAATGTGTTGATAAATCGATTTAATGATCTTAGGGGTCTCTTTCAACCTTTATGCTTCTGTGTGCACCTTGATTTGCCTGCTTTACTAACGGGGCTTGCTTTTAACCTCACAGAGTTAAACCAAAGCTGTGGGAGATGAGAGGAGAGGAACAAACGTTTCTGTTGGAGATTTGCAGCATCCTGTAATCACTGTGGCAGAGCTGAATTTTAAAGAGGGCTGTAAAGTACTCGGCTCTGCAGGTGCCACGGGAGAAAGCACGGATGTGCCGTGGAAGAGGTGGCTGGTAGACATTAAAAGCTGGGAAAATTGTAGGAGGTAATAGAGCAGCTTGGGAGGAGGGACGAGAGCGTCAGGGCCTGCGAGGTGGCAGTGAGGCAGCGGCACAGAGTGCCCGGCTGGGACAGCCCCAGAGCAGAGCTGTGTGAGCAGCTCCGGGCTGCCTGCTCCTCTGAACGCTGCCTCTGCCACGGCACTCGGCTTGCCCAGGTCCCCACAGACGTGGCACAGGGAACGTGGGGCACCAGGGCGGGCTGGAGGTGATGGATCAGTGTGGAAATTAATGGAATGTTTCACAGTGGGCATTCCTGAGCAAACAAAGCCGTGTAAAGCACTGGCAGGCGGAGCGCGGCAGATGTGCGGTCACATGTTCGACATCACACCAGGGTCCTGTTCAGGTGAGCGTGTGGCTGCTGGTTAAACAGTCGGAAAATCTAAATTTATTCAGAAAATAAACCACTGAATCTCCTTTTGTTCCAGCTCTTCTGCATTTCTCAGAGGACTCTGTGGGGCCTGATTCCCTCACACTCCAGGTCTGGGGTAGCTGTTCCCCAGTGCACAAATGCACATCATTTATACCTCTGCCATTCTGTGGTATGGAGCAATACCTTTCCAGGGACGTCAGTGCAGCTCTGTGATCACTGACTCATCTGTTTGTTCCTGATCTGGAGTATCCATAGTTCTGCTCTGTGCTCAAACAGGCTCCATCCCTCGTGTGGTTCCGTGGGGGCGAGGATGGATACCGGAGTGTGGGAGCAGGGAGGGCTCTGCTGCAGCAGCAGCCTCTGTTCCCAGCCATGCCCCGCACCCAGTGCAGCATTTGCTGCGTGTCCTGCATTGCACAGACATTCCCTGAGTCCTGCATCCTTCAGCAAAGGGAAGTGGGACCTGTGGATTCTCCGGTCAGCAGCCAACCTTCCCTGGAGAAACTGAGTCCCCGTCCTCCCTGTGCCCTTCCCCTGTTCTGTGCCTCGGATTCCTTCCCGCTCCACTCTCCCACCCTTCCCAGCCTCAGCTCTGTCCCAGCTGTCCCATGCTGGCTGTGGCAGTGCAGGGATCGCTGGTGGGCAGAGCAGGGCAGGGGGGTGCCTGGTGAGCCCTGGGTGCCCCTGCCCGTCACCCCTGGGGCAGCAGGACGGGAGAGCAGCGAGTGTGCAGCCAGGGAATGATGCAGATTTCGGGGATGTCTGGCTCTGGAAAGCAGAGAATGACAAAACAGAACCTGTCAAATTTCTCTGCTGGCTATTTCTGCGTCCCAAGGGTTGCTCTGAGGTGCTCCTTGCTGGCCAGGCCCCAAGGAGCTGTGTGGCAGATGGGGAAGGGTTCCCCAGCTGTGTCCATAGGATTCCCTCTGGACCATGAAGCACACAGGGTTAGCATGGGCTGGAAGATGGGAGGATTCGTGTGCAGCTGGGAACACAGCCTGGGAATGACAGCACCAAGCTGTGAATGAAACAGAATTTAAAAAAAAAACCAACCATATTAAACAAGGCTAGTGATTTGTTTGGGATTTTTAATGCTTCGCTCCCTGAAAGCAGAGCTGTTTCAGTCAGTCTGACCCCCGTCGTGCTGGCTCTGCTACACGTCCCACCAAATATTTACTCTGCTAAACTGCATTGCCAGAGTCTCGTTGGCATCTTCTCTTTGAAGTGATATCCCAGAGCTTTCATTTTGTTGTTGGAAATCCCTACATCATCTCCCACAGCCCACCCCTCGCGGAGCTCCAAAAGCCCCTGCAGGCACCAAACCTCTGCATGAGGCTCCCGAACCGCAGGCCTGAGAATGAAAAGAGCCTCCCCGCTGTGACATCAGTGCAGCCCCGAGACACTGACCCGTGTGTGAAATCCTGACTGGCTTTAGCTAATTTCACATGGCACGTCCCCACCAGCCCGGCGACTGAGTGCCATCAGACACAGTGTGTTCCTGCACCCCAGGCACATCTCCCAGCTCTGCTCCTCGGAAAGGTCTCCTGTGAGGAGCAGACGTTCCTTTCCCTCCCGTGATGGTGTCTGGCAGTGCTGGCAGCCTGCTTAGGGAAAGCCAAGAAGAAATCCTCCCCACATATATTTGTTTGTTTGCTTTTAAGAGCAAACCGTGTTGATTATCAGCTAAAGCAGCCTGTCTGGAGACCAAAATCAAGTATGCCCACACAGCTTCATGGAGTTACAGTCTGGGGCCTGTGAATTAATTAGCAATTCCTCTGAAGAACCACAGCCTGCCAGCTCCCAGGCTTCCTAGGTCTGACTTTGATAAGCAGTGAAGGTGCATGGCAGCTCCCTGGGATGGTGGTAGCCTACTTAGCACTGCAAACCACCCAAACACCAAAGGACAGCTCCCCAGAAGTGTGCTGACACAGTTCTAAACGTTACACATCAAAGGGACTTTGTCATCTTAAACCTGAGACAAATTAAATTTGCATTGCCTCTACAGCTGGGAAGAAGTGAACTCCCCTGGGAGGGTTTGAGTCTCCATCTGTCAGAGCTGGAGGAGACCCAGGACAGCCCGGGTGGCTCTGCTGGTAACGCCCCAGGCTGTCCCCGTGCTGAACAGCTCAGTGCCCTCTCCAGACAGTTTGCCTGTGTGCTGTTTGCTCCCAGAAATGCAGAAACTACAGGCTTTAAATTACACCCTTCTGCTGTGTGAAGTCACTGCTGGAGACCTTAAATCCTTGGGTGCCTTTGTGCCAGCAGCAGAGCTGTAAATCACAATGAGCCCCGGAAAAGGAGGCAGCAGCCCTCGCCATGAGCTTGTTCTTGCATTTGTTGTGTTGGCCATGTTTTGCCTGCAAGGGAGCTGTTACCTGTTGTTAGCTGGTTCAGCAGCCTGACCTCAGCCCTGAGCTGTGGGCTGGACACTGCACAAACACAAAACAAAACAAGGATCCCTGCTCCGAACCATTCCAGCCGAGCCACGTGAGACAGACAGAGGTAACAAAAAGGGACACAACAGGCAGATGTGTTTGTCTCTCCCTGGGAGTGAGATGAGTGATTTCCTGGCTGTTTCCATCACTTAAAGATGTGGAATTGCATCCTGCAGTCATAGGCAGTGTCCGCGGTGGGGACTGCCTGTGTGTGCAGCACAGCCCTGTGAAAGCAGGGAGCTCCCAGCCTGGGCAGCAGCACCTGCACTGGGCTCCTGAGATGCCTTCCTTTCCTTCTTGAGCCTTTTCCTGAGCATCACAGGCTGTGTAATGAGAAACCTCTCGCTGCTGGTCACCTTCTAATGATCCCACTTCTCCTTTGTACCACCTGCCTCTCATTTTGCTCCCTCTCTCCCTATTTACTACACACAGCACTGTCTTATGTATTTAGTTTTTCTTCCCCACCCCCTCCTCCAGCCTTAGTGATAGATCCTTATCTGCACAGAGATGAAAGTTCGTTAGCAAGAATATAAAATAGCTTAAAGGCTTTGCAAAAGTTAAGTCTGAGATGAAATATAATTAGGTATTTCTCCTGAATGCCTTGTGTGTGACAGTAGGAGGGGCAGACAGTCTCTCTGATTATCCCATGTTGCTTTTCCCCTACAGCACAGTCCAGCCATTGGCTGTTCACTGTTTTTTAACTGGAAAATTGTGATTGCTGGGCTTTATAGGTGTGTGGGGTTTTGTTTCACTGCTCATCCTTGCCACATCTGCTCCCTGCATGGATTCTGCCCCAGTGAGGAGGAGTGAGAACGTGGCTGGAGATGCCACCCCCTGTCACGTGGAGTCTAAATTATTCAATGAATCACAGGCTGAGGAAGAAAGGATGAAAAATATATTCAAGCATTGATTCTGCCACCCACTCCTTTCTAAACAACGGCTTTGCAATCACATTTTACCATTTAAAAAACCCATTTCCCCCTCTCTAGCAGCTGTGTGGAAGACTAGGAGTCAGCAGGTAGATCTGTCCAGAGAAACGTGCGTTTGGGTTTCTGTGGATGCTCCTTTTTAACCCTGTGTCAGCACATCTGACCAGGGAGCTCTCCTGTCTGTACTGAGGAAAATGGGAAACCGATTAAGTAGCAAGTGCTTGAATTAAATGTGATTAATTTGCTTATATCCCCCTCCTCTCTCCCATTCCCAGAGACTTCAGATTTCATTCTGCACGATGAAAGGTGCCCACATTAAACCAAACATTTAACCTTGAAGTTCATGTCAGTCTTTTCACATTTTCTCATTCAGGTTTCACCATAATTTCACATACTTGCAGTATTTCAACTTGTACTTTCAACTCTTCTGTTTATATTAAAGGTCTCATGAATTAATTTGGGTTATTTCTGGCCACTGTTCCTTTATTCTTTTGGACACAGAAGAATTGCAGCTATTTTTTCAATATTTTTTCCAGTGCATCCTAAAGAATCTGGAAACAACAGGGGAAATAACGAAATCAGAATTATATTTTATATATTTCAGGCTGTTTGCAAGCTCAGAGCTGACCATAATGGACTACAGGCGAGGAAATTTGCTTTGGAGCAATTTAGGTTTCTCTGCACCACCTTGTATCTAGCCCCACCAGCTGCTTCTAAAACTTGTACCTCAGCTGCCATAATCTTATCATTAAAGGTGGATTTAGGTTTTAAGAACCAGTGAACAAACCCTTTTTCCTCGCAGCCACGGCTGGAGATGACTCTGCAGTTCAGGTGCAAGCTCAGCTTTACTGCAGCTCTCCTCAGAGCTAATCCCGTACAACCGAGGGTGGGTGCCACGACCCGCCGCGGTTCCTGCGGGACATGCAGCTCTTGGCTTCATTGTTCAGCTGCTGCTTCCTGACTTTTCAAATCCCTTCTCCGTCCCTGTTTTTGTTTCCTGCCCTTGCAGTGGTAACAGGAGGAAAAAGCTGAGTTTGACCACATCCATGAGAATGTCAGGCATTTAGACTTTATTGGTTTAGAAGCTTACTAAATTTAAACAGAAGCATTAACATGGCCTTAGGCTCTCTTGACAGTTATAAACTCTTCCTTGGGGGGATTTCTGTAATGCTTTCTAATCAGCTTAAGGAGTTAATTAAACAGCTGTCACTTAGCTTCTTAATTCTGAGACTTGATGCTAAATAAGATTTGAAATTGGTTATGCATGACTGAGGCATGGATCCTCCGATACGAGCAAGATGGCTGCTAGCTGAAGAGGAGGAAAATCTGGGTCTTTTTAAACTAAATAGTGAAAGGATTCAAGGTGGTACCTTGGATTAATGCTCTACATGCTGGTTAATAGAAAACACATAGAAAAGAAGAAAATAGAGAACGCTAAGGAATGTCCAGTGGGAGGGATTTTCAGGCAGCTGTTCATTCTCATTTGTGGCATCTCTGGACTTCAGGAGATTTCAGGGATCAGTTTGTTCTCTTCCTGATTGCAGTCTGTACATAGCCCAAAGGCCAAAATACCTATTGAAACTGGAGAGGAACAGGCTTGACTTTTGAAATTAGATCTTTAGCCTGCAAAGATATGTTCCACTGCTGTAATGAACAATGTCACAGGAGATCTGCTGTGCTTCTGGAACATGAATTACAGTGTCAGGAGGGCTTTTTAATCCGTTTTTCCCTGTGTTTTGTAGTAGGACAAGCACTTCTGCTCCTGAAGGGTGTGAGTGTGGTGGGTGGAGTGGTGCACTTCCCTTGCAAGAGAAAAGCACCAATGGATTTTATTGCTGAGCAAGGCAGAGTTAACAAGGTGTGATGGTGGCTGTGGTTTGACAGGATTCAGTGGCAAGGTGCTCCTGAGTATTCACAGACAGGCTCACACAAAACTGTCAGGGAGAGCCTCCTGTGGAGTCAGGAGTTGAGGAAGGAGCCACAGCTCACAGCTGAGGGCAGAGTTTGGGTGCCCGTGGCTCCAGCCGTGCTCAGTGTCTGAGTGGCTGCATCGTGTCTGCCTGTGCCCCAGAGCCCAGCTCCAGCCACTGTGGCCACCACTGCTGGCAGGCAGCACTGAGCCTTCCTTCGCCAGAAACACATGTGGGGCCTCAAAGCTAAGCATGAGTTAGTCATGCATTTATTTCTTTAAAAATTATATATATATATATATCTACATTAGGAAATATTGTGTATGCACTGGCAACTGGAGGCAGAAACAGAAACTCTTTAAGATTTATGAAGATATTGTTAAAGTCCTTTTTTTTCACCCTTGGAAATATAAGGCAAAAGATGTCTGAAGGGAAATTAAATTTCAGGGAAGCTACCTATTAAAATTGAAAAAACGAATAGGTATTCACTTTTGCATTTCAGCTTACATAGATGCTCACTGTGTACATCTTGTGAATATGTTTCTGCTGGAGGGCTTAATATGCTCAGTTATTTAATATGAATCTCTTCAGTAAGCAAAGAACACTCACTCCAGAATCTTCTTTAAAGTATTACTATTTATTTACCGTGGTAGCAATTTCAGAATAAAGATTACCTGGTCTTCCATTTCTAATACATGAAGAGACATGTTTTTCTCTGATTATTATTTCATTTTATTATTGGAGGGGCTCAGTGTAAGTGAATTATAGAGATATGCTGTGCTAATAGTTAGAGAAAGTTCAGCATCTTTTTAATAGCTGCTGAGGGAATCAACTTTTAACAGTGAGACTATTTGGCTACAGCTTTGCAAAAGCATAACTATTCCCATCCTGAAGTGCCCTGACACCTTATCTCCTGTAATCTATGTTAGTTATAGATAAAGAACATAATATTTCTTCAGGAGATTCCTTTTTCACTCAAGCAGCAAAAAGCAACCGTTTTAAATTAGTAACTATTTAGATTTATAGCTTTTACATGCTGAGGCTCTGAACTATAAATCTCAGTGTAGCTAAATAAGTACCACGCTCGTTTCCTCAAAATGAAGTAATTTTCATATGCTTTCACCAGGGGAATGTTAAGCCCTTTCTGGCCATTAAACAAACGCCTGTAGGAGCATTTTACTCTGCCCCTGCTGTGTAAGTTGGTGTAAATGGTTATTATTCCTCTGTGTTGAGGATGCAAACCAGGTGCCTAAAGAAATCATCCTCAAGTCCTTCCATGTGGAGGTACAGAAATCTCTGCAAGCAGAATACACAGCTCAGTCACCCCAGGGCAGAATCTCTGCAGAGAGTGTCCAGCTCAGTCACTGCAGGGCAGAACACAGCTGACACCACACAGCCTGGCTGGACGTGCACTCCGTGCAGGGCAGGGGACAGCTGGGTTAGGCTGCACTCGGTGTTCAGAATATCCAAAGCTAGCACTGGAAAACTCGGAGACTCAAAAGAAATTCATGGAGCTTTTGAGAATCATTCTCAGTTACTGGCTCTTACCAGGGGAAATTACACTTGCCTTTGGTAAGCAGACCTCATTAATCACACTGTTTCAAAGGCTTGGTTATTAAACTTCCCTTTGCTTTATACAATAATTGCAAGGGTCACACTGTAATGGATCCACGGGAGGGAGGGAGCTGTTCCTGCCTGGGGGAGCAGCTCTTCCCAGCTCGGTACGAGGTGGAGCAGCTTGGTAGGTGGTGTGGCCTCAAACAGTCCCAGCGAAATGAGATTGGTGCCCGAGTGTGTGCAGAACCAGGACCTAACACCTGGGCTCTGTAATTACTGTGGATGCTTAATAGTGCTTGCTCTGTCAAGCTGCCCCCATTTGCAGCTCTGTGGAGCTTAAGGAGAGCAGCAGAAGTTTCTGAGTAACCTGCACACAGTAACTGGCTGCAAAGCCCAGATGTGGGAAAAATCAAAGAACCTGGAAACTTAATTGCAAATCTGAGAACTCATTTGTCTGAGCAAGATATTCTGCACTGAGAGCAGATGTGTGCTCAAGACAGACCTGACTGTACAGGCAGATATTCTCACCTTTGTATGAATTATAATTTCAAAATATCTGAAGAGCTTTTGTGCTGATGGAGAGAGAGGATTTTCTTCTTAAGTTCTCTTTTTCAAAATCCTCTTTCTCCCTTCCCTACAGATCATGGTGAGGACGGGGCAACCTTAGCAAAGCAGCTATCAAGTGACCAGGAGGGGTTTTTTCCTTTCTCTAAATATTGCTTTGAGTCTGAATAAAGTGTGTCTGTTTCTTTAAGTAAGAGGAAAAAGTCTTTTTGATCTGAACACTTTAGAGGAGAGAAATCTCAGCTTCTCCCCTTTAGCCCACGAGGCAGTAGGAGCAGTCATCATCTTCTGGTAACTTGGTTCCAATCCCCACTCTGTTGTGTTCCACAAGTGAAACTGGGTCAGTCTCAGAGCTCATAGTGTGAGCTATTCAGATAATGAGAATTTAGCACCTGGGGGGCTTTGGAAGCCCTCATTGCACAAGAGCCAGCTGAACTCAAGAGCCTCTTGTTCTACAGGATGGGCCAGGCTTCCCAGGCCCAGCTCTGAAAGGCTCAGGACCTTTCCAGAGATGAGCAGGATCGTGCTCTTAGGGCTGGCAGGACTCGGGCAGCAATTTGTGCTCTGAGTGCCTTGGCAGAGATCAGCGGTTCTGTGGTGCCAGACAGAGGTGGCACCCAGGTGACAAAGACCCTTGTTTAGTCTGATGCTCTTCAGATAATCAGAACTCAGCACTTTTAAATAAGAAGTGGTGAATCAACCGGGAGGAATGTGTTTTGCAATAATCCTCACAAGAGCGGGGTGCCACAGACACCGCTCACCACAGAGCTCATGGTTTGAAGAGCCCAGGCCCCCTCAGGCCCCCTCAGCACCCCTGCTCTGTCTGACAGAGGCTGGCTCTGCACAAGCCTCTTTCACAGTAAAGAAAGCATTGTGGATAAGTGCTTGCCCACCATTACCAACAGGAGCCAGGATAAATCCCAGAAAATGCAGAGGGTCTGGTTCCACCCAGCCCTGTGCTGCAGTCATTTACACAGCACCTGAGCCTTCAGCTAATGCCACTGGAGGGGAGCGAGGGAAGCCAGGTTCCTGTCAGGAGAGGCAGGGTCACTGCTTTCCAGGCTCTGGGGTTCTGCCTTGGCCAAGACTGCATCCCCAGGGGCAGCTTCAGTGCTGCCCTGCAGCTGTGCCCAGTGCATGGCCAGCCCCAGGGTCCATCAGAGGGGCGCTCGCAGGCACAGAATGTGTTTGTATCTATAGAAGCCTTTCAGAAAACAGATCTGTGGGTAAACCAGCAAGACTTGAGACATTTCTGTGTGATCAGCAAGATGCTTATCCTGCTGCTCAGGCTGGAGATTCACTGCTGCCACGTGCAAGGTGCATTTGTTTGTGTGGTGCAGGGTCACTCCCCGGGTGCTGGGCTGCTGTGGCACTTGGTGAGCATCCATGGAGTAGCAATTAGGGCGTGACAGATATCCCAACAGCCCTGAATCCGAACTGGGAGTCTGGTTCCAGGACGGGAGGGAGGAAATCTGTCTTTCCTGCCTGCTGCACTTGGAACAGTTCTTGCCATAGCCATTAGGAATTAAAGCTGAATCTAGATGGTACTAATGAATTAATAGCAAAATATATGTATTAAAGAGCCTCTTTTTTTTCCCTTAGGAAGCAGAGATCCTGAATACAGCTATTCTCACTGGGAAGACAGTGGCTGTCCCTGTCAAAGTGGTTTCTGTGGAAGATGATGGGACTGTGACTGATCTCGTGGAGTCTGTGGAATGCAGATCATCAGATGAAGATGTCATTAAGGTAGGATCAGACTGCTCCTTGCACAGAGGCAGAGGCCCTGCAGAACAGTGCTGTTCCCTAATGGAACAAGTTCTTTCATTTTCCTCACTGCTCCACTGCTGGCACACCAAGATTTGTTATTGCTCTTATTGCTGTGTAGCTCAGGTCAGTGAAGCAACTAACCAAACACAAAATCACAATTTCCATCCTGCTCGTCAAACTCGTGGGATTGTTTGACACTTCCCACTTCTGAGGTATTTTCAGAGTTGACTGAAGTTTTAGTCATTGGCTGTAAGGACGTGAAGTGCTCGTGTGTTTAATGTGATTCCTGTGTACACCACTGACACTGGTGCTAGTGACAGCCCTGTGTCACACCAGGCTGTCACCAGCACCGGTCAGGAGGGTCTGGGCTCCTGCTCTCCCCTCCTGCAGCAGCAGAGAGGTTTCTGCAGGGTTTAAATGAGTTCAGTTTAGACTGAGCTCTTAATTGAAAATGTGTCTCCGAGTTTCCAGTTTACCTGCTCTGCTTCAGACCAAGCCTTGTTCACAGGCACCTAATGAAGATAAAGATATATAATTACTGGCCAGCCTTCAGCATGCAGCAGTAATTAGAGTTTCTGTTCTCTGGGCATTAGAGTGGTGAATAGAAAATGGAAGAAGAATCTGCTTAAGATGCCCATTGAAATATAAAGATTAAGATTACATTTCTCTGGGTCTTTGCTGTTGCTGTTTTTCAATGCATCTGTCAAGTAGCATCTAACAGATTGATTGTGTCTTCGTGGCTTAGCTTTTATTCCTGTTTTTCTGGTGTTGATTAATGATGAGGTTAAGCTCATTTTCCTTGCAGAATGAGGATACTTCATTCTTCTTTTCATTTCAGGGTCCACGTTTATTACTCACTTCTTTCATCTGAGGCTTCAAAGAACTTTAAAGAGCTGGTCCAAACTCTGCACTGACTCATTTTGTGCCAAACTGCACCTACCTGAATTTGGGTGAATATGTCAGAGCAGGATTTAGTCCATGGAAATTTTTATTGACAAAAGATCATTAGAAATTATTTGGTTCCGCATGACATAGTAGCCACATCAAAAAATGGAGGTGTGTTATAGACTCTCTTTCACAAATGAGGCCTGTGTGACACAGAAAAGTTCAGGTGTAAATTCCAAAGTGCTATAAAATTCTGACCATTTGTAGGTGGAAAAACTCCTACTGAACTAATGGAAAGAAAGAGAGATTTTTGAGCAGACAGTATTTTTGCTGAGTTATTAATTAAGAAATACATTCTCAAGATTATTTAAATCAAGAATGAGGGGAGAGGAAAACTCAACATCTTTTAATCTTTCATTTTGAAAAGACATTTCTGTTTCCAAATGGCCATTTTTTTTTTTCAAGCCTCAACAAAGCCTGCAAGTTTCCAAAGCAACACTTGCCAGTGCTCTGGGTTTTCAGTTTGATGAGTTAATTGAAACTCTGCATTTTGGTTACCCTGAAACGAAAACACCTTTACGTTCATTTTGTTTGCTCAGATACCTGAGCGTCCCGGTGTTCTCAGCTCTGCTCAGAACCCGCCTGCCAGGAGTCCCACAGTGACTGCCGCCAGCACTGGGAGCAGGGTTCAGTCTCTCTGTCCCTTTTTCGTGCTGTACTGTGCATTTCCTGGAGGGCCCCTTTCAGAACCTGTGTGTTACCCAAACTCGTGTGCTTTTCCAACAAAACCTGCAGCTGGTTTCCTCCTGGAGCACCTCGTGCCCTTGGGGCTGGGGCCGGGGAGGCTGTGGGGCTGTGCCTGGATTGCAGGCAGGCTCCTGGGGCTCAGGCATGGAGGGAGGGTTGTTGCTGCTGCCGTCCTTGGCCCAAGCTGGGAGTTATCCCCGAGGATAACTGTGTGCCCTGCACAGAGCCCTGCAGGGTGTTCCAGCCTGGCCTCCCTCCCTGAATTCCGTTTCCCAAAGCTCTGCAGCCCCTTCTGGCTGAGGGGGCATGCCTGGTGCTGTGCTTGTCCTCTGCAGGGTCTGGTGTCTCTGGCTGTGAGTGAGAAGCCAGGCAGGGATGTTCCTCCCCCCTGAGAAGCCAGGCAGGGATGTTCCTCACCCCTGAGAAGCCAGGCAGGGATGTTCCTCCCCCCTGAGAAGCCAGGCAGGGATGTTTCTCACCCCCGAGAAGCCAGGCAGGGATGTTCCTCCCCTCTGTGTTCTCTAGGGCACTGCAGAGCTGGGCAGCGACTTCTGGAGCTCCGTGCTGGGCATTCGCTGCTGGGCCAGGCAGGCCTTGGCACCTGCCCTGCTCTGGCACTTTGCAGTGTTTTAGAGGGGAGGACAGCACACCTGGCAATTTGTAAAATACCGCTGCAGACTAATAAATCTTTCAATAACACTTAGTGTGGTTTTATCAGTGGCAAAATAAGGTCTTTTTAATCATGTGGCAGAGTTTATGGAAGCTGGAGTGTCAGAGCATTTGAAGTACCCTGAAGCAGACAGTGTTTTAAAGCATTAAACTTTTAACAGCTGTTCCTTTTCTTCCTTACACTGGTGCACTTCAGGGAGAAGTTGAATTCTTCTAAAGTCAGTGGAGTGACAGTAAAAAAATCAAAGGGAGAGGATAATCGAGTCCAGGATTTTATCTGCTCCCTAGTTCAGCACTGGCAGCTCCAGAGCTTCAGTGGCAGCTCCTGGATGTTCCTTTGCCAGCACATTCCTGGATCCATGTGGTCACACACAGCTGGAACCCCCCCCAGCTGCAGGTCAGAGGTTTGAGCCCTCGTGGAGGCACTGCAGAGATACACAAACCTTTAAACCAGGAGTGGGAAGGGTCCCGGCTTCCTGGTGATCTGTCAAGTTTAAGCCCAGCTTAGAGTGAGTTGAGCTGCTCATCAGGGCTCCTTGAGTCTGAAACCTGACCCAGCGCTCAGCCTGTGCCTGCTGCAGGGGATTGGTGCAGGAGAAGGGCAGGAGAGGAGGAATCCTCCTGCCCTGGGACAGCGCAAAGGGGGCAGAGCGAGGAGGAGCAGCCCCTGTTTGAGAAGCAGGGATCTGTTCCACTGCTAACAGAATGTGCAATATTTTATCTGCTTAATATATAACATAGCTTATAAATCTGTGCCTTGAGAGCTTGGTGAAGATCAAGTTCATGCCATGATTCTCCATAATACGATGTGGTTTCTCTCACCAGCTAAACTGCCTTATTCCATCCCAAAAAAATTTTGATCTGTCTTGGAAACAATCTCAATTTAAGTCAGCAAATGTATGTTTTTATTTTCTGCAATGTCTAAACATTTCATTTTGATAGAAAATGATGAAGTCATGTCCTGTCATTTCAACTCAGTTTCAGTATTCCTGACGTTGGAATCTATCTGACCTTTTCACCTTAGGATGAAGCGACTTTGAAAATGAAAATGCTTTTTCTGCTCTGCTCTAGTAATCAGGATGCAGGACAAACTGAGAAAAATGCACCGTCAAAACCAAAAGTTGTAGTAATAGCTGTAGAGTTCAGTTCCTGTGCTGCTGGTGTTGGTTATGAAGGGAGAAGGCACAATTTTAATCCATCTCTGGTAGGAAGAACAGACGTGGCAAAGATGAATTCTGAATGTAGAACTGATACAACAGACTTGCATCTCCCAGGAATTGTCTGAAACTCACCTAAAGCTGTTGAAGTTACTGGATTTGTCTCTTTCATATTCTGCCAATTCATCATTCTGATGTGAATCCTGGGAAGTAACGAGGTTTCTGTGGTGTTATTTGCCTTTTTGTAATCATCCATACTGAAACCCCCGGTGGGACTGCCACAGTCACTGCTGCCTGCACTTCCTTTGTATTTATGAAAGGCTATAAGCTTATAAGATAAAAAACTTCTCTGTAATGGCAACAAAATCCAAATAATTCCTGAATTGAGACTTCTTCAAGTTTCTACAGAAGATAGCCAGGAATCTGGGTTTTTGTGCTTCATGGGTTCTCGTAGAGCCAGGGATGATAAATCTCTTTCTGTGGGTATTGCTCTTCCTCTATGGGGAGGAATATGTCTATATCCATAAAAAGAATGAGGCAAAATCTAAAGAATATCTGAACAGCAATGCCAGGGGGGATCCCAGTGAGCAAATTTAATCACGTGCTGACCCCAGAAGGGGCTGATGAATGTCCCCAGTGTGCTGAAGCTCTGCTCAGGTGCAATTCTGTGATTGTTTAAGGCTAACACGGAGCTGCCATCCCTGTCCCTGCTGCCCAGGAGTGCAGCTGAGTGAAAATGAAACAATTTTTTTTGGTGGTGAATGAGCTGTCTGCCTGCTCATCTCCGTGTTCCCTGAGTTCATTTGGGATGCTCACAGCGCCGGCAGAGGGAAAGGAGTGGCACTGGAGCAGGAATCAGTAGCAGAGGGTGAGAGGTGGCCAGCAGTGCTGCTTTCTGCTGTGTGTTTGCTGAGATGAGCCCAGGGCTGTGCACAGGCACTCCCTGGCTGTCACATCATCATTCCCAGCCCTGGAAAGGCTGATCCCATTCCTGTGCCCGGGAATCCCCTCAGGGAAGGTGCTCAGGAGGGATGGTGAGGATGTTCCAGGTGCCTCACCTGTTTGTGAGTGTCAGATCTGTGCAGTGGGAGACCCCCTGTGGGAATGTCCAAACCCTCTGGACTTCCAAAGGGCACTGCTGCTCTCCAAGCCCACCTCATTGCATTCTGAACCTCATTTTGAGAAATGCTCCATCATCTCTGTGAGAAGAGATTGGTTTATCTCCAGAAAAAACGTGCTGAGGGAGGAAGGAGCAGACAATGCAAAGGGAAATGAGTTCTGTGCTTCCTTCCCCTGGGCTAAGCCAGCACTGACAGCACACGATGTCACACTGATAGAAATGGGAGCTAAATTGGGCTCAGATCATCCCCTAACACCTGTCTCCAAAACAGGAGCTTGCATTAACGATTATAAATTGCCATTTTCCCCTCAGAAAGTTCCCCGTGTGTTCTGCAGTGCCGGTGAGCGTGTGCCACTCTCTCTGGTGAGGCATTTACAGCTCTGGGTGCCACCACGGCACAAAGCTCTGTGTTCCTTTGTTACCACGCAGTGAAAAGTTACAAAATGCTTATAAATGATTGTCTTCTCAGCCCAAGTTAGGCCTTTTCTGGACACATCAGATACTGCATAGCACTAAATGACTTCGCTTTTGCTTATCCTTGGACTGTCCTGGTGTTGTATCAGGTGTGGAGGGGTTGGTCTTGCTAAAATAAAAATACACGTGACAAGATATTTTCAACTGATTTAAATGTGTTCAAATCCAAGGACTGTGTCAGTATGTGCTGAGGGTGAGGCTCACGTTCTGGAGTTAATAGAGGAACTGCTGGTCAGAGCTGAAGTATCCTGAAGATCAGCTATGGAATACTTGTAGGATTCCTGGAGGTCTCAGAGGCAGTTGGAAGAACAAGGGGTGATTCTGGACATGGATATATTCAGGAAAAGGGGAGTCTGCATGTGTGAGGAAGGCTGGGGTCGAAAGGGCATCATGAACCTGAATTTTTAATGCTGTCCTGTTCTGCCTTTGTTGTAATGAAGGAAGGAATCATCTCTAATGGGTAAAGCTGCGATGAGATTTTCGGCGTTGCAGATTCTAATGAGGGCTCAGCCTGCACACACTGTGTGACACTTAATTTTCATTTCTTCCTTAATAAGACTGGATAACAATTGGATAACCCCTCGGATGGCTTCTGAGAGGCTGCATTGAAACCTGCTGGTGATAGTGAGGGCTCTGGCATGTGCCTTCAGCTGTGACATGGCTGTGCTATTGTGGGCCCTGGCACGTCGTTTATTTGATCTGTCTCAGCAGAAACACACACAAAAGGTGTGTAATGGCTCTGAATTACCTTGGCAGATAAAGAGCATTAATGCTAAATCCCTGAAGAATGCTTTGAGACCTTCACATAAAATGTAATGTATAAGCATCATCATTGTGGTTGTTAATAACACACATAACCCTAACTAGGACAGAGCACAGACCCTCCAGAAATCACTCCTGTTAAATTTCACTTAATCACAGCCCATACAAAAAGATAAAATATCAGTGGCTGAGTAAGGAAGGATTTAGAAATATTTTCAGATTTCTTATATAACAGAGTCTGTGCAGGTCAGTTGACTGGACATTTCTTGTCTTTTATTCACTGTCTGGACCATTCTGCATTCCCTTGAGGATGGTGACTTTTGGCTACCCATGTACTTACTCTCTTTGCAGTTATTTTAAAAAAACTGTGTAGTACTTAAGGGTTTCAAGAGCATAAGGAGGCAAACGAGTCAAACACATCTGAAAAGTGCTTGAGATGCCAGAACACGAGGAGTTACCTGAGTGCAGTTTATTACCATTATTAAATTATTATCTGTGATAGTTGTCATGCTTTACACAGGCTCTGGTCTCCTGCCTTTCCTGGGGCTGTGGTTGGCTGCTCTGTTTGTTTGTAGGACACACCAGTGCTGTTGGCTTCCCCTACCAGCTGCCACAGAAATGCTGAACAACTTTCCTGTTTCAGCCTTGGTTTGCAGCATCGTCCTGTTTAACTGGTTATTGGATGATAAGCCTGATTTCTGAATCAATTTAGGCATTCAAATCCAATTAATTTAATTGCAAATTAAAAACCTAAGCACCTACAGAAAGTGGCTTTAATGGCTCTTCAATTTTAGTTAAAAGTGTAACTGTGTATTTAGAGCAGGTGGGTATTATACAAAGCTGATATTTTCTCCCAACTTAAATAATCTGTTCCATATAATAACTATTAAAAAATAATGTGATTATTTGCAGGCAGGTAATTATTTTGCAGCTGTAAAGGGGTTTTGTTTGAGTAAATTTAGGGCATCTTCTTTAGACTTGGGGATTTGAGTGCCCTCAGCAATTTCTTTTAGCATTTGTGAGCATGTAAAAAGCTGTTGTAGTGTTTGAGATTTTGTGCAGACCTGGAGCTGATACCAAAATGAAATCTATGAATATGACGTTCCATTACATGCTCCATTTCATCCCACTAAAAGGCAGAGAGGGAGAAGTGAAACTTCAGTAATGAAGGGAAGTATCATTTGCCCTGGTGAGTAGGCTTCTAGAGGCACAATGGATGGTACTAAATTATATTTTATGCATTGTCTGTGAGCATTATATTGATGGCACTTGACTGTCACTAAAAGAAAAAATCAGTCTCACATGCACACACACACACAACTTCTGTTAATGACTGGATCTCATTTTCTGACTGAAAATCCAAATTTAACCCAGTGTAGTTAATGGGATTGCTCTGCACTCGACGTGATGAGGAGGAGAGGGAGTTACTGGGATTGTTTGTGTGAGCACAGCTCTGGCTGTCACTGCATGGGTTTGTCTGGCATCAGCTTCCCGCTGAAAGCAAGGATCAGCCAGAGCCAATTTCAGTTGTTTCGCTGCCACAGCCAGAAGTCAGCCCATGTTTCCTTGAAAGTTCTTCACACGTTTTGATGCTGCTGAGCTGAGTCTCGGGCTTGTAACGAATGCTGAAAGCCTCTGTTTCCCCAGGGCTCAGAACTCCGTGGCGAGGGTTTCACACGGGCCTGCAGAGGGTGGGAAGCAGCCCCTCTGGCAGTGCAGCTGGATGTACTCTGCTAATTTTTGAAGACACCTTGACAAGTCGTTTTCCAAATTGTGCCCTTTGTTCCCAGGTTAAACAATGTGTGTGTCTATGCTCATCTGGAGCTCTCCCTTCCCCGAGCAGATCCAGCTGGACAGCATTCATTGATACTCCTTTCTTTGAAGCCCAGGCTGCCCGGGAAGCCTGTGGAGGTGTGATTAACCTCATCCTGTACTCCTTAGAACCCAGAGCTGACAGTTATCATCTGATCTCCAGCAAGGCTAATTACTGAAAAGAGTTTCCTTCACAGGCTGGTTGGTTGTTTTGTTGCTGTTGAGCGGATAAAATGAGAGGATAAAATGAGACATTAAGTATCATGGAGTGTGCTCAACGCAGGAAAACTGCAGAGGAGAAATGACTGGGGAAGAAGAATGAAGGGGATGGCTCCAGAATGACATTGTCTGAGGAGGACTGCCTTCCCTGAGCAGCACAGGGAGCACAGAAGCTGCCGTGGGCTGGTGGAAGCCAGCGTGTCGTGCCCGGTCCCTGGGCCGGCCTGTCCGCTGCTGGCAGCTTCCATGGGCACTGCAGGGCTGCCCTCAGCCTTAATGAGCTTTAATCACTGACCCATAACGAGGCCATCACTCAGCCAGGCTCTTCTGGAGTTTGGTGTTTCCTTCTCCTGAGCCCAGCCCTGCCCCTGCAGTGACCTGTGCATTCCTCTGGACAAGCCTGGTGTGGTTCCTTCCCCTCGCAGCAGGACACGGCAGCTGGGCCAGAGCAGGGACAAGGCTGAGCAGAGTGTGTCTCTGAGGTGTAACTCGGATATTCCGTGCTCACTGAAGAAAGAAAATAAGGAAAAGCCTTGCTGAAAACATCCTAATTGTGCCTGCGTGGGTGTTGTGGCAGAGGCGAACTACTGAGGGTGATTTCCTTACAAAGCTATAAATGAATATAAAATGCCAGCTTCCTGTGCAATGCACCCAGCACCAGGATCTCCCACTCTCTGATTGTCTGCTCCACTAAAACTTACCTGGCCTGGGGCTCTTGGGGGCTTACATCAAGTCTTTCATTTGTCAGAGGCACATTTTACCCTTGCATGTGAAATGTAGCCTGAAATACAGAAAAGAGCAGTTTCTAATTAAACTCCTGCCTAAATCCATTACAGCTTCTGAAGCCACTGAGACAGGGAGACAAAAAGAACTTTAATGATCCCAATATGTAAATAGAGATGTAAAAGTTTGTTTGGAGGAATGAAGGTTAGAGGCCAGATAGGAAAGCAAACAAAGCCTCTTGGTAGAAATTGAACCACTGCATTAGTTATCATGGATTTTCGTAGAAATAAAGTAATAATGCACATTCAGGTTTCAGTTCGTAAATATGAAGTGACAGCCTCTGAGTTAGCCACTGAAATTATATTATAGACCTAAAAAAGAATAATAGAGAAAATTGAGAAAGCATAAGAGAGAGTTGTAATAGAATTGGGCATTGGTATAAATACACATCATGAAAGGGAGATTGATTTAGTGGAAGATATGAAACTCGGAAACTCGAGGTGTTAAAAAGATCATCTGCCCATCTGATAGGGAATGCCTAAGGCTGCACAACTTTTAGCTGAAACAGCCAGATTTGCTTAAGGTAGATGAACTTTAAAATTGTATGAGGAATAATGTATTGCAAGGGAGCTTGCTTCTGCAGGACACGGTTGCTGTATTAAGAAATTACCTTTTCTCGTAAATTTAGTCAGAAGTTTTACAAGGAGTTATGGGAATAAGGAATTGCTGTAACCCGAAGTCTAAACAGTGACATTTCCATGCCAGCCAGCTCTGAGGGTTTGGAAGAGCTCTCTTGGTGAAATGAGTTGTCCAGGCCACGTCTCTGGGTGGTTGTTTGTACATAGCAGGAGGCAGGGCAGCTGAAATTCCGTGTGAGTGGCATCTCTCTCTAAGTGTCTGTGAATGTGGAAAGATTTGTTTCAGCTTGTGAAAGCCTTTCAGGACTCTTGCCTATCCATCTCTGACTGCAGAGCAATGGAAAGCTCCCCTGGCTGCACATGTCTGAGGGAAGAAAGCTCAAGGATCCAGAAGAAATTGTGCTGAAACCTCCTCTCAGTAGCTGAGGGTGATAGAACAACTCTTTTTTAGTTTGGAAACCAACAAATTGGAGTTGCAGCTTCATTCCTAGTAGTGCTGAAGGCATGAATAACTCCACACTGAGATTTGCAGCAGTCATAGTTCTGTTGCAAATATCTTAATTTCCCTTCTCCCCCCGTTCTGTAGAGTCCTGCTTTTCAAACAAATTACAAGAAAAGGATTAGGAACCCTGTTCGTATCTGCTGTATCTCAGTGCACTGAATTATGCACATCCATCCACAGAGATTGGGTGAGACACAGCAGAGAAAAGTCCAGGGAGGAACTATGCACATCCTTGTAATCAGCTTTTCTCTTCTTATAACATGATTGTGCATGGTGGGGATCACCTCTGCTTCTGAAAAAAAAATCTGAATAATCTCAGCGAGCCCAGAGCATCTTCCAAAGGAGCTTTGCATGGAGTTGAGCTGTCCAGTTTGTTCCCTTTGTCTGGAAACCCAGAGGGAGGGTGCAGCTGCTCCAGGTGCCTGCAGGGAACGCCTGCCCAGGGAGCTGTGCATGGGCACAAGGGGAGCACGGAAGGCACAGCAGCCACTCTGAATCCAGCAGAGTGGCCAGGGTTTGGCCATGAGGTGTTTCTGAAAGAGCAGTGGTGTCTGTGAAATGCCCGAGATGGGACAGGCTGCCCTGTCCTGTCACTCGTGTCCCTGCAGAGACCTGAAGCACTCGTGGACCCGCCCGACCCAGCCAGCAGTTCTGGAGAGCCTGGCCATGGAAACTGCTCCTCTCATCTTCCTGGGAACCTCTGCAGCTCTGCTTCTCCAGCTCCTGGGGGACAGACAAGCTGCTGATGGGCACAGCTGTGCCATTAAGTGTCCAGAATTTGCCCAAGCTTTAAATAGGAGTTTTCTGGAAAAGATCCCGCTACTGAGAACACAGACCCACACAGACCCACACCTGCTCATCCCTGTAGCTTCCACCTCCTGGTGTCCTCACGTGAAACACAGCTTCTCATGAAACACAGCTTCTCATGAAACACGGCTTCACTGGGGCTTCTTGATCAGCCATGAGACTTTGTTATTAACATCATCAATTCCTGAACACTGAGAACATGCAAGATGTGTCGATACAACAGGGTAGTTTGTGTTCAGATGGAGTCTCTTTCATAATCTGGCTATTCTTTCCTCCTGGCTGCTTGAAGGTAGTTCAGATATCAAGCCTCAGGACTCACCTCAATTTCCCAGTAAATAGATCCGTGGTAGGAGTGCTTGTCAGGACGGAAGGAGTGTGAAAGCATTTGGAAGATCAAAGCAGCACGACTCCCATCAGAGTCAATAGGGAACAAGCAGCTAAAATCTTACAAAATGCTTTCAAATTATCCTCCACCTTCGACTCCCTATCCTCGCTGAAACCTGAAATGTTTTATTGAATGTGCTCCTCTTGTCATTTCTCTGAAAGAAAAAGGCAGCGTGGAGGAACTGTGGGCTCAGGTTGGCAGCAAGGTGCCCTGGCTGCCCTGGGAGCTGGGGCACAGCTGGGCTTTGTTACTTGGTTATGGGGAGAAACGCTGATGTTTTTGTGCTCTTACATTGAGCCTGAGTGTGCTCCCAGAACTGCCTTTGCTCTGCTGGCTGTGGGACCCCAGCCCCCAGAGCCTCAGGGCTGCGTGTGGGGCTGCTGTGCTCTGTGAGAGCTGTGGGCAGGGGCTTGCTCTTTGAGCATCCTCTCAACCCCTCCTCTCTGAGGACATTTTTATTAGGAAAGCACCTGCAACACCTCCCAGCAGCACCAGCCTCAGTGCCCAGGAGCTGCAGGGCCCCATCAGAGCCTGTCCTGTGACAGCCATGAATAAAACATTAATGAATAAACAGAAAGAGCACAAAAAACACCTTTTATGAGGTCAAATGGCAGACATGAAATAGAAACTGCATCTCTTCAGTCCTCACCTGGACTTCTACCCATTCCACGAGTGTGGGTTTGTTTAATGATTTTTTCTAGACTGTGTGAGAGGAAATGTTTCTGGCCTGGCTTTCGCACTTATGCTAAATGCAGCTGTTTTCATTGTTTGGTTGATTATTCTCAGACATCGGAGTAATGAGACTTCATTCCTCATCCCAGAGAGCATTTGCAGATAACATTCCCCGGCACTTTGTGGCCATGGGAGAGCTTCGTAAACAGTTAATTCCTTCATTCCCACAACGAGGATAATGAAATGTGTACTGTAGAAACAGGTATTTGTATGAAAAAACGCACACAGAGACACACGTTTGTGTCAGAAGCACTGAGCCCTCACCATGATGTGCTTTACAAAGTGTTGTCAGGAGGGTTTTTTTGCAAAATGCTGAAATGCTGTTAGATAATGGGAATAGTTCAAATATGAAATGTTCATCATCAGCACCATTGTTGTTATTATTTTACCCGACTGTGCAAAGAAAGAAACACAGAAATGAACCAGTATTAATCCACAGTGATTTCACTGGTCCTGAACCAGGCTTTTGTTTAGCTGTCTGAAGAAAACAGGATGCTTTTCTTCTACCTTTTTAATACATTTTTTCCTTGAATCTTCTTGATTTAATGAAATATGATCAATTTTCAGGCAGTGGCTTGTCTTGCACATCAGAATGCTTCACCAAGTGATGTAAATGATCACCACTAGTGCTATAAATCCAGGTGAGAATAATACCTTCAGCATTTTCTCCCATCTGCTAAGGAAAGACGGAAGTTTGAAGTAACATTTACCCTGTGCACTGCCAACTTATTTAATTGCCTTCCAGTAACACAGACTGCTGGAGTTCAGTTCAGTGCAGGCCATCAGGAAGGTGCTGAGCACAGGCTGCTCCCGGAGGAGCTGTGAGGGGTGCCTGTCACCGGGGCTGTGATCTTCTGCCTCTGTTATTGTGCAAAACATATTTTCCAGTACAACAGGACCTGCTTTGGCTTTTGTGATCAATATTGAATCTGAGGAACAGAGATGAAATACTTGTTTCCTTTTTCACCCAGAGAACCCGCGTTTCGTGTGGATGGCATGCAGGGACTACAGACAGGAGAAGTTGTGCCTACATATCTCACTATAAGGCTTAAAATTACTGAAAATTTCAAACTGAGATGAAAGGAACAATATTTTCAGCTATGGAAAACATTCCTGAAAGTCATTTGTCTAAGCAGATAGTAAACATCACTGCAGTTGTTAATTATCATCTTCAGTCCTCAGTGATCCCTGACGTGGAGAGTTTCTAGTCAGATTCTCTCTAGTTCAAATCCTTTTCTCTACTGATGTCACCAGGCCAATCTTTCCTGCACTTCATTCTTTTTATCCAACTTTATACTTTGCCCTCACCTTTCGTCAATCTCATCTATTTATTTCAGATCATTTTCTACACTACAAAGAACATTTTGAATTCTAAGCTTGTTCTCCAGAGAACTTACAACCCCTCCCAGCTTGGCATCATCTGCAAATTTAATGAAATTAATTAAATGAAAATTAAATGAAAGGCTCTCATTGACTTCAAGGGGCATTGGAGTGAACCCAAACTGTCTTACATCTTTCAGAAGTGGTTCAAGTGAAATACACTTATTGCTTCACAGGCCATTTTTGCAAGGGAGGAAGACAGATGCATGTTGAATAATTCAGGGTCCTCGTTGCTGACTGAGAGAGATTTAACTAATTTGTCAAAATAATGACCTCTGTTCACGGCGGGGAGCAAGTGGTTTTGGATTGTTTCTGTCCCCGGAGAGATGCTGGAGGAGCCCGGGTTCAGCTCAGCCCCTCACGAGGGGCTTGTTTAGGGCTGTAAAATGAAAGGTGAGCAGAGGGGGCTGCAGAGGCTGTGCTGGAATGGTGAGGAGAGCTCCTCTCAGCCTGGTGGATGCAAGCAGAGCAGCACAGAGGGGGTGCTGGGCACAGGGCACTGAGGGGCACAGGGGTGTGGGCACTGAGCCCCCTGCCCCTCACACAGCCAGGGCCAGCGGGGCCTGTGCCACAGGGCCGGGGTGAGGAGCCCACAGCCCTGCCCTGTGCTCATGGACACGCTGCCAAGGGCAGCTGAGGGAGGCCAGGATGTGTTGGTGGGTCAGGAGAGGACACAAATCCCCTCCCTGCTCGGCGTTCCCGCCCACACCTCAGTGGGGAAGGATTCTCTCCCCATTCCAATGCAAACTTTGCAGTCACTTTTACAGCGAGTGAGGTTTGGAAAACATCCTCTGGCTCTCCAGCCTGTCTGCGTGGGCTGATGGCAGCTTTCATCTGGCACTTGTGTATTGTTGCTGCTGTTGGAGCACAGTCCTGCTTATATATGCTTCTCTGCAAGTGATTCTTGGCTTAAAAAGGCATAGGCCTCTTTCAGAAATTTTTCATGCTTTGCTGTTGCATTATTTTTCTCCTGTCACTTCAAAGTGTTGGCCAGCTTTCCAGAGCCTGCCATGCATGCATGAGTATATGTATATTGCAACAGATTTTTCCTTTTTTCCCCCTAAGTTGTGATGTGGGATATCTGAATACTTGCCAGAGGAGTAGAACTAGACTTTGCCTGGGCCAGCTCTCTAGCAGAAAAAAGACTGGATCCTTAAAACTCTTTGAAGTCCTCCTATTACCAAGATGGAAATCTCTGTCCTTGCAGCTCTCAAGTCTGCCATTGCTAAACATAATTCATCTCCTTTTCACTGTGGTGGAGTGACTGAAATGCAGTGCCCTTGCTGGGGAGGTGTCTCAGTCACAGGAGTGATTTCAGAGGCATTTGGTCGTTGTTCTGTTCAGCACCAGCTGAGACAAGGCTCAGCTCGAGTTGGTGCCAGCAGATCTGGGCTGTGGGACACTGAAGTCTGAGGCACTGAGGAGTTCGAACTCCTCTCCTTTTATCCTGGCGTTCTCTGCTCACCGCAGGGTCTTTTCAATCACTTCTCCTGTGCAGTTCTCATCTCCTTTAAGTCTGTGGAGGTCTGGTCCCGTGCTTGGCTTGGGTCAGATCAGTCCTCAGCGGCGTCCCTAATTAAAATTTATGTATAACCCATTAGTGTTTGGACAGAGGTTAGAAACACGGGACTGTTCTTGTTTGAGGGACGAAGTGGGGCTGTTTGGAGTAGGACCAAAGCTTACCAAAGAGAAGTCACCCTGGCTGGATGGAATTTGGCTCTCTTAAAGACTGGATCCTGGAGGATCATATCCCGTTTGTTGGTGCAGGGCTGGAGCCGTGACCTGCCATGGCCTCTGTGTGTGTGTGTGTGCTGCCATGACCTGTGTCTGTGTGTCCTGCCATGACCTCTGTGTGTGTGTGTGTGCTGCCATGACCTGTGTGTCCGTGTGTCCTGCCACAGCCCTGGCACAGAGGTGCCTGGCCGGTGAGTGTGCCCAGAGCTGCAGGGAGATGTGAGCTCAGTGGTGTGGGCACAGCCCCAGCCCTGCCTGACTCGGAGCGTTCAGCGCTCGGCCAGCTCCGAGTGCTGCAAATCCCCACGGATCTCTCAGCCCGAGCACCCAGGAGCCCCCAGCCAGCCCAGGTGCCCCTTGCAGGTGTTTGGGCAGGCTGGGCAGAGCAGACTCCATCACCAGCTCTGTTCCACGTGCCTGCCTTGCCCCTCTGCCTGCCCGCTGTGCCAGGAGCGGGGCCAGGCTTTGTCATCCCTTTGCAGAAGGTGCGAGCGGCGTTGCCCAGGCGTTGGCAGCCACCTGTTGCTGCAGCACGAGCTGCATAATTAGAGCTGACAATCCCTGTCTAGAGATTTCTCGGAAGCTGGAAAAATGAGAATGTTGTCAAAAAACCAGCGGTGCTGCTAGTCTGCAATGCAGGGATGGAGATGAAAGATGAGCGAATCCAAGGAAGCAGAGAATATATCAGCCCAGTGCTTTTTTCTAACTAATTTAGAAGTTCAGAATGGTCTGAAAGAATTTACATTTCTCTTACAGTCTTAAAGGAAAAGCATTTTAAGCTAGTGTCTCTATTTCTTTTTCTTTTTGAAGAAAACCAACAGATGTTGGTTTGTTGGACCAAACCAACAGCAAGTTTCATAGCAGTCATGCTTAAAACTACAATAAGGGTAGTAATTTCTCTTTTCATCAGTTGATGCAAAAGAATTTTTATATTTTATTTGGTTTTAAGCAATTTTCCCTAAAGTTATGAAAACCCTTTAAAGGAGGATCTTATTTTTTTCCATGGGGATGTGCAGAGGAGCTTCAGTCCAGCTCAGCACGTCGTGGTGGCCTCACTCTGTCCTACCCACCCCCTTGAAAGCAGCATCTGTGTAAAAGGCATTGGAATTGAGTGGTGAGGCAGAGCTGTCCTTTGCACTTGCACAATATATCAGAAATGACCCAGTGAGGATAGATGAGGAATGACTGGAAGTGAGGCTCAGGGCAAGGAAGAGGAAAACAGGAGTTCTTTACAAAGAGAGGCTTGTTAACATAATTGTATTGTACGTGATGGCAGTGGCAGAGAGAAAAGCACACCCAGCCAGCGGGAACGTGCTGTGCAAACCTGGCAGAGATCCAGGCAGCCCCACTCTCACAGCTCCTGTGGCTGCACTGCAGAAACAGAGAAGGTCCCACAGCCACTGAAGCAGTGGGGCAGGGGAACTCTCCCCTGGGGCTCTTGGGACTGCCCTGTGCAGGGCCAGGAGCTGGGCTCAGTGATCCTTGTGGTGCCTCCCAGTTCAGGCTATTCCATGATTCTGGGATTCTGTTAGAGCAGGGTCTGCCTCGCCTTGGAATAACGGGGCCTTGCTGGGAGCAGAGCCCCGGGGTGTGGGGTTTCCTTTCTTGGCTGGGTCACAGATGTCCTGTGAAGCCCTCGGGGGTGGTTTGGCCACAGTTGGGGTCTGAGTTCCCCGTGCCCGTGGGCTGTGGGAGCGCTGCAGCCCCAGCCTGCTGGGAGAGCTGGGCAGCACTGGCACTGCTCTGCTTTTGGGGAGATTCAGCAATTCCTGAGGTCCTTCAGCTGCCCTGGGAGGGCACAGGAATTGCAGGAAACCCTTTGCTTTGGTCAGACTGGTACTGCAGGCAGTTTGCTGCCGGCTGCTCCCGAGGGCAGGGTGTCACACACGATGACAGCCCCTAGAGCCGGCTGTTCCAGGCTCTGTGTGTCTTAATTACCTTCCTGTCCCCAGTGGTGCTTCACTGGCTGGATCTGATGAATCTGGAAGTCTGACTGCCCCCTTTGCAGCCTGGTTTTGGTGTTTAGTCCATTGGATTTGTCACATTCTTCATCAGCTCTGCTTCCCTTGGACATCAGGTATTTATTACCCGGACACAAGCGAGCAGCCTCCGTGTCCTTTCTTCTCACGAGTGTGAAGCAAAGTTGTTCTGTTGTCATTACTCCTCTTTAAGCTTTCCTGGAAGGAGGGGAGAAATGCCATTCTCATTTAGTGATGAAAAGCTTGGGGTGCTGGCTGTGTTCATCATTCCTCTCCTGCTTTGCTTGGGTGGCTGCAGTGAGTGGTACCGAGTGCTCGTGGTTTCCAGGTCGAGAGAGAAAGAGGAAGATGTAACTTAATTAACGGGAGCAAGAAAGCGTTGTCACACTGATTACAAACAATTGTGGCTCCTAGAACGTGCAGCCCGAGGTGGGCTGAGTCCAGAGCTTCCTGGCAGCCGGACAGGCAGTGCCTGCCTGGGTGGGGCTGTGCTGCCATCCCGTCCCGCAGGTCTGCGGAGCACACACGGAGCCGTCTCGGGGCTCTGCTCCTCCCGAGCTCAGCGCCGCTCCCTGAGCATCCCCAGCAGCAGGTGGGCAGGAGGTCAGCGCCTCCTCTTCCAGCTGGAAAGCAGGAACTGCAGCCTCGCCAGCGGCAGGTGAGGGCTGGCCGTGGCAGCGGGAGCAGTGGGGACCAGCAGCAGCGAGGGAACGAGGCCGTCTGAATTCTCTGGGCGCGCTCCTGGGCAGCTGAGGAGGTGCAGGGCTGGCCCCAAGAACTGCACCTGAATTGGAATCAACAGAAGGATGCACTTGTGTGACTCTGGCACCTGAGATTGGGCTTTGCAAAATCCCTGTAAAACAAGGGGATGGGGTCCTTGCTTTACAAATACATCAAAGGCAGATTAAAGGCCAGATTCTTAGAGAATTGGAGTTCAGTGGGAGTTTAACACTTCAGTATCCTTGAGAGTATTGATCTCAATAAATTACACTCAGCCCTCTAGTGAGTGTGTGAGGGAGCTGGGAATGAATCCCAGGCTTTGGGAAGGGTTGTTCTGTGCCTTTACTTCCCTTCCTGCACGTGGGAATAGCACTGTTCATTGTGCCAAAGGTACCACGGATTCCATGGGATTGGATTTTAATTGAACAGAGTTTCATCGTGATCACTTTGTTTTGATCTGTGGCCCTGGTTGATTAAGGCTTATTGGAGAAAATTTGGCAGAGTTTATTCAGTCAGAATTTGTAGTTCTGTAAAGCAGCTTTGTGAAATTATGCTAATTTCCTTGGAATTTCATTTCTGACAGAAAATAAGAAGAAAAGAATGCTACCAGGTTCCTGTTGTGTCAAGGAAACAACTTGTTTTGACATTTCCAAAATGAAATGTTTTGATTTTTTCATTTTAAAATAACTTTTTCCTTGATGTTATGGTACTTTTACATAATTTTAATCATTTGAAATTGAAATGAAACTGAATTTCATGACCCAAAAATGAAAGCGGATGTAGGTGTCTTGAAAGCCGTGCTGAAATGCAGCATTCATCCTCCAGGCAGCTCGACTGCAGGCCCGGGGGAGAGGGGACACTCGGCCCCAGGGACACACCGGGTGGCCCCTGCCTGTCCTGAGCTTAGGGGTCAGTGGGGACAAACCCTTCAAAGGCAGCCCACGGACAGAAATAAATCACAGGTGAGGACAGAGTGTACAGAGACTTAATGATGTGTTCACAAAGAACTGGGCAGAAAGCTGCTCTTCTCTCACTACAACCTCAAAAAATGTATAAAACCTGAGGAAATCCACTGCACAGAGAGAAATTGACTGTTCTTAGTAGTGGAAACGGGGGCAAAAGAAACACAGAAAGGAAAAACCCACTGAAGTTTTATCTGCCAAGTCTTGATTTTAAAAAGCAAAAGGTGATTCCTGAGGAGAGCCCGTTAATGAGGGGATTTTTCAGTTGGTAACACCAACACACTGCGGACGCTGTGTGGGATCACAAAGGACCTGTTAAACTTGCAGCCACAGCTGGACATTTGCCCAGAATTGTAAGTCCTTTTAAAATGTCCTGTTGCATATTTCACTCGGGTGTGTTCAGCTCAGGATAATGTATTGCTGTTTGCCATGAAGCTGCAGAACAAACTAAAATATTTCTTAGAAATTAATTGGTATCAGAGTTCTGTTAATCAGTGTGCTCCATGAGATGCTTCAGGTGGATTAGTGCAGTAAAAAACATTTTTCATGTGCACAGATCTGTGCTAATACCCATTTATAGCGGTGCTTGGTGGGCTTCCACCAGGACACTGTGAAAAGAACGCAGGAAATAATCTCTTAAGACCCCCAAAAACTAAGGAGATGTTTGTCTCTTGGTAGAAAAAGCAGATACAGCTGTGGACTGCCGTGGTTTTTGGTGCTCCAGTAGGAAAACCACTGCAGAAAGGTGTTGACACTTCGGAGCTGTGGACTTCCCAAATTCAGAGCACCCTCTGGTTTTTCTGAATCTGCAGAATTGGGATGTGCCCCTGACACCTCCTCTGGAAAAGGCACGACCCTTCTGCACAGAGCAGGGAACAGCTGTGAAGGATGAGGAGCTGTGAAGTCTTGAGGACACAGCTCATCATTCCATAGGATCATGGAATGGTTTGGGTTGGGAGGGACATCACCGAGGTCCAACCCCCGGCATGGCAGGGACACCTCCCACTGTCCCAGGCTGCTCCAAGCCCCGACCTGGCCTTGGGCACTGCCAGGGATCCAGGGGCAGCCACAGCTGCTCTGGGCACCCTGTGCCAGGGCCTGCCCACCCCCACAGGGAACAATTCCTTCCCAATATCTAATTTCATCAGCCCTCTTTCAGTAAAGCCATCCCCCCCTTGTTCTGTAATTCATCACCTTTGAAAGGGTATTTTCAGGTTTTGGCAGATACTTCAGCCCTCACAGTTAAAATTCAAAATATTTAAAATGAAGAAGATCTTATTCAGTGTAAATCCCCCCAAACAGGGAAAGCCTTGGTGCAGGTGATGCCAGGTTTAAATCTGTGTGCAATCCAATCACCGGGCTCGGGCCAGGTCAGTGCACAGCCGTGGGAGCCCAGCGCGGGCTGCCGGCCCTGCTGGAGCCGCAGAGGCAGCGAGGGGCAGGCACAGCCCCCCTGAACTCCGTGTGCAGCCCGTGTGCACCTCCTGTGTCTTTCTGGGGAAGGAATGAAAACCCTTCCTCTGCAGCACAGGAGTGCTGTAGCGATCCCTCCCGAGCAGCTCTTCGGTGGCTGTTGTTCCTCTTTGCACAGCAGCCGGGGTGGTTTCACAGAGCTGCTGTGCCATCGGCCCTGGGCACGGGCATTTCTGAACCTCAGGGGTCCCAGACCTGCACAGGTCCCCTCGAGAGATGTGCAGTGGGCTTAGGGCTGATCCCCCTGTGCTGCAGCCTCGTCAGGGTTATTTATTTATCTGTTTATTTCTTGATCTGTATAATATCTATTTATTTACCCGTGCCTGGCACCATTTCGGGCTGGGCTCGGGTATCTCAGGAGCGATCCCGCTGCAGCACCTCGGGCTAAGCCGGGTGATTAAAGGTGACTCCGCCTCCCCCGAGTCATTTATAAGTGACTTATAGAGCTAATAATGGCCTCATCCTTTTGTACCTGGGTACACAGCTTGTGTTCTCAAGTCTTTTATAGCTCAAATGAGCTGCTTTTGCTTATTTATTTCTCTCCTCATTCATTTTTAATGGTTAGAAGAGACTCCCCCATTCTTCTTCTGACAGCAGTGATTTAGGCAGGGCTCATTATCATAACTTACGTTACTAAATATCCCCATTTATGCTGGTAGACCAAGGAAAATGTGTGCAGTGCTAAATCAGAAGAGATCCCATGAGCTTGCCAAGGTGGCAGGGCTGTGTTTGAAGTGGATATTATATACAGAGAGGGCTTGTAGGGGGAAGGATCATTTACAGGAACATGGATGGGGGACAGTCACAGAGTGATTCCAAAACACAGATCTTTATGTGGGAATATCAGAGGCTTACCTCCTTAATTGGCCACCTTTGAAATGTATAGACCTAAACTGCTCAAAATACATCTTATTTTCAAAGACTTATTACCTGTGACTTCATAAGAGTTCCAACAGAATTATTGCAGCAGAAAGGCAGTCTCCTGTGAGGGCTGTACTGTTATCTCTTGGGAATTTAATAATGATAATGAGGTGGGGAAGGACTGTTGCAATTATTCCTGAGAGCTGGCAGTGAAACACTGGATACCTCTTCCGGGAGTTGTACATTCCCCTTTCCCTCCCTCCCATTAGATCTCTGGATTCTCTTCAGCCCAGAGCTAGCCCAGGGTTTATGGGACCAAAGGAACAGTCAGCCACACAAATCCGTATCTCCCACAGCCAGCCTCCACACAAGGGCAGTGGGAAAAGCAGTAAAATCCTTTTAGGAGAGGGAGGGGAACAGCGTTGACTGGAGAGCTGGATGCAGGAGGTCGGTGTGACAGGGACCGTGTGGGATTTGTGAGCGGCATTATTCCTTCTTACCACGTTTTACCCAGGCTGGCTGAGGTGCTGCTGCCAAGAGTTTAGTGTTTTCTTCCACAGGTAATGTAGCAAACAGTGAAATGAAAGAAGAGAAATGAATAAAACCAAATTTCTCTGGTTTGTGATCGCACCCCAAGAGTGTACAGCATGTGGGGAGGACAGGGATGGCCCCTTTTCAAACAGGCTTTGAAAGTAAATGTAAAAGGGAAGTGCCTTGGACCAGCAATGCCCCCCGTGTGTGTGTTTGCCAGGAAACAGCTCCGTGTCGGAGTGGCACAGCCGCATCCCCTCCACAGCTGCCGGGCTGCCAGCTGAGCCCTGGGCTCACTTCGGGGGCACCCAAAGCACAGAGCTGCACGTGGGGCTGGGCACTGCACATTTACAGCGAGGGTTTGCAGGGGGAAGCAGCAGTGACTTCACTCTCTTCCCTTTGCTGGCAACAGGACTGGGGGTTTGAATTCAGCGCAGTGCTGAGCACATCTGAAATATTCCACTCTGCACATTTTGTAGCACTGATGATTGAACTCGACATCCAGCTTGCCAGAAGCTGCGTGTTTGGTATGGACATGGTGCACTTGGAAATGGAATTCCTGCCTCTGTGCTGTGCTGGCAGTGTGGGACAGACCTCTGCCCTCGGTGCCCTGGCACTCGGTGCTTGGATGTGTGTGTGACTCAGAGGAAGCTGTCTTAGCTGTTCACTGATGTAAGAAAAAGAGGGGGACCTGCAGGAGCCAAAAAGAAACCCAAAGCACTTTTGTAACCTACCAAGTTCATGCCCAAAAAAGCCATTCAAACTCAGTCCCTCAAGAGATAAAAGCCCCCTGTACTGAGAGAATTTCTGGAGCATCTTGTGAACGCTAAGTACAGCCTCCCTTAATTAATGGAAGTCAGCTCAGTGTAGTTGTGTGAAAAGCTCCAGTGACACAAAGCCTAGAAAAGCTTCAGCAAGGGAGCACAGCACCAGAAGGGTTTAATGGCATTATAATGTCCTTGAATTACAGTGGCCACAACACAGATGTATTCCAGCAGTACCTTAGCAGTAAAAGAAAATCTACTCTTTCTCTCTTGAGCCCTTGTCACCTTTACTGAAAACTGGAGTTGCTGTCCCTGAGATATCAAAACTCAAAGGCAGGAGGAGGGGGAAATGATGGGAGGGAGTTCCTGAACTTTGGAAAGAAAATTGATTGGTTTTCCCCACAAATCACCCACCTTGCTCCAGTCCCTTTGCAGCTCCTGTTGCATTTTAGATGTGTTTGAGGCTGTCTGGAGTCTGTTGTGTGGCCAGGCTGTTGCAGGGTCAGGGCAGACTCTCGGGGCACTCCTGGCACCCAGGGCACGTTCAGGGCTCCACTGGTGCCTTTGAAGCCCTGGTTTGATGCCCTGGTGTGATGCTCTGCAGGCACAGCCATTGTGGGGCCAGCGTGCAGGGCAGGGACTGGGGGCACTCCAAGCCTGTTCCTGTGAATTAATGCTAAAGGAAAGGAGCTGATTCCAGACTGAGGAGCTGGAATCCTTTACAGGCTGGAGAGGGGAAATGTGGGCTCAGGAGGGCTGGGGCAGCCGAAGCTTCTCTGGGCTGTTCCCATCAGCACCAACGGGAGCAGCCCAGGGCCCTGCCCGTGCCAGGCAGGGCACACCCCAGAGCCAGTGCCACTGCCCAGGACAGGCCCTTCCTCCTGTGCCTGTTTGTCCTGCAGAGCTCGGCTGAGCCCCTGCAGACTCTACCAGATACTCCCTCTTTCCCAATAAACAGCCTCCAAAACACAGTCTCAAAGGAGACAGAGAAGCTCGATTTTTCTTCTCCCCCTACATCTTTTTAGCCCTTCTCTTGTGCTGGAAGATGAATGGCTCGGATGTGTCTGCAGGAACACGGGCATGGCTGATCTGCCTGTCTATTGATGACCTGTTTCTGAATGTGCTGGCCTGATTTATGAAAATGTACTGTACTCTGCCCCATGTTTTGACGTTGCTCTGTTAGGACTGCATGCAAACTGCAGCAGAACAGTGATGCTTATTCATTCCAACAGTGAAGGGCTGGCTGGGAACTGAATGAGCTCATAGTTGTTGCCGACTTCACTTATAGCCAGGGAAACAGGCACAAGTGGGTATCCCAAGTGTAGTCAGTTTTTTCCTGACCATCAGTTTGTTTTATAAATCATAATCGTGAAGGCACAAGGTCATGGTATTTATTTAATCATTCATACAGTTGTCTTTTAGGGATGGATTCTTTTTTTAACTCTCTTTCTGCAGTAAACCCTGATAAAGTTGGAATCAAGGTCTGTTTGCCTGCCAAATTTTCTTTCTCTTGTTATTGCTTGAGCATTAATGAATTTAAAATCTGGGAGTCTGATTCCCATCTCTAACTACCATAATTCAGCAGCCATGTCTGTGGCCTGGGAGAGTCTGTGTTGAGTTCCAGCCCCTGTGTGCTGAACTGCTCCTTCCAGGTTCACGGATCAGCAGCAAAAACAGCAGCAAACTCCCACCTGTGCTGTGTGGGGGCTTCAAAAGCCACTGCTCACACAGGAAAGCCTTACCCGGGCAGGAGGAGGCTTGGCAGGTGCCCTGCCAGCAGCCCTGTGCAAGTGCAGAGCAGGGGACACGAATGGAACATGAAGGGGACACGCTGGGGACACATAGGGGACATGAAAGGAACATTTCCATAGGATCATGGAATCATAAAGGGGACACGAAAGGAACATGAAGGGGACATGCAGGGGACATGAAGGGGACATGCAGCGCCCAACAGCTCCACACAGTGGTTTGGAAGCCCAACTCTGATTTCTGTGCTGCAAGGCACAAAAGTTTACCTGCTGCCCTCAGTCACTGGGAAGTGTTTCCAGTCCTAGGTCTGTCACCCATGGGGCCGTTTAATTGGCTAATGTGTTAATTAGCTAAGATTGACAAATGTAGGTCTTGGGAGCTGGCAGCAGAGGTGGCGAGGAAGTCACACGAAGCTGTTACCCAGGTGCTACCCAAGGAAATCCTGGTGCTCAGACCGTTCCTTGTGCCCGTGGTGCAGCCTGCAGAGCTCAGGTGATGTGCAGGACCCCAGGGCCATCAGCTCCTGGGCTGGGGTGACCTTGGGGCCACTCTGACTTCAGCTCTATCTGCTGCCTCACCATGGAAATCTGCACTTTGAGGCTCTGCCCAGTTTTCTCACGGGTGTCTCAGGGGAAGGAGGGAAGGCAGAAAGCAGCAGACAGAGCTCATTTGCACATAGGAGACTCGTCTGGTGTGAGAACAGCACTTAAAATACAGAAAGACAACAGGGCTAAGCACAGTGCCAGCGAGCAGCAGCCGATTCCCACTTAGAGAAGCAAGGTGGGAGAAGGAGCAGATGCAGCAGGCACTGCCTGGAGGTCTCCTCACCCCCTGCCTGTCAGACAGGCCATCGGACAGGGCAGGTGGGAAGCACAATGCGGTTCTTGCCCTGGAAACAACCCACTCCCAGTGGCGTGGCTGCTGCGAGGAGGCAGCAGTGTGTGCTGTGCTCTGTGCTGTCCTGTCCTGTGCTGTGCTCTGTGCTGAGCTGTGTCCTGTCCTGTGCTGTGCTCTGTGCTGAGCTGTGTCCTGTGCTGTGCTGCTGCTGCCCAGAGTGCTGCTCCTGTGCCTGCAGCTCCCCTGCAGCCGCTCCCGCAGGCTCACACCGAGCTGCTGCCCAGCTCTGCCAAGGCTCATCTCCTCAGCTCGGGCCAGCTGGGATCAGCGTTGTGAGGAGTGGATGGAACATCAGTGCCCGGGGCTGGCACTGGCACAGTCTGTGCCCAGCTGCCTGCCCTGAGCTCCTCCCCTCCTCTTTGGGGGGGTTTCTCACAGCAGCTGGGCTTTCTTGCTGTGCCACACACTGAGATTGGGTCCTGACAGGAGCTGTTCAGAGCTGGTGTAAAACAGACAATCCCAAACCCCATAAACCTGCCTGTAAACAAACTCCTTGCTTTCCTGCTGAAACCAACAGCAACTGCAAGAGTTTGACCGTAAAACAGACCTGGCTTGGAAGGGAGACATTGCAAGAACCACGATAACCTTTCTTTGGTGTGTTACCTAGGCTCAGACAAGCAGGATGGAAATGCATTTGCTGTGGATCTGCCTGTGAGGGGGTTGTTGTTGTTTAAAGATAATAATATTAGGAATGCAATTATCCTACAAAAGCTGGTGATATTTAAATATGATTCAAATTCATTCAGCATTTAAACAGAAAAGTAGAAAATGGCATTAAATTCAGAGGAGGATGAGACTGTACATTCCAGAGTAAGAAGTATTAAATACATTGATGGAATGGAATAGCAGGTCTGGCTGGTAATGGATTGTGAAAAGAGTTCAGGGTTCTAATAGATCATTCCTTCAGATCATCAGCATGGTGAAGTGGTAGTTAATAAATTATTTGACGTGTACATTTACTCATATATTTTAACTAACTGTAATGAACAGGTCCTGTCAGCTCACCTAGGTCCTTGCAGTAACTGCTAAATTGCTTGAGTGAGATTTACTAACTCTCTGCAATATTGATGTCCAGAGCTGCAGGTGATAAATAAAGTGACATCAGGACCTGCTGGAGCTCCTGTTCAGGGTGGTGGGAGGCCTCTGCCAGGCTGGCAGCTGGGATGGAGCTGGGCACAGCCCAGAGGACAGCCCCAGGGGACAGCCCTGGCCATCCGTGAGCCCTTCCCTGGGGTCAGTTTTGGTTGTGACCACCCCATTCCCTGGGACCTGTGACAGGACTCTTGAAGAACTCTGGTCCATTCTGGGGTTGATTAGAGAGATCAGCCCCTCCTCAGTTCTTCATGCAGGCAGTGCCCTGTTCCTGCCCCAGATGAGGGCTGTTCCTTGGGCTGCACACAGGGGAGAGCAGGAGGACTGGGGAATCTGACTGAGCTCTGCGGAGAGGAGAGGAATCTTCTCTCCCTGCCATTATTCTTGGTCTATCCTACTGTTGGAGCGGGAATTAAGGACAAAAAAAAAAAAAAAAAGCTGTTATATTAGATTATGCTAGAACTGTTTATAGCAGGAAAAGCCAGCCTGTTAAAACCATGCTGAATTATACAGGCTATTAAGGGCACACCAGGCACCTTTCTTGTTATTCCTAGATGTCCTCTGAACCTGGAGCTGGTTTAAACCCAGATCCTTTCTCTTCCTCCCACTCACTTACCCAGCATGTGGTGAACTTTATAATTTGTGAAGAGACTCATTAATTTTTTTTTTTCCTTCACCTTTTTATTTTCAGGTTTCTGACAGATGTGACTATGTCTTTGTCAATGGGAAGGAAATGAAAGGCAAAGTGAATGTCATAGTTAATTTTACTTACCAGCATCTGAGTGCCCCTTTAGAAATGACAGTCTGGATTCCTCGTCTCCCGCTGCAGATAGAGGTCTCTGACACAGAACTAAATCAGATCAAGGGGTGGAGAGTCCCCATCATCTCTAATAAGAGGTAGGTTTCATTACAGGATGTTCATTCTGGGCTGTGCACTTGCCAGGACCTGTCAGGGCCAGTGGATCTGAACATGCTCATTTGGCCTTAATGCGATTCCACTGTAAATTTGAAGGTCACCAGACATTTATTCAATAGGCTCCTGCACTGGACTGAGAAGGGAAATGGGAACTGCAGGTTGCATGAGCCTGCATTGGAAATCAATTTCCTTTTGCAGCACTAATGACTGAGATGGGAAAAGCCTGTTGGTCACGTCAGGCAGGACCGGCCGTGAGGCAGCGAGGAGACAGCAGCAAGGATCAGTCCTGACACGGCTGGGCAGGCTCAGCCTGGTCCCAGGTCCTGGCAGTCCATGGATCCATTGTAGTGGTCACAGTTGGCACATACCTGTTCCAGATCCCTGTGGGGTCCAGAGGCACTGACCAGAGTCCCAGAGTCAGGACACAGAGCTCTCAGACACTGCCGGTGCCCTCAGGACAGAGCAGGGATGAAGCAGGTCGGAACTGTCTGCATCTCTTGTCAGTGGTTAACAACAAGAGGAACAAATTGATAAAGCAGGTACTTGCTATTCCCACCTGCAAATGAAGACATTTATTACAGGTTTCTGTCAGTATCAAAGAAATTTTGGTGGAGATGTGATTTCAAATTGAACGCTGTACAGAGAGGGATGTGTGTAGGTGCAGAGGAGATTTCCATGGCAACACAAAGATGTTTATGGGAGGATCCAGAAAGAAAAGAGTGTGAAGGTCCAGAAAGCAAGGACTTGACATGGAAAATAATGGAAGATATAGAGGTGGTAGCAAAGCTGGGAGGCCAGTTGGTGATCTCAATGCTGTTTTGGAGTTATGAACGAGGGAAACAGGATAAAAGTGGGAGCACCTGAAGGAAGCAGCTTGGTCCTGCAGCCAGGCTGCAGCCTTGGGTGAGCAGCAGCTCTCCTGTTGCAGGCTCTCCCAGCAGCCCAGACTAACTCTGTGTCCCGCAGGCCGGCCAGGGACAGCGAGGACGAGGACGAGGACGAGCGCCGGGGCCGGGGCTGCGCCCTGCAGTACCAGCACGCCATGGTCAGGGTGCTCACGCAGTTCGTGGCCGAGGCCCCCGAGCCCGGGGCCCAGCTGAGCTATTTGCTGGGCTCGGACTGGCAACTGGACATCACCGACCTGGTCAGGGACTTCATGCAGGTGGAGGAGCCCAGGATCGCCCGGCTGCAGGACGGGCAGGTTCTGGTTGGGCTGGAGCTCGGCATGACCACGATCCAGGTAGGGAAAGCCCTGATGTGTCCTGGTCCTCCCCTACTCACCCCAGGAATGGGCTGAGCCAGCGTTACCAACAAAAGCTGGAGCTGTGCATTTGTGAATGGGACAGAATTGCAGCAAGGACTAGAAGACAGAGAAGAGATGTTTCTCTCCTTATCTTGTGCCCCAAAGTGTAGTACATCGCAGTTTTATTTACTTTAATCCAACCTGTATATTGGAAAGCTTTTTCTGATTATTTTTGTCTAAGGCTGCATTTGAACCTGGAGCCAGCAGGGTATGGGTAATCACAAGGCACGCAGCTGGTGGAACAGCTCAGTCTCCTCCCAGCCTACACTGACAGAGCTAAGGGTAGAGTGAAAATTAACCAGTGCTGGTTAAGGGAGTGAGACTGAAATACTAATCCAAATAGTAATTAAAAGAGAAGGAAAAGGAGATGGGGAGAGAGAGTGATACTTGAAGTAGAAAACGTGTTAACAATCACTAGAACAGGGGAAAAATCTCTCTCTCCAAACATCCTTTTCAGCCCAAACTGTCAGAGCAGAAAACAACCACCACACCTGTTGATAATGAGGTTGTCAAGGCTGGAGAGATGGGATTTGAGATTTTTGACTTTCTGCAAAATTTGTAAAGATTTTCTGAATGCCTTTCTAAAGCTCTGGAACTTGCAATGCTCCAATGCACATAAAACTGGGGAAAGAAACATCCAAGGGTAAAAAGCTGAGAGCAAGCTATATTTTAAGAATACCTCTTAAAAGCTGTTTCAAAAATACTCTGTACCCTGTATGGATCATTAAATTGAACTCCTTTGCTAATGAGCATCTCGGATGTCATGTATCACTGCACTGACCTCGCTGTGTATTTTCTTAACCAAAACAAATTTTCTCTGTCAACTTTGTATTCAGTACCATGAGGGGTTATTGTAGCAATACATTACCCTTTCTTTCCATAGGATAGAAATAAATACCATTTATTCAATGGATTTATATAAATCAACAGACTGCATTGTATTTATGCTACCTCGAAACATGAGGATTAATAATATACTTAAATTTCACATGAAGATCACATTTACAACTCGTTCATACATCTGAAGCAGATGTGGTTGTTACATTTAGACAGTTACTGCATCTGAGGCACATGATGAGGCATTGCCACATCTGAGGCAGATGTGGTTGGCACCTTGCAGAGGTCACTGGCACAGCTGATTACAGTTGCACAGGTAAAAGGTGCTATAAGGCCCCTGTTATTGCAGAAGAGGTACAAAATGTGAGTGTAGCCCTTTTAAATTGTATTTCAATAGTGTCTGCTGTGAGTAATTCTGCCCATTACCACAGACGTCCCCCATCTGTGTTAGAGTACTGCTGCGTGGTTATTTTCCTTGGGGCTGTACAGAATGGCTGTTGCTAATGCCAGTTTTTATTTTCAGATCCTGTCCCCCCTTTCAGATGCCATCCTGGCTGAGAAGACAGTGACAGTCCTGGACGAGAAGGTGACAATCACCGACCTGGGAGTGCAGCTGGTGACGGGCCTGTCCCTCTCTCTGCAGCTCAGCCCGGGCAGCAACAGGGCCATCTTTGCCACGGCGGTGGCCCAGGAGCTGCTGCAGTCCCCAAAGCAGGTACTGCTGCCCAGCTGGGCTGTGTGCAAGTCTCTGCTCTGAGTCATCATCTGACATTTCCAGCTGCTGCAATCCAGCAGATTTTTACCAACAGTGTGCTAATGAAACATTCTGCTTAGGGAGACTTCCCTGAAGGCCACCAAGTGCCCTAAACAGAAAAACAAAGATCTGACAAAAAGGGCAGTGTGCTTAAACAGCCCCAGGCAGCAAACACCCCTCCTGCCAGGGCTGATCCCACAAATAACAGGCCATGATGTGTCAGAATAAAGCACCAGCAGTCCCCGTGCACACACACACACCCACCCCCCTTTTTTGTCCCATCCAGGACCTGCGAGGTCACAGGAGTTCCTGCCACGTTCAGCCTCCCACCACAGGTATCCAAATCAGCCATTTGATTCCACCTTTACATGAGAAAGTGTCTCGTGTTACGCCAAACTCTTCTTCCTGTAGTTACCTTCTGTGAGCACTTTAAGAAGTCAGGGAACATCCCTTTCATTCTGATTCATTACTAGAATATGAATCAGCATCACTGACTCATTTCCTGATTCATGATTTCATAAACCGTTTTTTTCCCTTTATTACTCTCAGTTCCTTTATTAGGGAACCAACACTTACCAAGGGCTTTTGGACTTTGCCACGTCCACATCAGTCCTTGCTTGGTATTTGTCCTTGTGCTCTGGATACATTTGAAATTTAAACTTTTTTTCCAAACCAAATCCATCAGTCTGGGACTTTTGTCAAGGATGCACTTGATAAGAGCCCTCCTAACACTTAAGCATGTTCTGAGCTTTAAAGGCAAATGATCATGGCCTGCACATTTGAAGTCTGGCCAACTGCTGAGGTGCTTTAATTCATCATGGGGTCTTATCCTTGGGATGCAGGATGGGAAGTAATGCAGAGCTGCTGTCTTTATAGGGTGATAAAAATCAGGCTCCCACCGTGTTCCAGGAGTCCAGGAATCGATGCCAGGCAGGTTGAGGGAAGGCCAGTGAGCTAATCCACTGCTGACGTGGGCAGTTAGCAAAGTGCCTTGGGAGCAGCCCAGGAGCAGGGCTTGATGCCTTTTAGCCCCACTGGGCTGCCCAGCTGTGGCATTTCAGTTCCCAGAAATGGAGTCTGGACAGTCCTTCCCTGGCTGCAGGGCACAGTCAGGGCAGCACTGGCTCCACACTAAGCCAGATGTGTGCCCTCCTCTCTGGAAGGCTGACTCTGTTTTAAAGGCAACTGAGTCCCTCCATTGCTTGGGACATGATTTTCAGAGCACAGTCCCTACCAGCAAAGCAGTGCAAAATTATGAAATGATTATGCAGGTTTAAGCAACACAGTGGGAGGATGAGAGTTGATGACACAAATTCTATGCAGCCTTCAAGAAACATCCGAAGATTAATAAACACAAAGCCGGGATTTATGACAGTGTCAGCAAAGTCTTAGGGCTCTGTTCTGAAATAGAGACAGAAGCAAATCTCCCATTGAAGCAGGGGGAGCTTTGTGGCTCTGAGGATTTCGGAATCAGGCCAGTAGATTATGCACGGTGCAATCCCAAAAGACTGGAAGCTTATTGTCCATGCTATGAACAGGTGAATGACTTTGTGCTAGGAACAGTTTAAAGGATAATCATATGTATTTATTCTCTGTACATATGTGGAGTTAGAATGTAAATACTGTCTGTATGAAAAACTGCTTATTTAAAGAAACAGGACTTTTATATTCATGGTTTTCACAAGTTAATTTGTTTAAAATTAAAAAATTAAAAAATACTGAAATAAAATGTTTCAAGTTAGAAGCCAGAAGTCAAGGATGCCAGGAAGGCTGCACCACTGGCACATTCTGTCCCAGAATTAGTACCCAGGTCGGATTCATTTGCATTCAGTGAAAGCCTTCACGCACACTGGAGTACACAATCTGCATTGCTGTGACACGAGATTAAACTTTATTATTGTCTTGCTTTTAATTGCTAACAAGCGTAAAAATTGCCCTGGCCATTTCCTAAAGAAGCAACTGATTGGTTTCCTCTGCTTATACAATCTGCTAATTTAATTTGGGAGACAGAAACCAAGGAGTGAAGGTATGGAGTCATGTATGGACCTGTTTGCTGTGTTAGCTATCTTTTAACGTGTGTTTTGTGTAATAAGAGGAGACTTTGTGTTTTAAGCAGTTTAGAAATAATATTAGGGATTTTTTCATTTAAATATACACCAGTAAATGATCTCAGTCACTGGTAATGCTTCCTGACATGCAATTTATTCTGGTGCTGAAGTAGATTCTGCAGAGCCCAGCGGATACGGCTCCTTTAAGCACCTTTGTGGAAACAAATCTCATTATCAATGAGTGTTTTAGACTAGTATTTCTCTCCACATCTTGGCAAGATATTAATTTCACTGCTCTCCCTATTTATTTCTTTTCCGATTACTGATGGTGTGTGGATCTTGTGAGGAGGAGGGAATAGACCAGAAGAGAGCACATTTCCCTGGGTGATCATTCTGAGCGTGTGTACATTTGGTTTGTATATTACAGGAAGCAGCCATCAGCTGCTGGATCCAGTTCAGTGATGGATCTGTCATGCCCCTGGATATTTATGACTCCAAAGACTTCTCCTTGGCAGCCACCTCTCTGGATGAGAAGGTGGTCTCCATTCACCATGACCCCAAATTCAAGTGGCCTGTGATTGCTGCTGAGACCGAGGGCCAGGGGACCCTGGTGAAGGTGGAGATGGTGATCAGTGAATCGTGCCAGAAATCCAAGAGGAAGAGCATCCTGGCTGTTGGGAGTGGCAGCATCAAAGTCAAGTTCGGGCAGAGTGATGCCAACCCCAACATCAGTGACAGCAGGCACAGGGGCGCTGGTGGCCACCTGGAGAACCAGGCCAGTGACCGGCGCCAGAAGGGCCCCTGGCAGGACAGAGGCGGGGGGGACGGGCAGTACTACAGCTCCTCCATGGGCCACGAGCAGGGCTGGGGAACCACCACGCACAGGTCTGTCCTCAGCAGGAAGGAAGACCGAGAGAGCCTCCTGGACGATGACAGCCAGAACCTGCCCTTAGACTTCACCAGCTTCCCTGCACAGGTGGATCTGCCCAGAGACGGCGGAGACTCGGAGGAGAACGAGCTGGTGCAGACACCCCGGGGCCTCAGCGACCTGGAGATCGGCATGTACGCCCTGCTGGGTGTCTTCTGCTTGGCCATCCTGGTGTTCCTCATCAACTGCGTCACCTTCGCTCTCAAGTACAGGAACAAACAAGTTCCCTTTGAAGAGCAGGAGGGCATGAGCCACTCTCATGACTGGGTTGGGCTCAGCAACAGGACAGAACTCCTGGAGAATCACATAAACTTCTCATCCCAACAAGATGAACGTATCACAGCCATCGACAGAGGAGTGGACTACGAGGAGAGCAAATATCTCCTCAACACAACTGCCACCAAAAATATCAATGGACAATCTTTCAGGTCTGCTGAGGCCACATTCACTGACGGGAAAGATCAGAAAAGTGAACCAACCACTTCTCCTACCTCTAAGAGGAAACGGGTTAAATTCACCACCTTTACCACCATCTCCTCTGACGATGGGTGTCCAGCTGTCAACTCAATCTTGATGAGCAATGAGGATGACATTAAATGGGTCTGCCAGGACATGGACCTGGGGGAGTGCAAAGAACTTAAAAACTATATGGAGAGATTACACGAAAACGCGTAATGAGACACAAAAGACTTTTTTTGTTTGGTTTGTTCGTTTGTTTGTTTTTCACTCACCTTCTGCCTTTAATTTTGGGTAGTGGGGCAAAATGTTGTATTCTACCAAGAATCAGCTGGTGGATAATAACTCAATGGAGCCCCAAGAAGCCACCCAAAAGCAGCTGGGAGAGCAGAGATCCTGGACAGCTCTTAAAATTCAAGTCTTCTCTGTGCTCAGAGATGGAAGTGAGAGATGTGTGTGGTTTTTTGATACACGGTAACATGAAAAAAAAACTTAGAAAAATAATACGGTCTCATTCTCTGAGCTTTCCCAGGAAATCAATAAATATAACAAACTCCAGTGCAGTTTGGATATTACAAAGCTCACACAGCTCTACTGTTCAATATTGCAAGCTTTGGTTAAAAGCAAAAAATTGGTCTCAGAATAAATAGATCCATGAAAAGAGCATGTCGTTCGAGCCACGTGCCGAGAATATCCATCCAGGAACATTAATTTAAAGCTGACAAAAACCAACAGTGTGAACAGAGCAGCTCCTAGAGCTTAGGAGTCAGGAGTTTCCAAAGAATCTGGAGGGGATAGATGAGTAACTGGGCTGTTTACAAACCAGCATGTTTGCCTCCCAAGCACTGAGAATGGATACACATATACAGTTCAAACTGAAACTCTCTTTTTAAGTAGATGCCAAGGTAATAAACTTTGCCAGCCAATTTTCGGCATTTCTTAATTTGTAAAATAGGAGAAGATAAAATCTATACTCAGAATATCACTCATATTAAGGAAGGTTTTGGAAAGTTTGAGAGAATGAGCTATTTTTAAAAGCCCACTTTATTTGATTGTCCTGTTTTGAATTTGTACTCCCAGCCATTTCCCTGGAGCTCCCCATCTGGTGTCCTGAGGGCACTTACCAGGCTCAGCCAGCCTTGGAAGCTGTGGTTCCTTCCCTTCCCTCCACACACACTCACTCCTCCAGGGCTGCTCCTGCCCAGCACAGCCCTGCTGGCGCCACCCTGTCCTGGCTTTCCATGCTGTCATTGCCCGAAGCTGGCCCTGTCCTGAACTGGACACCACCAGCAGCTGCCTCTTTGTCCATCCCCTGCCCTGGGGGCTGGGGTTGTTCAGTTCGTGCTCACCCTCTTTAGCCCCTGCCCAGCACGTTTGGAGGGCACTCGGAGGTCACAGGGGAGAGCTGCACATCCAGCACTGAACCCTGCACAGCTAAACTCAGCAGATAATGTTTGTTTCTCCCAGGGGTGATGATTATCTTCTGTTTCCTTCTGATAAGGATGTACATACAGTAGGATTTCAGTGATTACCCTTCCAGCCCTCAAACCATGAGATTTTTTGTGACATCCAACAGCAGTCTCCAATGGCCAGTGGCAGAGTGCCAAAGCACTAACTAAAATCCAGGTAATGGATTTTATATATAAAAACATGTCAAGTTTTCCTTTATTTTCTGGAGTAAGTCCTTGCCCCCTTTTTGTTAAGTCTTCCATCATTGGATCTGGGTTGCTCAGTTTGATACACACCCGCCCTCCCACAAACACTTAGATTGAATCCCTCTATATTTAGAATGTACTGTAGATTGTAAGAATGTAATATATATATTTATAAACATGCCAACTGTGAATAAAATTTGCATTTTAGTGGCTTCATCTTTTTTCCTACTCTGAACGCCTCTTTCCTTTCACTGTCAGAGCGTTTACCCCGCGAGAGGCTGGCACCAGTGCGGAGATGTGGCCTTGGATGAATCCGGGGAGGCTCGAGACACAATCCACTCACAGAGTTGTACTTTGTGCAGTGTTGGGGGAGAACACACAGCACCAACAACATGTTCTGCTACAAATGTATGTGCACCAAGTCACCCTTCCAAGATCTGAAACTATTTGCAAATAAATCCACATGCTTTATTTCTAGCCTGAAAGCCCCATATGTGAGTTTCTGCCTTGAGTTCCTGGTTTTCTCCTCTTGGGAAGATCCACATTTGGCTAAATACCTTTTAAGGCAATTTTAGGAGAATAGGTGGGTAGATAGAGTAAATGTGCCCAGTACTTTGGAGATCAGATGTCTTTGCTTTCTTTCAGCACCTCTGCCCAAGGCTTGGATGACCCAGTGCAGCACTGAGGACAGGACGAGGTGCAGCAGTGACAGCAGTGCAGGATGAGGTGCAGCAGCGAGGACAGGGCAGGGTCCACACAAGCTCTGGGGGAGCTCTCAGGTGAGGGAAGCAGCCTTGGTGCTGCAGCAAAGCGTGGCAGCCTCCCCACAGGTCCAGCCATGCTCCAGCCCAGCCTTGCCTCCAACCCTGGGGCTATTTCAGGTGTTTTTGGCACATCACTACGTGGTGTCTGCAGTGAGGCAGGCAGGGTGAGCGTGCCCAGGTGTCTCTGGAGCCCAGCAGGTCAGGGCTGGGACTGCAAGGTTGCCTTTCCGACATGACATTGTGTGGGCCATCGCCCTCCTGGGTGGGAGCAGCCTGTCTCGACTGCTCTGGCCACGAGCTGCCCTGGTAAATCCAGATTCCTGCATCAGGTGCCTCTGGGGAACAGGAGGAGCTAACAGCGAGTTCCTCTGGTAGCACCAACCAGGGCAATGTTCTCTGAGGACACAGAGCTGCGATCCCGACACGCAGAGCTGTGCCTGGCTGCCCTCTCAGGGGTCCCCGTGTCTCCAGCAGCTGGAACTGGCTGTTATCCATAGGGCAATGCTATAAATAGCGCACTGTGCTCAGAGTGCTCTCTGTCCATGGATCTCACAGTGCTCTGAGCAAGGTGTGCTCCTTATGGGTGTGGGAACCCCAAGGTGAAGTGATTTGCCCAGAGTCACACTGGAGTGGCAAAACCACTCTGTGCAGGATCCTGACAGCGAATTGTGGCCACCTGTATTCAAGGAAACCCTGTTAATTAATCTGCTAATATCAGAATAAGTCAACTTCCTGTAGAGATGTTTGCATGTGTGTGTCTGTTTGGGGGGTGTGTGTGAACATTCCCTTTTTGCACTGCACAGGGCCCACGCTTGTCAGCAAAACCTTCTGCACCATGGAGCATCCCTGGGGAGGAAGTTTGTGTTTCAGGCAGTCAGTTCAGATCCCAGCTGGCAAACCTGGGGCCTAAATTCTCTTCAGCATCACTATAGCAGTGATGGTGTTTAGATGCTGCACACACACAATGTTCTGCAGCTGTGGCTCCCATTGGCAATTTCTTGAACCTGATAAAGAGCCCTGCTGACAGCAAGCAGTCTCCTGGGAGAGTTATTAATTACCTTATTGTTTTCTTCTTTGCACTTGCCTCTTATTTTCATATTTCACTCATCTTGGGAGTAAACTGGTAGAGGCATGTTTAAAAAAAAAAAAAAAGAACATTTATCTCATACAGGTTGGTTCTTTTTAGAGACTTTATGCATGAATACAACCAGGAGTAGAAACTTGATGGTCCTATAAATCAGGTAAGCTGGTTCTTTACTGTCTTCTTTCATTTAAAAAGCTTCCCCTTCAGCAGTCTTAAATATATAGTGGTTTAAACCCAGCTGCATTAATATACCAGTGAACTCAAAGTCTGAGCAATGCAGCTAAATTATTGGTTTGAAACAAGACTTCTCTGGAGGTAAGTGACTTGAAGAACCAGAATAGGTATTAAACGATGTGCAGCCTGCACCAAGCAGCTCTAGGAACTACTTTCACACCTCGTTTCCGTAATGAATGGGATGTAAATGAAATGAACGCACTGGAGACTCTTTAGTTCAGCTCTGTGTATGTTCAGTTTCTCCAGGACTGCCAGGGCTCGGTCTCCTGTGGCCCGAGGGCTGTTGTGTTGTGGAAGATCCTTGGTGAGAGCTAAAGGACGGTGTGGTACAGCTGGGAAGAGCCTCTCCCAGGTGTCACTTAGCAGAGAGCCTTGGCTGGACTCACGTTTGCATTGATCAAAGTCCAGCAAGCATCAGCGAGGAATTAGCTCAGGGAAGGAGCTATCACTGCCAAGTGGTGCGGTTAGAAAATGCCTCAAGCATTTAAAAAAACTCCCAGAGATGAATTTATTTAGTCCTGCCAGCCCAGGAACTCTGTCACATATTTCTACATGTTCATTGTGGTCCCAGAGCCCATCGCTGCGCAGCCCTGGAGCACTGCAGCCACACAGCCACTGCCAGCAGAACAATGCCTGCCATCCAAAATCACAACTGTCCTGCTGCCAGCCGTCCCCAGCAGAAACCCACGGGCTGAGGGAGCTGGGAGGAGCAGGGGAGGTGTGTCCTGCAGGACAGGTACAGGTGCCAGCCTGAGCTCCCCACACAACCATTCCTCGCTGCCACGTCTGGCTGCAGCTTGAGCTGTCCCCTGAGGACAAGGGAGCTCTAAACCGAGGTAGGGTATCACCTGCAAAGTGCTGAGGAGACAGAACGGGTGTTCTGCTTCCAGTTCATTTCTGTTTGAAAGCCCCCAGGTGGGCCCTGCTTGTGCACTTCCCCAGCCATCTGCTTAAGCACCTTCCTGAACGGGCGTTTGGCTTCAACACCCCGCGTCTTCCTCATGCATAAACAATGTTCCTTCCCGTGAAATGAGTGATGTGCTGTTTGGCTGCTTGGTGAAAGCTTAAACAGGGCAGGTTCAGAGCTGGCAGCGCTAATGGCCTGAGGAGAGCAGAGCTCCTGGTCCCTCTGCTGTCCTCGGGAGCACCACGAGGGCCAAGGTTACCCGAGCCAAGCAAGTGTGCCTGGAACAGGATCATTTCCTGCCTTTCTGCTGATGTGACATGAAGACCTCTGTCAACAAATCCTTCATTATGCAGGCTCCATGAGGAACAGCAAATTAAGCAGCCCACAAATGCAATATGAATGGCTGGGGAAGCAGCAGTGCTGCTCTGTGTGTGTGCACTGCCAGTGCTCGTTAGGAATCCCCGTCACTCTGGGACGGAGGTGGTGGATTGCTCACGACAGGCTCTGCCAGCAGCCCCTCAAGCAGCCCCTGCAGCCTGGAGGGACACGGATGCCCCGAGTCTCGTTGGTTTGCACAGCCCAGAACTCGCTGGCTCCTCGTTGCTGAGGGTGCAGATGTGCCTCCTGTTGTGCTCCTTCTGCAGCCACAGAGCCTCCCCCAGCTCTGCTCCTGCCGCGCTGACCCTGCCTGGGTACAGCTCTCTGTGCCTGAGCTCCCTGGCACAGCCCAGGTCGCTGTCCCAGCACCAGAACGCTGCAGCTTTGAGGTGTAACAGGGACTGTGCTTATTCATGTTCAGGCCTTTGTTCTTAATAATTAAATTAGAGCTTCCTACAGTCAGTTAATACACTAATGCCATAAAAACCAACCCAAGGAGCTCCACACTCAGCCCTGATGATACGAGACTGCAGAGATGACTGAGTCCCATTTCCAACATTGTTCTGAGCTCAGTAAGTGCAGATGAGCAGAGTGGAGGAGGAAGAAGGATGGAAGGAAGGGGGCTGTGCTTCCCCTGTCCCTGAGCACTGCTGAGCTCAGCACGCTCTGGCTGTGGCCGGCCCAGGATGATCTGTATCCACGAAGATCTCACCCATCTGTACAGCTGCATCTCATGCCTCCCTGTTTCTTCAGCAGATCCTTTGATAGACTGTGGACACACATTTTCTATCCTGTTGTCATCAAGCCAAACCCTAAATCACTGTGCTCCTCATGGCCATTAATAACTTTTTACAGCTTTCCTCCATCAGTCCCCTCTCCCAGGCCCAATCAATAGCTTTGCTCTTAGCATTTGGCATTCCCTCCTGTTCTGCCCGTTGGGGTACCAAGGTCAAACCGGTCCCTCTTGCGTTTCTCCCTTAAAGAAGTGGTATCAGCCTGCAAAATATTCTGCAATAGTGAAAAATCCTATATATTGATCAGGTTTTGCCCTGTACCGAGCTCTCCACACAGCCTTGACTTTAATACAGCACTCAGTAATGTGTCTTTTGCAAGATCAGTTCATGCAGCTGGAGAGGCATTTTTGGCAGGCTGCAAGTGCAGGCTCAGAAGGATTTTTTCATTGCACTGCACAGTCCTTGCACAACCAGTGCCTGAAGAGCCATAGGATTTTAATCATCTCCTGTAATTGTTTTGCCCCCTCATCTTCTGCAGAGCTGGTGTCCCCCACTCCTACTGCACCCGTGAGGAGGGACGTTAATTGCAGGGGTGCTCTTGTAACCCAGTTGTAATATGATTTGTGAGGCTGCTGGGGATGATTGCTGCACAGCAGGAGTGGACAGGGAGGACAGACAGACAAGCTGAGCATCATTTCTCAAATCAGGCCTTAAAGCAGGGGAAGTTTCCAGGTTTTGGAGCAAGAGTCAGGCCCGAGCACTGAAAAATTTGCAAACAGCTAAATTTTGCCACTCTGATGCTCCTAAAGAAAATAACATCATCTCCTCCTTCAGAGTCACACCCTTACATCTTGAAAGCCTGGTTCAGCTTCTCACCCTCCCCTGCAGTGACCTGGGCTATAAACAGCCTCTCCTCCCTTCGGGCTGTAGGCTTGGGAGCTCTGAGGGGGATGGAAAAAGGAGAAGCAGCAGAGAGGGGGAGAAAGGAGCAACAGGGGACAGGGATGGCTGAGCTGGGACTCAGGGGCATTTTGCAGCCTGCCCTGTTGGAAGGGACAGCAGGCCACACACCATCTCTGGGCTTTGTGAGGCGCACCCAGCCCGGCCCTGGGAGCACCCCGAGCTGCGGGCCCTGGTGCCACCTCCAGCAGGGTCTGTGCTGAGCCCAGAAGGGCCCGGGCTGTGCCCTCCCTGCCTCCCGTCCCCAGAGCCCATGTCCTGGGTGGAAAGCTGCTGGGTTAACCAGGAGCTCCCAGCCTGCTGCCCAAGGGGGGTCTGGGTGTGATGCAAAGCACAAATCTCCAGGGAAGTGCCCCTCACACTCATTGGTGTTATCAGCTGCTGGCTTTGGACTGAGGTGAAGGGTGGGGATTATGATTTTCTATTCCAAGGCGGCAGGAGGCCTTGAACAATGCACATTCATGCGTTTGTGTGGGTGTGTGTACGTACATGGGTGCCTCAGGTATATCCAGAGTCGACTGTCCTCGTTTCTGGCTCTAATTCAGCACTTGCTTACTACAGCTTCCCCATCCCCCTTTTTAATATTTTCACTTACTGTACTTTAAAGAGCTAGAAATAGCTTGTCAGATTGAGACAGCTCTTGAGAAGTTTAATTTTCCTAATGCTTGTTGGAAATCCCCTTTCTGAATCTGCAGGAATATTAAGGTTCTTAGCATGAGCTGTGCAGAGAGGGAGTTTGCATGTAAAGCTGTCAGGGAATTGCAGCTGGGTTAGGAGAGGCTTGATGGGCAGCAGGATGGGTGCAGGATGTGTCTCCGAGGAGGGGAGGGTGCCTTGGAGCCGTGGGTGGCAGAGTTGGAGGGGGTGGCTGAGTGCCAACCATTTGTGTTCTCCCTGCCAGAGCTGGGAACAGAGAGTTAGACAAAACGAGAGCAGAGGCACAGGGAGCGTTCACAAGCAGGGTAAGAGCTCTGCTGGGTTTTGCTGCTGTTCCCCACCTGGATTTCTGTTGTCACCGTTCCTGGCTGGCACAGCTCACAGCTCTTGCTGTGCCCTGGCTCCTGGTGGTCACAGCACGGGGCTCCTGGGACAGTGGCCTCTGCAGAGGTGTCCCTGCACCCCAACAAGGGCAGCTGGGAGGCCTCTCACATTTCGGGGTGCAGGGACAGGGCCACAGGCAGCTTGAACGAGAGCTGGGACAGCGCCGTGCACAAGCCGAGCAGGGCACAGGGGCAGGGCAGCACTGCCCAGAGGGGCTCTGCAGGTACCCCTAAGGAGAGGCAGCTGGCTGTGAGTGGCAGTGCCAGGATGGACACGGGATGCTGCAGGTACCCCTAAGGAGAGGCAGCTGGCTGTGAGTGGCAGTGCCAGGATGGACACGGGATGCTGCAGGTACCCCTAAGGAGAGGCAGCTGGCTGTGAGGGCAGTGGCAGTGCCAGGCCAGCGTGTCCCTGCCCGGCTGGCACCAGGAACCCACGGAGGGCTGCACAGCAGTTCCAAGGTGCAGGGCTGTGTCCAGCCCCTGTCCCTCCACCCTAAGCCCAAGCAAATCACTGAGATCAGAAGGGCTGATAATTCCTCCTCCTCCCCCTTTACCACCTATTCCTTTGTGCCTGAGTGTCTGGCCTCAACGAATGACTGAAATTAAATATAGCAATTCAGGCTGCCCATTGTTCCCTGCTCTGTAAGGTGCCAGAGTGGCACCTTTGTACTCATGCAGCCATCCCATCTGCTCAGATGTGCTGCTCACACAATAGTTATTGTTGGAGAAGGGACCTGGAATGAGCTCCTGCATTATTCACTTCATTTATTTTGATACAATATTTGGAGCCACTTCATTAAGTTCTCTTACAATGTCCTGTCGTTTTTCCCCGGTCTCCTTGCCAATGCCTGGCTCTTACAGATAATGCAGCAACAACAGTATGGGGTGTGGAGAGGTGGGGAAATGGATTTGTTTTCTCTAAAAGGGGATATCTGTGAATTATTTGACTTAGTGATCTGAGGATTCCCTCTGCCTTCCCCTTTTCCCCTCAAAAAAAAAAAAAAGGGGCGGGGGAACAACTAGCTTGAAACATCATTTTTGGGTAACAGATATGGGCAGTAAATACTCAGAGCAATTAAGTCTTGAGCAAAGAAAAAAGCCTGCAGCTTTGCAGCCAGCGTGGGGAGTGCAGGAGACAGGATATATAAACACCTCGTTACTGCCACTGAGAAATGAGCCTCTGCCTCCCTCACCTTTCAGCGTTTCCATAAATGCAACAGATCAGTCTCCTGAATTGGGCTTTTTTCCTTTTTAATGTTGCAAACGCTGTGATCTGAGGAGGGGCTGATGGAACACAGACTCTCCAGTGGCTCAGGGACTGCTGTTTTCCTGGCACTGCAGACTCTCAGGGTTGCCAGGGGTGTCAGGGAGCTTTCCTCCAGGTGTGGCTCACAAATTGCTCCAGGGGAAGACTTTGGCTCAGCAGTTCAAACTCTCCAGTGAGCAGGATGGATGTTGGAGAAGAGACTTTTATGCAGTTGAGTTCAGGAAATTAACACACTGCAATTCCTCCCAGGTTAGGTCGGGTTTTGGGATTCCTATCTTGCCTCCTCACAACACTGCACCCAGTGTGTAAGTGCAAAGGTGAAAGCCCTGCACACACCCTGGGCTACATTTGAGCAGCTTTACAAGATCTCCTCCCCTGCAGGCTGTCCTGGGGCTGTGCTGGTGCCTCCAGCAGTTCTTTGGCTGATACAATCAGGAGGGATTTGTCTCAGGTGAGGCTCCTGCTCTGCACCCTCACATGCTTTCCATGAACACATGATTAAGCTCATGGAGAAACAGCCAGCCCTCAGTAACTGTGTAATCAGATCCAAGCTTTCACCTGTGTTCTGTGCATTCCTCTTCCCCTTCATCAGCCAAAGCCAAAACCCCTGTGGGAAGGTAAGCCCTCACTTGGAGGGGAAAGCAGATTACAGCAAACTGCAGGGACCTCCAGAGCTCGACCATTTAGAAACAATCAGTTGTAATTTTACTGCTTTGTGGGAGAATATTCCTTGTGGGACCATCCCTGGGTAAGACCTGCAGTGGAGGAATCAGACTCTGGATTCTCCCAGCAATGAAGGCAGAAGGTCTCAAGCAGGACAGGTGAGGAAACCTTGTCCCAGAGCAAAGGGAACCCCTTCATGCAGCACAATTCCAGACTTTTGGGGCAGCCACTGTAAGTACGAGACAGAAAGAACTAATTGTGGTGGTGGGAATGGTAAATGCTTGATTATTTATTATTTTCTGTGGTAGTAGCATTAACAAAAGCTTGTCATTGCCATGTGTGTATTTTTGGGACTGCAGAGAAGTTTCTGGCTACTGCAGCACCCCCAAGCTGGGGGTGCAGGGACTCCTCCAGCCTTTAATGCAGCCCTTTGCAGCAGCATAAATCTCATTCTGTGACACACAAGAGCTGCTGAGCCAAAGCAGCCAAAACTCTTTTATCCTAATTGCTCCATGGCCTGTTCCTCCTTCAAAGCGTGCCTTTGCTGAAATATTGCAGCGCCCATAAATTTTGTGTGTATTGAGGGAGTGCTGTGATTATTTGGCTGTTTAGACTGTGTTTGCCCCTCAGTGCAGTTCATACCTGAGCCTGGTGTGATGATTCATGGATTGCAATTAGTCAGGAGGCTGGGACAGCTCTTTGGAAATGAGCTGTTAACAGCAGCTCCTTGCAGAGGTTATTGTTAATGATTGCATTTCTGGTGGTGCTGGGTGGTCCCTGCCTGAGGGAGGGCGTGGGGCTGCCTTGTGCCCGGCTGGGTGGCCCTGCTGGGCTCTGCAGCTCTGTCTGGGGACAGCACGGATGGTAACCCAGAGCCCCCTGGCCAGGGCTGGGGAGGGGGCCCTGGTGACCTGCACTCTGTCTTTGCTGCTGCCATTGCCTCCAAACCATGCTGGCTCAGGGACTGGACAGCAATCAGAGAGGGAAATGATTAAAAGATCAGAAAACAGAGAGGGAGAGAGCCCAAGAGCCCCATCCATGCCGTGTCCAAAGGGAGCTCAGGTGCTGCGTTGATCCCAGCCCACAAGGACTGAGGTGAGGGACGGAAATGTGACCCCTTCAGCCCGTGGGTGAAGATGGCACCAGCAGGGTGTGAAGCTGTGGCTGCACGAGGTAGAACCAGGATCAGGCTCCGGGCAGTGAGGGGCCGAGTCCCCGAGGCCGGCACAGGTTCACTGCTCGTGTTTTCAGATGTCTCTGTAGCAATGTCTGGTCAGCAGCAGTTGGAAGAGCTCTGCACTTGCTGAGTTCGAATTGCATGACCTTGGTGCTTTCTTGGTGCTCACAAAAAGCCTGGCCACACCAGGCAGTCCATGCTGCAGCTGGGAACTGGCCTCAGAGCTCACAAACACTCCTCCAGAGCCTTAATTGTGGCTTTGTTCCTCATTTCGGAGTCAATTAAAATAACGCCCCTCCCCAAACCTTTATTTTGGACTAAACCACTCCAGTCTGGACGTAGTTCCTTTTCTCTAGCATTGCATTATCTTGCTGGATGATTGGTCTTTCAGACTGTTCTTTAACCTCGGGGGTTTTTGGGGGCTTCAGTTTGGTGTTAGGGCTGGAAACTCTGCTTTGCATCCTCTGCCTTTAATCCGAGTCCAGCAGTGGTGATGGAACGGTGTGTTTGGAATAATTCTGTGTTTTCTCAGTAGAACACTGAGCCACAGCCTTAACCTTCCCAGCAGTTCATGGCAGTTGCAGCTGAGTTATTTGATTAAAATATTATTTCTACCAGCTCCTTGAAAGTGGTGCAGCAACGTGATTTATCCTCATTGTCAGTGTGTGTTTGTTTATTCTTTCAGACGAGATGAACTCACCGTTCATTTGGCACTAATGCCAAGGGAGCTGCTGTATCCCAGAATAATGGAGCATAATACGCAGCAAAACACGGCTGTTTTGCTCATGCAGTTACTTCTATACACAGTGGAAATTATTTGGTGGTTTAGGGTGTTAATCTGCTCCCTCTGTGAATGGGACTTGCGGTTTCTGTACCAGCCCATGGTTACCCCCCATCCATGGAGGAGCTCGGGGTGTCCAAGGCCAGGGGTGGAGATTTTTGCTCTGGGGTTACAGGCTGAGTGTTGTTACAAACAAATGACAACGTACTTGTCACTTTTTCCTGCAAAACCTGGATTTCTCTGAATTTTCTGTTGGCCTGAAAAATGCTGGGGAACTGAAGAGCTGAGACATTTCAATCCTCAGTTTTTAAGCAGTGTTTGGAGTTGAGTGCCCACTCTTACGCCACGAAGGTCTGAGTTCAGAGGTGCAACACACAGCCAGTGTTCTCAACAAACCCAGTGGGAGAGGGGAATTCCAGTGAAAATCAGGCCCTGGTGCCTCAGAGCAAAGACACACACGAAGGCATCTCTTGGGTATTGTGCGCTTCCCAAATCTGAGCTCAAGCTCGAAGCCATTAGAGCCCTTCCAAAATGTCCTTGCAAGGGTTTTAATTTTAATAATGTTTGCTTTTTCTTGCATTCCTTGGCAGGGTACTGCCAGTTGACATACGTTGTTGGAAGTGTAGTTTTCACTTCTTGTGTGTACAGATACTCAGTCACACATAAACCTTATTGTAATTTAATTTTAACACTGCCATAGCAACATTTGCCTTTTCATTTTAAACAAAACCTCACTTATTTCTGACTACTGGGCAGAGCAGTTGTAACCCTGGCCTGTGTTGCAGGGAAAACTGAAAATAAACAAAGGGAAAAGCAGGGAAAGCATCACCAGCACATCTTCATTATTGCATTTATATTAACGGGCTCACGTGTCCTCCCTCCCAACAGATGAAGCAACAAGGTCTTATTTAAAAGAAGTTTCTCTTGCTCAGTCCATAATGGCTCAAAGTTAATGCCCCGAGGAATAATCAGACTTATTTTCTCTAATTTTCTAAAGCAGAGCTGCTGCACAAATCTCTCCCACTAGCACAGCCAGATTCCCAACCTTCCCCTGAAATCTGCGTGCACAATTTGCTGTTAAAGCCTCCCCAGCACACGGGAGGGTGCACCTGATGCTCCTGCTGGGGCAGACACCCCCCTGAGCTGCAAACTCTGCTGACAGTTCTGACAGAGGTAATTGCAGTGCTCTGGGGCACTTTTGGCCTTACCAAAAATAGATGGGAGGAGGGAGCTGTGCCTTTACAGGCACCACGAGGAGGGGAACAGGATCTATGTTATGTGACAGCTTCTGAAAGAGCATCACACAAGTGCCAGCTTCATCTCCAGGATTTCATTTTTCTTTCGCTTCCCACAATTAAATTTCTGTCTTCCCAGAAATCCTCCAGTATCAAGGCACATTAATGGAAGCCCTTGCATGCAGGTTATTTGTGAGTGTGGCAGTTGTGGAGGAGCAGGGGTTGTGTCCCATCAGGAGACACCTCAGGAAGGTGCCGGTGAAGATGTCCTGACTCCCACCCAGCTGCAGAGCCAGGGGTCTCCTGTGCTCCAGGGCTGAACTGGGCAGGTCACTGGGCAAAACCCGAGCCTGAGGATGAGGGGATAGGCAGAGGATAAGGGGAAGGAGGAGCTGCGGTGTGGGACAGCCTCACCTGAGCACTGCTGGGCCCATGTGAATGAAACTCTAAAACTGATGTCTTGTTCAAACTGAGGCCGTGCAGGAACAAATGGTTTAAGTGTGGAAGGGACAGAAAAGTTCTCTCATTTAGCTACAGCACAGTAACTAAAAAAGGACTGAGGATGCAGCAGCTAAGCAGACACACAATGCTCCAGGGACACCTTGGAGCACTTCCCAAGGCTGCAGGATGAGAGATGTAATCAGGGAGAGACAGTAAACGCAAACCAGAGACTGAGCTCTGGGAAAGGCTTCAAACCTGTTCAGAACAGAACCATTTCTAGGGTCACACTGAGACAAAAAAGAGTGAAGTGGTGTTGAAAGATGATGAATATTCAGAACATGTAACACTAGTGTTCTCCTAGTCCAGAAAATGGTTATTAAATTCATCCATTGCCTCTGGCTTTGCTATACTGTCATACAGAAAAGGATGTGGCTTTTTTGCCTGACTCGTGGTGCAGCCTGTGAAATAATCCAGGGCCAAGACACCCTGAGTTCAAACCATATCACAAAGTGTGAGCCAGCCTGGTGCTGGAAATCCTGGGGCAGGTGTGCAGTGCAAGGTGTGAACACTTGTACAAGCAGGAATTTATGGAATTTTTTAAAGTTATTTCAGGTGAATTCTTACCTAAACTTATTTTTGAAAGCAAAAAAACCTGTGAAGAAGCTAGGAGCTGTCAGGGATGGCAAAGGCCACACTCAGGGATAGGAGCTTTTGATGTGTTGCTCCAGTTAAATGAAAGCTTTGGTAACTCAGTTCACTTCTTTAAAAGAACCACTAAAATAACAGTGCAACTCCTGATGTATTGCTCAAGTTAAATGAAAGCTTTGGTAACTCAGTTCACTTCTTTAAAAGAACCACTAAAATAACAGTGCAACTCCTGATGTATTGCTCAAGTTAAATGAAAGCTTTGGTAACTCAGTTCACTTCTTTAAAAGAACCACTAAAATAACAGTGCAACTCCTGATGTATTGCTCAAGTTAAATGAAAGCTTTGGTAACTCAGTTCACTTGGTTAAAGCCACTCAAATAACAGTGTGACTTTTCAATGGCAGGGATTAATTTTGGAACCAGTAGAGGGGCATTTAGTTTCAATGAGTGATGAAACTTGATTGAATCAGACAAATGAAATAAGTGGCCTCTGTCTGGCAAGGTCAGACTTGTGGCTGGACTCGTGTCTGCAGCAGATCTGAAGTGCACAGGAATGGGAACTGCACGTAAGCAGCACATTAAATACCATCACAGGGGTGCCAGCACTGCTTCTGGAGTAGGAGGGGCTAAAGGGGGTAAATGCCCCTTCAGGTCAGGTGTCCACAACTGTGATTTCTCAGTACCCAGATGTTCTCTGCTGCTCTAATCAAAATGTAGTGTTTAATTTCAAACAAATGTTTTAAATTAGCTTAATGGCAATGCTCCAGGGGAAATGGGTTTCTAGAGTCACTTTTTCAGGCACTGGACAAAACAAGTGCTGGCCTACATTTTCTGGAAAGGATGTGAGGTTTCAAGTGCCCTCAATATTTGTTACCTAAAATAGATGTCATAGGAATGACACAGAATAATTACTTGATGAAAATATGCTTCATTTAGAGAGAATTACATTGCAGATGATTGTCCACCTCTTTAGAAAATGTAGATTGTTTCTTAAAAAATTAGGAATCCTGGTTTTATACTACAGTTTGCTCTTATATTGGTGACTGTGGGAATTTTATTTTAATAAGTAGCTGCTCTCCTCTCAAATTCTAAATGCAATTAAGGCCCTGGAAGATCAGGGTTTTCCTTTGTCTGTGTCAGGCAGAATTAAAGCCACTGAGGAAGACTGGGACATGTCCAAGGCTGTAGGGACCTGCTCTTACGTGAGGCTTAAGTTTCAAACATTAAAGGAACCGGGACCAACCAGACAGGGGAGGGTGGAAGTGAAATAAATTCTGGAGTGATGAAATTGCTTTGGACAACTTAATGAAAAAAAATGCTCAGATCCCACTGAGCCATTAAATGACTGAATTCCACATGGAAGCACCCATCTCCTCTGACAAGCCTTTGACAAAACTGTTTCTTTTTTTCATGGGGAATGATTCCTGACCTAAAGATTAAAAAGACTGAGGGGAGGAAGGGACAGAACGTGTTATGAGCCCAAGAGACAGGAGAAAACATGCTGGAGAAGGAGACTGAAGTGCTTGTGCCTTCATTAAACGTAGAGGTAGCATTTGCAGATGTTTGGGTTGGTTAATTCTCAGGCTACATTGAAGGTAAATGATTTGCACAACAGGCACAAACACTTTTAAATCTTCCAATATAATTTTAACATTTTTCTTTTACAATTGTCTTTTAAGTCCTGATGTGGTTACAGCCAACCATCAAAACTAAAGCAGCTGGCAACAGGCAGTCTGGAGCTCTGGGGTTCTGTACAATGGAAACCCCAATGGCCAGCACCCCAAAAAATGGGAGAACTTAGCCCAGCATCAGTGTTCCTGGACTGGTTAGGTCTGTAAGGAGAATGTAGAAACTCTGAAAATTGGGATGTGTCTGCTTTAGGGCTAATTAAAATGAAATCCTAATTCAGAAAGCTCCCATTGCCCATAGCTGGGGGTCACACAGCAGCAAATTGTCTCCAGTTCTGGGGTGGTGGTGCCCAGAAGGGAACAGCATCGTGGTCCCCGCTGCACAGGTCTCCTGCTTTCACTCAGCTCCCATGCATTCAATGGCAGAATTAATTGCAAAATAAAATGCATGTAATTGGATTAATTAAGAGTACATTTCAAGGTCCTGAAATACAGAAGTAGCCGTGGGGTAAATGCACAGTGTAGGTTTTTTCCTGCAAACAGAACAAGTGCTATTTTTGAAGCTGTATCTGCATCTCATCGAGGTGTGCTTTGCTTAAAAAGCTGCTTGGGTAGGAGTGGGGCTTTGAAGGGGAAGATAAATACTATAATTAGGGCTGCAGGACAACAAAAGGATTATTCTTACCTATAAAATCATTTGAGTGAGGTTGCTGGAAAGATAATTATACACAAAACTGCTTGCATGGGTCTCATATTTTCCTTACAAGGACTTACAAGACTCATTGAATATTTATAGGCCTGGAACATAAGACTGGGAGAAATTTAAAACATAAATCCAGTGGCAGTTTATGATGATGAAGTTCCCTGCAGTTGTTGCCCCGTTCAGGCTCCCCGGGCAGAGCACGAGCCCTGTGACAGATGATCCCAGAGCTGGATCCCCTGATGGATGAGTGCTGCCTCCCTGACGCTGCACACGCTCCTGAGGGCTCAGCTCACCACAGGCTGGGTTGTTTTCTTTTTTTCCCCCTTCGTGCATCTCTTGCAGAAGGGCTGTTTGTGCTTGTGCTGTGGTTGTCACATGCAAATGAGCATGCTGGTTCCCAGATGCAGATCTCGTATTTATAGATTAAATACAGCCTGAGAAATCATATGTTAATTACATTCTGAGGGTGCAGCAGAATTTCTCACTTGAACATATTTTGTTTTGCTGGGAATAGCACAAATTCCAGATCAATGTATTTATAGGTGCTTGAAGCTTGGTCATAAATGTATCAGGCTGCAGAAAATCTTTCTAATCATTACTGTCACTAATCACCTAGCATTAGCTCAGTGCTTAGGCTTCTAGCCCACATTATGTGTTTGTTTATTTGCTTCTAAAAACCTGTTTTTCTCAGAAGACAACCAATACTACTGGAAGGGGACAGGGGGAAGGCTGAGGATCAAAGCCAGTCAGGCAGGTTATCAGAAATAAGCTGGCAGAGGAGATCTCTGAGAGGTTTTGAGAGGAACAGGACTCCCTGAAGTTGGCTCACTTAGGAAAGTCCTTTTTCTTTTTTATCACCTATGAAGGTCCCCTGCCACCTGTGTTATGCTGAAAATCCACGTTCCTCCTTCAGGGTCGGGTTTGCAGTGGCCAAAAGAGACACAGCAGTGCCATGGGAGGGCACAGGGAGCTCCAGGGAACTCCTGCTGCTCCTGGGCCAGCAGGGAACCCAGCCCGAGGACGCAGCTGCAGGGGCCGAGTCTGTGCAGGGCTGGCTGGTGCCTTTTAAACTGAGACGTGGCACAGCTGCACTCCCATCCCAGCATGGCAAAGGACACACCAGGAGTATTTAGGAAAAATGTGCTCAGAAGGGAGTGCACAATTCTTGGATTTTAAATCAGGCCGGTTTTGCCCGTGGGGATTGTGTTATTGAAGGCAGTGCTGAGCAGCCCCAACACAAAACAGGGAGGGAAATATTTGAGAAATCAATATACAACATGCAAACTGCTTTCTTGTTTACTGTACCAGACTCTTGCAAAACATCAAAAATAGAGAGGAAAGCTTAAAATACACAGTGAACTTCATTATTACAAAGAACAGTCTGACACAACAGCCACTGGAGACAACAGAAAACATTTCACTGGCTCTCCTTGGGGCAGGATCCAGACTACACAAAGCAAACAGTTTCCTAACAACAACGAGTTAGAAATATGACCCTCTTTGTTTGTGTCTTTTAGATGTAAGTCCTTTGATGACCAATTACAGACTCAGAGACATGTCCATAATCACTGGGCTGACAGGGGGATCAGTGTGGGCTTTAAGCAGAGGTAAGGCTCACCCTAAGCCAGGCTGCTGCATTACATTGCAATGCATCCTGAAAAGCCACAAATAAGAACAAACAGTACCAAAACACACAGTAAATTGAAAATACCTCCCCCATCCCTTTTTAGAGGTCTCATAAATCTTTTAATAAATAAGTAAATCACAGAGGTACCCAAGGAACTGGCAAACTAAGAGGTAGTTTATGTAAAAAGCATCTCTGTCTGCGAGCAGGAGGCTCTGCACAGCTCTGGCACCTGAGCCAGGGCTGGGCCAAGCTCCTGCTCTGGTCCCAGGGAAAGAAATGTAGGCACAGAACTGCTGGGCCATAGCAGCTGCTCTGAAAGGGTTGCAGGTGCTCAGGGGCAGCACAGAACACACCCTGCACTCCTCCCTTCCCCAGGCATCAGCACTGCCCTTGCTCTGTGTGATCACTGTGCTGGCAGTAGCAATGCTGGGCTGAAGAAGTTTTCCTGTTAAAAACTGAATTCTCTGTTTGTGGGGCCTGGGCTGTGTCACAGGGGTGTGATGTGTGCCTCAGCACGTTCACAGGGGTGGGAGTGGAAGGAAAGCTGCTGCTGCAGTTGGGGTGGGATGCAGCAGGGTCAGAACCCTTCATGTCAGCTCTGTGTGGTGGTGGAGAGCTCCCCTGTGTGCAGGGAATCCTCTGAGGGTTCCAGCAGCCAGCTCCTGGCTCTGCTGCAGGGGTGTCCTTGTGCTGCTGCTGCTGGTGTCACTGCTGTGGTGGATCTGATCTGCTCCAGGGGTGTCCTGTCCCTGCTGTGGTGGATCTGCTGCAGGGCTGTCACTGCCCCTGCCCTGGGCACAGCACACGCAGGGAGCTGGGCTGGAGCCTGGCACAGCAGGGGCAGCTCTGATCCCGGGGTGTGTGAACAGAGCACAATGCATGTCTGGCTGTTTTTCTAAAAAGAGCCCAAGAGAAACCCAAACCTAAAGACATTTCCATGGTAAAAGTGCCCCACACAGAGTGCTGGCTGTCAGCTGGAGTCCTGCCATTCACTGGAGCCTCAGCACAAGGTTCTGGTAGGTTTTCCTTTCACCTTCCCAGGAATGATGTTTCTTCACATAGTCTTTGGCCCTTGTTATAATTTCCTTTTCCATAACGGGGTCATTCATTAAACTCTTGGACAGCACGACAAACTCCTGAAAAAGATAAAGAAAACAATCAATTAAAAGTTCCTTGAAAAAGTCCTAATGATACTGAACTAGCTGGTACCTGTTCAACCGTGAGCCAGTATATGAAGCTGTTCAAAGAAATGTTTAAAGATCAAGCACCCTAATTGATTTATAAAGAGTGATCACAGTGATCAATAAACAATAATTTTATAATAACGAATATTTTAATATTATTATAATAAATTATAATATAATTATTATAATATTATTATATTAAATAATAATTTTATTATTTTAGTTGGTGTATAAGACATTAACATCAGATACAATGCCAAGAGTGTCAAGACAAATGAGCACCAAATTTAATGACACAAAAATTGTCTGCCTGCCCAATGGTTGGGAACCCAGGCTGGTTATAAATGAATTGCATGGAGGACAACAGTCAGATGTTTGATCTCAGCTCAGTTAAACTTTCATCTCATTGCTGCTGCGACATCTTCACTGAATTTTATGCTAAGACTACAAAAGTCACAACATAAGCACAGTGTAAAGGTAAGAGCAGCATGCAGCAGCAAGCTCTTCTGGAGGGCTGCACCTGGGCAGATACAGGTACAGCAGGGCTGGCTCAACAAACACAAAAAGCCATATATTCCCTTTAACTGTACTGGGCAAAATACTCCAAGATTACAACCCTTCCTCTGCCTGTTCCTCTGCCACTCTCATTTACTTCCAGGCAAGAGAAATTGTGAACTTCAAACATGTGAAAGGAGATTTGATGTCTGAACTAATCTATTCTGAGCAGCTGGTCTAATTGTCTATCAAGAGACAACTTCCAATGCTTCAGCTTGATTACAAATGCACTCAGATCTGTGCAAAATAGTGCCTTGGTTCAGCTCAGGAAAGCAGACAGCTCCTGTGGCAGTGGAAAATTAAGATAATGTATTACTACACAATTGGTAGTGAAGATCAGTGCGTGGGGACATGGGGGACAAGGAGGGTGGAGAAGGAGCTCCAGTATTTACAGTCTGGCAGCTGTGAAAGGATTCTCACAGGTAACACCGGAGTTCACAGCAACATCAGGTTAAGTAGAAAACTATACCTGGAAATGTAAGTACCCAGAGTGTCTCAGTACCTGCACAGATATAAAATCTGTGGTTAGCACAGAATGCACGTGGCTGCTGCAGTGCCAGTGCTGGCTGTGCACGATCCACGGGGCAATGTGACCCTGGGACACCCCGAGAGGGGACACCACACTGAGCACGGGATCATCACTGCTGGGCCTCTCCTGACAAGGCAAACCAGCAGGGTGTGCATCACTGCCAGGGAAATCAGACACACATCAGTTCTGCTCCAAGGTTTGTGACCAGGAAGAGAAGGGGAACATTTTCATGCTCACAAGTGAACAATCCCCTCTCACTCCACATCAGACAGTGCTGCTCTAACCTGAGGAGCCACAGCGCCCCGTGCTCCGTGTCCAGCCTGCTGCCCACCCACGGCTCCTGGCTGGGCTGATTTCAGTGGGGTTTCAGCCCTGTGTGCCAGGAGGGGTTGGTGACCCTAAAGCACTTGTGGGAGCAGCCGAGGCTGTGCCTGTCACACCCGAGCCCAGCTCCAGACACCTTCCTCACCTTCCTCTCCTTCCTCTCCCTCCAAGAACACACCACAGGGAAGGGGGAGAGTCTTACATGACTTATGCTGGCTTCATCCAATTGCCTGGATAATCACAGTAATAAATACTGTTCACACTGAACCACATCCCAGCTTTAATTTTATGCTCCTGTGGAGGATTTTATTTAAAGTAATGTTTAAAAATAATTTATGCAAATTACCTAAGAACAGAAGCAGCAATGTAACATTTCTTGACAGGTAGTCCTATTAGCATTCTTTTAAAATGTGGATATGGAGGACAAAAACTCGGAAACATGTAAATGATAGAAGAAATGAGATCCTTATTCACAGTTACAATACTTAAGGCTGAGGATAATTTCAGGAAAAAATGCCAAACTGAGTCCAAAGCATAAAATTTGAGAAAATGCAGAAGAGAGAAAAAGCAAATGGAAAAATACCAGGAGATGGAGAGAAAGGACTTCTCAGCTTTATCCCTTCTTCTCCTAATCCAATGTGACCACCCACAAGTCACTTGCAATCCGACTGGAAGCCAATGGGAAGATTCACTGTGACTTATCTGGGTTTTGCCTCGTGCCCTTGGAGCAGCTGGCTTTGCTTGTTTTCAGGTTTGGATGCTCAGCTTTAGAGAGCAATAACTTCATTTTCCAGGTGTCCCCCCTAACTACAAGAGACTCACATTTCAGTTGTGGTTTTGTGCTAAGTCCAAGGCCTGGACTTGCAGCATGCAGACATTCAGAACTCAGTTTTTTCAGAAAATCCAGCATTTCATGTTGCCTTTCCAGAAGCCTGTGATATATGAAGTAATTACAGGGAGGTAACACATCTCCAGTAGCTGTTATGCTGTATCTGTACAAGTGATATTTGCACAAATATTTATGCACTCCCATATTTTGTTGTAGATGGGAGGTAAGCTTCAGTTTTGGTGAAAGAAGGGCAAAATTCCCAAATTGCCTTTCAATTATCAAACCTAAGGGTGTGAACTTGGTGTTCAAACATCCCACCCTAAGGAGTGGGTATAATTAATGTACAGGTGGCAGCAAAACACAGGGTAAAACTTGAGCCTGAGCAGTCACAACCCAGAAAAAAGGGAGAAAATCATCTCCTGTACACCCAGAAACACTCTTACATCTGCCCTTTTCATGGGAAGCACTCCACCACAAAAACAGGCATTTTTCAACAGCAACATCCATAATATAGTTTTCTCCTGGTAAATTGACCAATCATCCTTAAAGAAAATGTCAACTCCTCTATATAGCACCTAAAATAAATCCTGTATAATATTTCGCAGAGACACAGGAACACAGGTATCCAGGAGATAAAGCTGGAAAATGAGTGCAGTGAGTAAAAAGAATGAATAATTCTGCAATTACCACGAGAGCTGCACCGGTGCCGCAGCTCACACATAATGAAAATAAGATGCATGGTTAATATATTATTTATATAATGAAAGGAAGTCTGCAATTAAACCATTTCATAGCAGCTTCAGCAGACAGGAGAACGTGATTCTTAAACAACAGGAGTGAGCCCAGGGAAGGCAGAACTGGGGGGTGCCACACTCACACTGGTGCCGCTGCGAGGGCTCAGAGCTCAGGGCCCTGAGCTGGCTCAGACCCTCAGACCCTGCCCGTGTGTGGCACAGGGAGCCCCTGGCTGTCCCTCCCTCCCCTGCCAATGCTGCTCTGCCCACAGCAACCCCTGGCCATGCTTGGTCCCTGTCTTACTGGCTTTGAAGTTTATTTCCCTCCTTCTCTTTATTTAGGCCCTGCCATGAGCTTTTACACACACTGAACACATAATTTTGAAACTCAGCCTGCCGAATAACTCTGTGTCCTCCCTTTTAACACAGTTTTGCATTATTTATTGCCCTGCTCTTATCTCTTTTTCTTTATTTTTTATTTCAGGTCCCATTAACTCAGTGTCAAATATTCCATAAACTTGCAAATTCAAGCAGTGGCAGGACCAAACCATGATTTAAAAGTAATGTGCACAGTAATGTGCACAAATGATGGAGTGTCAGGAACAAAATGTTCCATGGCTTTCACTTTCAGATTAACTATTTCCACCCGAGTGTTGGCTCCAGTGGCTGGCAAGGCTTTTGCTATTTCCAGCCAAAGGCAAATGGTTAAGGATGGCTACAACCAGACACAACATTTCCTACTTTCCTGTAAAAAGCTCACTTCCAGCAAGAATGAAAGAAGAAAGCCAACAGCACTCACAATTTCAAACAATTCTCATTGCATAATGGTCAATTAACATCCCTCTAATTTGGCTTTCAGAAGACAGCAGGCACAACTGCTCACGTGTAAGGAACTGCAAAGCTTCCCCTCCTCAGACCAGAAACAACTGAAAATAAGCAATGCTTTCTACTCCTGAGCTGTCATCCAGCCTGCACCTTCACAATCAGATAGGATCCACCAAACTTAGCAGGGGAAATTTCTTCTCTAATCTTTGGTGGCCCAGATTCTTCCAGCCAGACCTTCCCAAGCACCTGGACTCAGGTCTAATCTTTCTCTATGATTAAAGGCATTTTCCTCACTAACTTGGTGCATCTGAGGGTACAGCAGAAAAGAGATTTAAGGTGTCAAAAGTAATCAAAGTGAAAAAAAAAAATCCCAATTTTCTTACCAGAAAGATGTTTTCCAATCCCCATTCAGTCAACCCAGATCTTCTAAGGCCGCATTCAAAGTGCCATGGGCAGTGTCCCTTCTCCCAACAATTAAAATGTGTTCCAACTTAATTGCATGTCTTTGATCTGATGTAACTCTCAACCTCTGACAGACCCCGTGCAGTGCCTTAAAATCTGTGTTTGATACAGTTTGGGGAGATGAGGAACACCAGAAAATGGTTACTTTATCTTCAGTGAGTGCTGATGCTTGGCATTCTGAGCTCCTCTGCAAGAAGGGAGTTTTTCAACAACTCTGCAGTGGGATTAGGGCATTCTCCTGGAAACAAGGGTTTTCCTGACCATTTGCAAACTTTGATAGTTTATCCATCATGTGACAGCAATGGAAGTACGAAAGAGCTTTCATTAACTGAGACACAGCTGCTGTTTTGCAGAGGAAGGGGGGATGTTCCCTGCCCTGCTCGGGGTTGCTGCACCAACACTGCTGACTGCAGTGCAAGGATGACCTGCAAGCTCAGGTGGCAATGCAAGTCCTCACCCAAACGAGATTCTGACAGACAGAGTAACAGCAAAAGGTGTCAACAAGCAGCAGTAGGATGGGGGCTCTGATCTTGGCATGGTGCAGAGACAGAGCTCAGGCAGAAGGGGTTTAGAGAAACTAAAATTACCGTGGTCGAGACGTATTTACAGCCTGTGGCTCTTGTTCTGATTAAAGGCAGTGCTCCAGCCCTCAGCCATGTACAGAGTCACTGGGGCCACTTCTGTGCTGAGCACTGCACCTTGCCCTGGTGAAATGTGCCACAGATTTTTAATGGATCTCGAATCCCAAATAAACAAATCACAGAAGAGGCTCCTTGCAGGAGGTATGATGAAGCTAATTGGGTCTGGTATGAATAATGTATTGAATTCCAAGCCAAATGCAGCCAGAATGTTGAGGGAAACAACAGAATGCACCAGCATTAACACCAGGAGAGCTCTCAGTCCCTGGGTTCAGGAGGATTGGATGTCCTGCAGGTTTTCCAGGAGCAGATGGAAGCCAATGGGCTTTTTTCAGGGAGTTATCAAAGAAATATTTTGGGTTTTGTAGAAACCACTGGAAAGACTGAATATTCCAGAAACAAACAGACCCATACTTGAATTCCCAGAGTTTTCCTATTACAAAACCCCTCCAGAACCAACCAAGAGGATTCACATGCATTAATCACACACTCCACAACGTAAATAAATAAAACATGTTTTCTACTTTGCAAAATTATCACATGGCCTATTCTAGCAGGTTTTTTTAATCTTGAGTTGGATAAAACTCTGAGGGAACCTTTTTCTGAAGTCATCATCCACAGCATACACGAACATGTAACAGCAAAGCCCTAATGCAGGAAAATATGCTGAAATGTACATTTCCAGCATTTAAGTATGGGCAGTGTTCCCTCTCTCCCCATTCTTATTTAACTTCACTGAGACTTCATCCTAAGTCTTGACTTAATTTTAGTCATTGATTTCTCTGACTGAGCAGTAGCTTGCATCCAAAAATACTTGATATTAACACTGCTGGAAATTATAGAAAATGTGTCATTTGAAACTTGAGGCTCATTCTCTTCTGGTGAGCTGCAGCTTGCCTAATACAAGTTCCTATTTCAGTTATTACATGAAGGGAAATCTGACACATCCAGAGCATCTCTTGCAGGGTTTACTTATGGAACCTTGAGACCCCAGTGCAACAAGTGGCTGAGAGCAGCTGAGACAAACATTCAGCAAGGCTGACACCTAGTACGAGTTCCCTGAACAGCAAACGGAGGGGAGGCAGCACAGCCCAGAAAGGAGAATCTCAGCAAAACTGCTGAGAGGAAAACCAAGAGTGCAGACAGACACAAGCCTGTGACAGGCAATGAACCTAAGCCCTGGAAGGCTCTACGGATCCGTGGTTTTCTTACCTGGGGAGTGGAAAAGAGCAGTCCTGTTTCCTTGTGTTTTATTATTGCTGCATTCCCAGGAATGTTCCTTGCCAGCACTGGAATATCTAAATCCATTGCCTAGAGGAATAGAAAAAAAGGGAAACAACAGTTTAGAAAGGTCCACGGACTTCGAGGTGCTAATGCTAATAACTTTGGTGCTAATGCTCATAGTTTCTGGACTTTGTATTTGTGTGTGCTCCTGTAAGCACATGAAGAAGGAAAGGAGCTGTGGGGTCTCAGCACACAGCACTTCAGGCTGCAGAGTCAGCATCCATCCCAGGCCAGCAAACATTCCCAAGGGACCAGTGCCAAGGCACTCTGAAAAACACAGCTTCAGTTCTGAGGTGTGCAGACCCTGGGCACTCAGCTCTGCTCCTCGTGCATGTCCTGATCTGAAGTTTCAATTATTACTGATGAATTGGGAAGTCTGGAGATGCACTGACTGTAAAATCAGAAATATTCACGTGGTGCAATTATCACAGTGGCAAATGAGAAAGAAATTCACTCCCCTAAATCTTCAATCTGTTTCACACTGATTCCCTGTCACTCCAGAGTCAATGCATTTTTAACTGCTGTCATTACAGTCCTGCATGAGGAGCAATTTTGCTTCAGTCCACATAGCAAGGAAACAAAATTCCAAAGAGAAAACCATGATTTTGTATAGTTTGGACAAAACTGAAGAGACAAATACCCTGCTGATAATGTACAGGACCAATCATATTTTGAACAGGAAGGGGCTGCTGGGATTTAGCAACATATTTAGTGAATTAAAAAATCCAAGAAGAGCACTGTTTGAATCACCACTGCAGCTATATTAGCCTGACCACAGCAATTCTGTAGTCCTGGCACCAATGTCTGCTTTGCAGCAGTTAGTGCTAAAAATAATAACAACCCTTAATGACATAACCTGTCCTAGAGTTTGTGTCAGAAACTACCAGATTATCTGGAGGTGATTCAGACAGATTAATGAACACAAACCAGAATAAATCAGAAATACAAAAACTACAGACTAGACTTTTGCTTTTATCTAAGTGAATAAAGTTATTGACAGGTTTGTTTAAAAAGAAGTTTTTAAAAAGTCATTTTGGTGAAAGAAAACAGAGTCTTTGGTCATTCACAAATTACTGTGTCATTTGCTCTGACTTCACTGTTAAACAACACTGTTTTGCAAAGGAAGAGTTCTGAAGGCATTCAGTGACAGTCTGCACCATCAGTGCAGCAACACTCACAGAACCTCACCCAGGAAAGGAGAGGTGAGCTCTGCCTGGCAGCCGGGGAAGCTGCAGCTCGGGGTGGCTGCTCTGGGCTCCAGTCAGCCCAGCACAGCCCCAACACCCCCAGAGCAACAGAGGTTCTGACTCAGCCCTTTCTGACAGCCTCACACACCCTTGTGTCCAGGCTGCTGACCTCATCCAGCACCTTCAGTGAGTAAGGACTGAAGATATTTCACTTGAATTTCTGAACTGAAAATCCAGAGCTGGGTGGTGGCACTGAACAGTGGCAGCATCCACTGTCACCTGCCTGAGCCCCTCCCCTGCCCTCGCTGCCTTTCTCCCTTTAAAAATCAGAAATGTGGAAGTATTTCAGGTCTGGCTCCTGCCCAAGCCAGGCACTGTCCACTGAAGGGAAGGAGCACCTGGACAGTGACCACGGAACAGGACTGGAGTGGCCTGGGGCAGCTCTGTGCTGGCCTGCAGGTTACACTGGGCTGTAGCACAGCTAAAAACTGTTTCAAGATGTATTCCTTCACTTCTGGTTTCGAAAGCTACAGAGCTGATGATTGATTGAAGTCGAGCACTAAGTTTAATTTTCTGTAATTTCCAAACTCTAAAGGGAAAGACATTTGCTCTGTCTCATAGACTTGGAGGGCAGTAACTGCTACACAAGAAATTCTTCAGGTCCCAAAACGCACGGGTCCCAGTGAATTACAGCTACTGAAAGACAGAACAGATGGCCAAATACTTCAGATGCGGGGCTGCCTTTATACCACTGGCCTTAAACAAATGGATTGGGCTGTAAATAATTACTGCACAAAGTGGCTTCGAATTTAATTTAGATACTTAGTCTATTTTTAAGCAGTAAAAGAATCATTTGCATTGTTGAAAATATGTATAATTTACTGACCTAGGTTCCAGGAATAAGAGCCCAAACCAACATTTCAGTCCCCTGGCCATCTGTTCTGTTGTGTTATTTTGACTGCAGATGTGTTTTAGTGCTGTGGCAGGAGGGTGCAGGGTGCAAATCGAAGCTGTGGGAGCTGTCACCCAGTGAGGACCTCCACCAGCAGTACCAGGCTGACAGAGCAAACACAGGCTTCACTTACTGCTTTGTCTTCTGGATTGCCCCTCATTTTCTTCCTTCTAGCCTACACATCTTTTTGTTGGCTCTGCAATTTTACTGCTTTACAACACCCCTTCCTCTTTATTTTTTATTTTTATACTTTGCTATGGCTTTTATTCCAAACTACAAGGCTTGTGCTTCACGTGTTGTCCAAGACTGGATTTTGCCTTATAGCACAACAGAGTCTGTCCAGCTTCCTCTTCTACAATGTTTGGGGTTTTTTAAATTGGCTTCTTTTTGGTTAAAGCATAGCAATCTGATGATTTTTACAACAGTTGGAATATTCCTGAGAGCACAGAAAAAGTGCTCCAAGGAAATGGGGCTGGAGTCAAAACCTTGTTCATAGAAGGAATATAGGGAACATCTAAACCTTTCCAGCAGTGGTGCCTTTTCCACCATCACGTGCCCAGGAACGTGCAGCACTCCTGAGCTCCCAGAGGAGGAGATGCATTTTTAATGGTTGCTCTAATGTTTGTTTTCTCTTCTTCAAATGCCAGACAGAAAACAGATCGGTTACAGTCAGATCTGGGAGATACCAGAACCAGCTGACAGAGGAATTAGTGATGGCTCCCAGCCCTCTCTTACCTTAAGGCAGGTTGAAGTAGATGTGATTATATATTTATCTCATTTATCTATTATATATTTATCTCACTCTAAAATACTGTTTACAGATTCATGACCTTGGTAAATGTTGAACTTTGAAGACAATGAGAGTTGCATTTCCAAACTCAAGCCTGTTATCTCCAGCCTAGGACCAGAAGATTTTTATGAGCAGTTTTTTCTGCCTTATTATTTAACAAGATCTCAGCAGATGGCCCTTCCTGCTGTGGCCATCCCAGGAAAGAACTGCACTGGCCTGGACTGCCACTTCCTCTGAGACAGAGATGCCCACAGCAGGGTGTTTATTAGCAGGTCACCAAATCCCACTGTTGAGGTGAGCAGCAAACAGACACACAAACCCCAAACCCTTGGAGGGGAATCCACACCAGTTCTCCTGAGCTGGCATGAGCATTTGTTCCACACCAAGCACTCAGGCACTGCTCCTGCAGGTGCTGTGTCTCTCCAGAGCCTTTCTGGGTTGCTTTGTTCTAATTCCCTGGCACTCTGGGGAAATAGATCAGGCTGATTTTTGGTCAAGTGTTCTGTGAGTAGCCCTGAGGGGAACATGGACCTGGTGAGGAGGAGGTGGCAGCAGCTGAACCTCCCTTCCCTGAGTCAGTGCTCTGTGCACTCGATCCCAGGCACCCCGAGTGTGCCTGGCCTGGCACAGCAGCAGCTTTGGAGGTGTCACAGTCAGGAGCTGCTGGGGCAGAGCTTTGCTGCTGTGCAAGGGCAGCTGCCCCACCTGAGCATTGGCAGCCTGGGATGGAAACTCACGTTTGCTGTCTCACCATCATCTGCCCTTCCTAATTCTTACAATGCTCACTTGGTTCTTCCTCATGAGGACTTTCAGATGTGAGGAAATGCTGGAAATGCGACTCATTAGAAACAGGAATGGGAGGTTCATTAAGACAAATCATGTAATAAGAGTTTCTGTGATCTTTGAGATCACGATGAACCAACATTCAGCACCCACCACAATAAATGCAATAATAAAAGGCCTTTCCCCAAAGAACTTCCACTTTAAGTACACTTATTTTTTTTCTGAGAAAGCATGTAATACCAAGCAGTGCCCTACTTTGACAGGTATGAACTAAAACTGGTTATTAATTTTCAATACTGATGGCAAAAGAATTAACTGAGCGTGTCATTCATTCATTAATCATTTCAGAATTAAATAACCAAATACAGCTCTTAGATTGCTTTTTGAAAGGATGTAAAAATAAATGAAAGTCCATTCTAGCAACATTATAAGGAAGTGGGTGTTGAATCAAGCATAGTGACAACCCCAGTAAATCAGAACGATTTCTACACTTCAGGTCTGTATTGCTAATTTCACAGGATTGATAAAATTACATTCTATCCTTTCAAAATAAATCGACAAAGCCCAAAAAACTGTCAGTTCAAGGGAAGAAAACCTTAATTGCTACCAGTTGCAGAAAGAAACATTTTAGTTTGGTCTTCACTAGCTTTGAAATATGGACACCAAATGTTGGCACACATTTCCAGTGATAAAAGGCGAATTCAGAGTCACAGAATAACCTCAGCATGAAGAGGGAGTTACCTCCAGGACTGCAGCAGACATCCCCTCCGAGGTGGAGCTGTTCACCACGGCAAAGCACCTCCTCACAGCGGCGTGCAGCTCCTCCTGGGGCAGCTCCTGCAGCAGGTGCACCCCAGGGGCCCTGCAAAACAAAGGCACACCAAGAGGAGACCCCTGAGCCAGCAGGAGAGAAATAACGAAAAGACCCAGAAGAACTGATAAAATTCCACCCTGGGAGGGCAGGGGCTCTGGAACAGGCTGCCCAGAGCTGCTGAGGATGTTCCATCCCTGGCAAGGTTCAAGCCCAGGCTGGACAGGGCTTGGAGCTGTCCCTGCCCAAGGCAGGGAGGTTGGAACTGGATCATCCTTCAGCCAACCCAAACCATTCCAGGATTCTGTGAATAACAAATCTAAATCAGAGTAAATCAGAGGTGGTTTAACACAAAACATGAACATAGTGGTTATTCTAAAACTCAGAAAGTTTGCAATACCCAGTCTGAGACTGTTCCTTGTCAAATAATCCCAAGAGATTGGTCAGTCACACAGAGCTGTGCATGGACACTCATTTGTATATTCATGATTTAAAAAGGGGCAGCCAACTGCTTTCATTTAGCAGATAGAAGGTTCAGTATTAACTTCTTACCTTTTAACTTTCTCCTTAACTTCACTTGTGTAAAGTGGATCAACCTAGGAAGGAGCACACACAGAGTCAGTGGCACCACTTCAGCACAGCTTATGTTTGAAATACCCAGCAAAGAAAAATAAAAGCACATTCTTTTAGCTAAAATATTTAAATGCTGAGCTTTAAAATGATACCACAGATAGCTGGTGGTTATGTTTGACTCTTCAAATGCCTGGGGTGACAGCTCCTGTCTGAGAGAGGGGCAGGGCACTGATGTGCCAAGGGACACTGGCCTTTTATCCACACAGCAAAATGTGCATTAGCGACCTCAGGAAGAATCTGGATCTAAACTGAGACAGTCACATAGATGCTGTGCTCTGACAGAAACAGTTGTTTGAAAACTAATAGACACAGAACTATAAACCCCAGTAAAACATGAAGGCATGCTGCAGTTATTGAAGTGTTGTCTGAGCTGGTGATTAACTCCAGTGGTTTATTTACAAAGCTTAACTCTGCTGTTTTCATTTAACGTGATTAAAAGAAAAACAGAAGTTGAAAAATCCTTAACTAGACATGAAGAACAGAACTCACCTTTTTTAATTAAGGCTGACTGACTGTATTAGATTGATACAGGATAGCTTGCAGCAGCTGTAAGGCTGGGAATAACATGACTTTGTAATGTATATTAATATTTTGGGGTTGGTTGTTGGGTTTTGTTTCAGATTAGGAGATACAGAACACTCACCAAGCGTTTTAGAAAAGCCTTTTGTTAAAAAGTCAGGATTTATTTCATAACTATGGTTATATGCTTTGAACACAAAATTAATTATTTTATGAAAACTTGGCTTCATAAATGTAAAGGGCAAATCACTCTTGCACTGAGGAACAAATTCCTACTGAATACAAAAAATAAAAGCCTTGCTTAACTGCTTAAAAAAGTATTTTTGATATTTCATACTGAACTTCCCAACTGCTATTTCTGTATAAATACATTTCCAGCTTTTCCCCCAAAGTCCTGTTTTGCTGCTGAGTTCCTCTCATGAGGAACTGCCCTGTTTCCATTAACTCTGGCTGAAATAATGGTCTGGGAACATCTTTATAGTGCTGAGACTCTACAGTTTGTAGGGGAAAACAGGTCTCAGTACATGTAAAATTCTGTCAGAATATCACCAGAGTGCTGCAAGTGAAGAGCTTGAGGCATCTGCAAAGATACTCAATATGGATCAGGGAAAATGTGCCCAGATTCTCAGGTGTCAGGTTTTGGCTGCACTGCTGTGAAAGGAATCCCCTTTAGCCCAGCAGCAGGTGGGCCCACATTCCAATGTTTATCTGATGGAGCAATGGTCTACAAGAATGGTTAAAAACCCCAAAATGAGCTCTGAGAGGTTACCCAGCAGCTGAACACTTCAAACAAAACTTAAAGTTTCGTGGCCTTAACTTTTTTCAAAGTTTCATAAGCTCCTATTCTTGGAATATGGAGCTGCTGAAAATTAGCTGCTGTTCCAAATTTCATTATAGAAATGAACAAAAGGAAAACTGGAAGTGGAGACAAATGCTGAGAATTTTACATAACACAGGCCTCAATCCTGCAACATTACCTCGCCTGCACCGTCTGAGACAATCATGCACAGAAAATGCAGGCAATAATATATAATCTCATGGCAGCAAATATATCATCTTATGGAAGAAAAGCAGAAAATAGAGTGTGGGCCTTTGTTCTTTCTCTTCTTAATTAATATAATCTTACTGCATGGGCTTTTAAAAGTCACAATAAAAATTACATGCTTCATAGATGGTGGCACTGATTTTCTTAAGATTTTTGTGGTTTGAGAAGCAACATGAATAAGAAAAGTACAGCTAAATACCAATAGAGCTCAGATGTATTTTTTCCTTTAGCAATATTTTAGTTCTATGAGAGAAATATGCTCTAAAATATTTTAAAGGGGTTCAGCCCTTGATCCAGCCTCTGCACTGCCACAGGGTTATTTCTGGTCTGTAAAGACATTCGCTTGTGAAAAAGTGAAGCAAATTCAAAAAGACGACTAAAATGTTTAAAATCCTCACTGGAGGCAGCAAGTGCATCTTTTGATTCTAAAGCACAGCTTCATTACACCTGCTCTAGATTTGTCTTCCACACCAGTTCACTCCCAAATCATTTTGTGTATTGGCATGGGAAAAACCCCAGATAAAATAAAAATGTAAAACCAGCTTTTAACAATAAAATCCTATGTCCCAAAATCTGCAAAGAATAAACTGAACGAGAAACAGAAGATTGTCCTTACCTGCCTATTGAGAGTCTGTTTGGTTTCTTTATAAAGCAAATTGCCTGCAAGTGTTCAGGCTCATGTGGAGATGAACCAGAGATGAGACTGACACGGAGGGAGCACATTACCCAGATGGAACAGAGAAGCTCTTAGTACCCTTCAAGCACCAGTGAGAGTTTGTTTCACATGGCACAGCTGCCTCCTCAGACCTTCCCCACTGGTTAATCCAAGGCTCCAGGCTGCCTTTTCAAGCCCTGTGCTGCAGGATCTGCATGGAGAACACTGATTTCTTTCTCAAAAGCCCTGCAATTAGTTTTGCAACTTTAGCACACAGAAGCAGAAGAATCAGGACAGAGGTACCAACTGTAAGGTTATTCTGAGGTGGGGACATACAAAAACCCCTCAGTTTATCCCAGGCTTTAGTGCACTGAGATTCTAAATGCAAAAGAAACTTCCCTGTTTTCTTTGTCAGCTCAAGCTCTGTCCTTGCTGCCGGTGTCAGACAGAACCTGAACATCACTTTGCACCTGCTGACAGCTGTTAATTGGGTATGGATCGAGACTCCAGGAATGCATCAAAGTCCAGCTGGAATGGAACAAAGCCCCAGCGCTCCTTGTGAACGAAAGATGTGGGAACAGGGATAACGAGCACCTGAATCACCTCACGCATTGAAAACCCTCATTAGCCATGCCTGTGGAAAAGAATTCTTCTAGGTGGCAACTGCTGCCTTGCAAAACATTTGATAGGCTCATTTCTGTTATTCCTACTGAAACAGGCATTTCTAATATTTTATTTGCAAAAGTACACATTTTTAGTAGTTTGTGTCTAAAATCCCACAGGTGTAACAACAGAAGCCAATAGTAGAATCCAAGTATTTTGATAGTTTTTATCTTCAGAACTTCTTTCTGTAATCAAATTAAGCAGTAAGTGAATAGAGCTGGGCTCCCCCAGTGCATCTCCTCCTGGAAAACCCTCTGAGCTGCTTTCCTCTGCAGGGCAGGAACCCTTTCATTGACAGCACAACTCTGAACTTTGGAACTCTGGGCACTGGCATCACTTCCACAGTTTAGACCTGTTGGGAACAGCCTTTAAAACTTCTAGGTTTGCACCTCCTTCTCTCCCTAACAGAAATCCTCTGACCTCAGTTTGGAATAGATCTGTGGTACCTCAGAGGCAGGGAAATGGAAATATTTAGAAATAAATATTACAACAGCAACTTACTGCAGGTCCAATAATGCCCAGATGGACACTGGGATCCTTTCTGTGCCAGTCTGAAACAGAAGAGGAATGACTTTGTTATTAATCAAAATTACTAATTTTTATATCAATGTAAATAGCTCTGTGATTAAAGAAGAATTAGACAAATATTGTGTTGCTACTTAAGAGACTGAATGTGCAGCAGATTCCGTGCTCAGGCCTCACATTACTCCTCAGAATTCAAATATTAGCATATCTGAAAGTTAGTATTTAGCCTTTCTGCTTCATGCAATCTCTTGTGACTCAAGGGTTATTTAACCAAGCTCAGATATTAATTTTGGATCACTCCAGAGAACAATGCTCTGTATAATGCAGTGACTGTGGCCACTAAGCCAAATTTACTTGAATATTTTCTTATGTAAAGGAACACGTGGAAGTAACTGCAACCATTACAATGATTACTGAGTTATATGCACAGGAGAAATCTGCTGCTCTCTGGACACCAGAACATAAGGATGGAGTTCACTACAAACTGTTTGTTACTCAGCATCACAAGGTTCCAAGGGTTATAAAAGCAAGCTGAACAGTGCAGGCTAAATTTCCAGCTTGGAACACTCGAAGCTTTCACAGACACAAACAGAACCTGACACAATATTCCCTTTTGTGACCAAGAGGAGACTTCAGCCAGTCTGAGCACTGAGCCAGAACAATGGGTGGCAAAATTTGTTTGCAACTTCAATGGCGTTAATTAGCACACATGCAAATCAATGCAACAGCCACGGGACAGCAAGATAAAGAAATTATTTTGAAGCAGGTGATCTTTTCTTTTGTCTTCCATCAATATTGCATGTAACAGCAAAACAGTTTTCTCAGCAAGTAGAACCATCAAATACTGCTTTGATTTTAATGCTCTGTTATTCCCAGCAGGATGGAAAAGATGTGGCACAGAAATAATGTGTTGAACAGATCAATGGTTACATAAGAATTTCTTTTTTCAAATGCAAATAGATGATGACGTTTCCTGCAATGAATAAAACAGCTCATGCCAAACTTATAAACATTAAGAGAGTGACAAAACAAGAATATTCAAATAGCCAGTACTTACCTGAGAAAACGTCTACTAAATACAGAGGGTCTTTGACTCTCCGAAGCCCACAAATCAAAAGGAACAGATGTAAACTGTCTGTGTCTGTTGGAATGTCTGTAGCAAATAATTGGAAAAATCATTCATTAATGCAGATAAAAAAGCTGAACACTCAAAATTGTTCCATGAATGAGCACATACAGTGGTAAAAGCAATAAAAAGGTGGATTATGAAAAACTATCATTATTCCCTCTGCTTCTTGCTCTTGCATCAATCTAATTGAGAACTTAGATCATTTCATAGGGCACAGGAGTTTATTCCAGAGGCAGCGAATGTGCAGGGCTTGGAGAAAAATCTGGTGGCTGGTGGTGTTCTGGGACTCCAGAACCCAGCTCTGACTGCCCCGGAGCTGAGCAGCTCTGGGTGGTTCTCAGTGTTCCCATCCACAAGAAGAACTTTGCATCCATATAATAACTGACCACTGCTTCCAGGAGATGTGAGGTCTGATTAATCAGTGCAGGCCTTGGAGCTCTTGGTCTGACACTTTTTGTTGTTAAAGATCAGGAAATGCCCCATAGTTCTCAATCCCTGCATGCCAGCACTGCTACAGGATAGTCAACTAGAAATTAAATTATTGCAAAGCGTTTATTTTACACTTATTGCTACAACACAGATGAAAAATAACTTGGGGGGGAAAAAAACCTCAACATGGGAGCTTTTAACATTGAAAATCTCTTGCAGATACGCAGCAATAGCTCAAAAATAATTGTGCAGGCTGTATTAGGAAAAGAAGATCTGATGTGGGATATTGCAGTTCCCATTGGTCTGTGGCAGGACAATTAATTCAGAACATTCTGGACAAGGCTCACCATGTGATGAACTTTGCTAGAATGTGTTTATGATAAAACAACACAATTAAAAAACTGCTGACTGAACACAAATAATGTATTTTAATAGACACTAGAGGGCTTGAAGTGTTCCTATTTGATTTTCTGTACTGAACAAATCAGTTTGGTGTCCTTTGGTTCAGCCCCAGATGGAGCTCGTGGGTGACAGGGATTCCCTGACACCAGGCACCTCTGCAAGGCTCTTTGGAGACACCTTGGGTCCCACACCAGGGCTCTGTGTGCCTGGGCACAAATCTATTGCTTTTGAAATGTAAATCCAGTTCAGGAGCGTTTAAATTCTCCCTGTCCCAGGGTTCACTACTGAGGCTGCTTCATTCAACTTAAAACAACTTGAGTTGTCAGAAGAGGCTGCAGCAGACATGGTAAATAACATTTGACTGGTTATTGGACCAAGAAATAGTTTGTAGTTTACAATACACAAACACTTGGATTGGAAAAGCCATTCCTCCTGTGCACTGGGCCATCAACCCTGCTGGGTCTCAGCCACGCAGCAGCAGTTCCAGTTTATGACAAACTCACACAGAACAAACTCCTAAAAAGTGTTACCAAAACCCAGACTGCGCTGTGGCTGTCCGTAAGGCACAAATACCCATTTTAAATTATGGACTCCCACTTATTGATGTTGAGCTCTGGCTCTCTAGAAACAAAACTTGGAGTGAGTGCTGGAAGCTCAGTCACACCGGAGTGAGAAACCAGGTTTTCACATAGAAACTACAGAATTATGGCACTCTCAAAATAACTGCTTCTTTTTATGTCTTAGCAGCTTTTTTTCCCTATCTTAAAGCTTTCAGTTGTTGAATTTTACTAGATAAGGGTTTAAAGCCCTACCAGGCCAGTTCTGTGCAGTCCTGACTCCTTTCTGCTCCCTGTACCGACACCTGAACCCAAAAGAGAAGGAGGAAACTGCTCCCCCGGGCATTCAGACTCTTCCATTCAGTCCCAACAATCTCATCAGTTACAGTCCAATTGTTTCACCAGTGAAATGACCCAAAATAATATTTATTAATGAAAATAGCTCACTCAATTGACCTCTCTCATTTTGAAAAGACATTCAGATCTCTCACAGCAGACTCCCCCTCACGGCACTTTACAAAGCCCTGCTTGTCTCTCAGGATGTTTTGTGCACTTCTCTCTGAAACAGCAGCTATGGGGACACTGGGTCCTACATGGCCTTTCTGAAAACTGTCATAAAGGGCTAGTCCAATTTGCCTCTGCCCTTCAATGTAATGAAGTGAGAATCTGCTGCAGTTTTATTTCATTGTCTGCTGAAGTTCTCAGTCATCACCTAATTCAATTTTACAGGCAGACTGTTCCCACTCAATCCACTTAGAGGCACATAAACCATTCCTGTAAGATTGCAGTGCCACTGTTCGTAGTGCTGGGAGTTCACTCATTCTCTGCCTACTAAAGAGCAAACTCCAGCAGCACTTGTGTAACTTGGTCACTTCTGCTCATCACTGAAAACGCTGAAACTCGCAGCTCGAGCTGCCTGCAGCAGGGATTTCCCTGCTGGGAGAACCCCACCACAAACAGCCCTTTGTCCCTGAGAGCAGCCATTCCAGCACGCCCTGGCCTCTCCAGAACGCCGAGAGGAACACAGGAGAGAAGACACAGGCTGCCTTTGCCACAGCCAGCAGCTGGGTGGAAACTGGCCTTGGAGAGAAGACGTTTGTTCTTTTTCCTTCAGCTCAAACAAGACTTTCAGTATGTGAATTTTTGCTATCGTTCTGCCTTTTGCAGATGTAATAAGATATTACCACCACCCCATGTGATTATGAAAAGGAAACACATCCATATGGCACAATCAAGTGATTTTCTCTGTTAGTACATTCCCTGTGCCACTTTCTTGTTTGAATGACAGGAAACACCCAAACAACAAAAAAATGCTTGAGTCTCTTTCTCCCCATTTCTGTTAGTGATACAAAAGCAAAGATTTCCAGCAGCACACTGGGCTTCATTATCTCTTCCCTCATGTATCTTCCTGTTTGCTTCACAAAGAAACACAAAATGGAAAGACTTGTAAATAAATCCTGGCAATTAAAAAAAAAAGCAACAAAAACCTTCATGCTACATGTTTTCCAGCCATCCTTCAAGAACCACTCTACACTAAATGCAAGCAAAGCCCTGCCACTGTAATTAACATCTCTGTCAGTGTCACAAACAATTGTTTCAAGCCAGTCAGAGATGCTGCTGTAAACATGTGGCGTCAGGGTTTGTCCCTGGCTGTGCTCTGCTGTGTTCCCTGGGCTTTCTCTATAGAAGCAGCTGCGCTCTGCTCACAGCAGGGCCCCTGCTCAGCAAGGTGTGGAGGTGAAAGCAAAAACAGGGCTGGAGAGGGGTGTGGAAGGTCATCCCTCTCCTGTCGGTCGCGGGTGCCCCCAGGAGCAGGGGATGGTGACAAAGGAGCTGCAGGGGGTGGCACAGGAGCCACGGCCAAGGGCAGGGCTGGCGTGGAACCCACAGCCGTGCAAGTCCTGCTCAGCAGAGAGCAGAGCAGGTGTTATGCTGTAAAAAATTGAAATTTCAGAGTGGAATTGCACAGCCAAAAGGGCACCCAGCTGCTGTGCCAGTGGGTTTGCGGGCAGCCTTGGAACCTGGCACAAACCATGTTGGTTGGGGGTGAAATGTGGTCAATCCTCGGGACCCACGCTCTCCTGCTGACTGACTGAGTCACAGCACGGCCGAGAGAAATCGCCAGACCTTGACTTATCCATCCAAACTTCCCCGTTCACCTGCAAGCAGGTTCAGTAGCTGCTGGCAGGAAGCAATGGCACGGGGTTTAACTCCTGGTAAAGTGCTCTGAGGTGTGCAGATGCAAGGCAGAATGAGAGAATGCAGAGCATTAAAGGTGAAAACAGGAGGGCATTTCCATCATGCAGCTGCTCACCTCATCAGCTATTTTACTGTTCCCACAGAAACTCAGAACCGTGGAGTCATTTAGGGAGGAAAAGCCCTCTGACCTCACCAAGTCCAGCCATTCCCCAGCCCTGCCAAGGCCACATCCACACGTCCTTTAAATCCCTGCAGGAATTTCAAACCACCACTGCCCTGGGCAGCTGTGCCAGTGCTTTACTCCCCTTTTGGTGAAGAGGTTTTTCCTCATCTCCACTCTAATCTCCCCTGGCACAACCTGAGGCCACTCCCTCTTGCTGGTTGCTGCAGAGAACAGGATTCTGACACGCTGTGACAGTTCACACTCGGGCCACTATAAAAACCTGCACTGAGATGCCAGCATGGCAAAACCAGAACAACACAGCAAACACAGCAGCCTAAATAATTCCTGAAGCTTCAGTAAGGACATTGTTTTTCTAAGGCAGGAATAAGTACAAGTGTTATCTAAAGAGATTTTGAAAGTGCAGATTCATTTAACTCCGTCCCTCTGGGTACTTTCAGGACAAAAATGCAGCAGTCATAGATGCACAATAAAAATAAATGTATTACTGCAAATCTTTAATCTTACTGAAAGCTGCAGGCCTCGAAGTGAATGAGTAATACCAAGCATTGGTTTGCTGAGAGGTAAAGAAGAAGATTTAAAAATTAATTTCCCAACTCCTGATTTCAAGTTCACTGTTGTGTTCTACAGACCTTTAGAGAACGACACCAAGTCCACATTATTTGGGCTTATTCATCCATTTTTGGTTTTGTTCAGAAACAAAATCTAAGCCAGGATGAGATGGTGAGGGGAAATACCCTTATTTTCTTTTCTGGTCACTTTGAACCACAGCAGGTCTTTTACTCCTCTTGAAAATATTTCATTTATCCATCTCCTGAGCACCTGAGAGTATTGACTGCTCTCCTGGAAGAGGAAATCCATGGTTTATGGCTGAGATTTCAGTCTCTAAGACAGTGATTTTATTTTCTTGAGTATGAAACAGATAAGTTTGTCCAACTCTGCCACGAGTCTTTGATACCCTAAATCTTTCAATTCAGAGTTTTTCTTCAGTTTATCTCCCTACACACTGCAGAAACACCATCCATCAGCTCTGGCAGTCTCCTGGCCCCTTGAGCTGGGGTTTGTCTCTCTCTCCTGAGCCAGCTGCAGACCCCGGGGTGCTCAGAGCAGCCAAGGTGTGGGGAGTGGTGTCCCAGCACCAACCCCTCCCCTGGCCTTATCCTGGCTCTGGGTGGAACTGCACTCACTGCTGACACTGAAGTTCGACAATTGAGAGCCCAATTAGTCCTGATTTCAGTAATACACATCCCCACCTGCAGATCTCAGACATTTCTGACTGTCCATTTTACTGTACAAAGCAGTTTGTGTCGTAGAACTTAAGGGGAAGTGCAGGCAACAACTTTATCCAAAGTGTTTACAGTGCTGCTCACATCCAGCAGTGAATGATTGCTGGGGCTGCTGATTTGTTTGTGAAGACAGAGAAGTTAAATGAACCTGTAAACTTCCAGGGCCAGGCTGCTAATCCAGAAAAATTAGACTGCACCATTCTCAATCAATCCTTTTTCCCCGTTTCTCATTATTTCTAACAGATCAGACAACAAAAAGCTCTGTGGTTTCAGCTCAGTTTGAGAACACAGTTTATTGCTGCTGTCATATAACTTTTACTCTGGGCAGCTGTATAAGTGCACAAACTTTTACTGTTCAGTTTTTCTTATGTGGGTCTTTCTTTGCAGCATAGCTTCAGGAAAATGCAGTTCCTCAGTAAAACCCTGCCTGTGCCACAACAGGTTATGAAAACTTCTCAAGCTCGGAGAACAGCCGTGCTATGGAGCAGAAATTACATGAGAGTAGAAAAATCAAACTCCAGAAGCAAACTGCAGATTTTATTTGCTAGTGCAGTAAGCACATGACCCTCTGGCTCTGTGCCACCTCCCAGGAAAGCAGCTTCAAGTCCTACCTGCTGGCTAAACAAAGCTTTCTCAGTTTATCAGTGCAGACTTTGTTAATTATCCACATCTTGTACTCACAGGATGCCCTGATGTTTATTAGGGTCTGTATCTTACAAGCTTCAGCCCCACTCCACTGAAATCAAAAGCTTTTCATCATGGAATGATGACATCAAGCCTGTCTGTGATCTTCAGCAGCTCTGCCCCAGCCTGGAGCTGTTAGAGAAGATCAGTCTCAGGTTTCTCATTTACTTAAACTGCTTTGTCATTTTCTGTCAGGCAGTTTACAGCAAAAGCTGAACTTCCACTGACTCTCTCAAGTCTATAGATAGGGCTTCTAAAACTGCTGCCCAACCTGATTGTGCTGTATATAGATCCCTGCAAGGCAAGGTCAGAGCAAAACACTCTGATCATCTGGTCTGATCTCCAGACTGACACAGGCAGCAAAACTTCCTTAAATAGGCTGAGTTACCAAACAGGCTGCAAACGTTGTCCCTGAGCCTGTGCTCAAATCTGCACTCACTTCAGCTTTTTGGTTTGACTGCTGCTCAGTCTCTCATCCACAGCACACAAACTGTGAGGCTGACTGTTAACCAGAATGCAAATTAACTTTTAAAGCTCCTTTTTTTGGGTAGATTTAGACAGTAAACATTGTCTAGCCAGCCCCTGAAGGACTGCAGCTAGGGAGACAGCAGTGACACTACACCAGCACCTCTGCAACTCAGATCTGCTGCTAAAACCATGAAAAAATACTAATTCCATAACTTTTGTACTGAGATTGTACTGCACCCATAACAACAACGACAAAAACCTTTCACAGCACTGCTCCCGTTTGTGTGAGGCAAGTGCGATTTACATCAGCACCCAAACCATCAAATGGAGTGTACAAAAAGCTGGGATTCCTTACAGTTCGGTTTAGAACCATTCAGATTTGGGGGCAGGAAGTCTCCCACCATAAAATGCGTTTGGTGCATTCTGCCACTCACTTAAATCCACCATTAAACTCTTTCTGAAGCCATTACACAGATTTAAAGAGGCTGTTTATGTATTGGTGTCAAATTTAACACGAGGAAATGTTTCCTCTGACTGAAAAAAGAATCAGTACAAAGAATATTCATAAGAAGTCTGTTCTATGGAAAGAAGTCTGGAAGTACTCTGAAGAGCTTATTTCTTTTTAAAGAATAATTTGACAATGCATGGCCTGGACAGCAAGGCATCACTGATGCCTCCAGTACATCAAACTCTGCACTGGAGGGTGTGGAGCTGTTTCTTTATATTCTGTTCTGAGAATCCTGAATTTGACAAATGTTCAAGGCTATTGCTAAACACACAGGCAAGAGTTATCTGGAGAAATATTTCCCCCCAAAACATCATTAAATGCCTTCAGATAAGGAACAGAACTTCAGGAAGAAGTCTTGGGAAAAAAAAAAGATCACAAATGCCATGAGCTGAAGGAGAGGGAACAGCTTTATCTGCATTAAAGCTCAGGATCTTTTCAAGTGCACTTCATTGTGCAAGCCCACACTGCCAAAATCTGTCCTTCTGAGCAAAACTGCCTCCTGTTTTTGATGGCTTTCTCCTGATTGCTCCAAGTTTAGTAGAATTTTAAACACTTTAAAGCTGCAAATGCCCAGAAAAGCAGTTCAGTGGGAACTCCTAATTAGTCCCTGGAAAGCACAAAGGTACAGCCAAAGAGCCTGGCTCCCTGTGCAACGCTAACAGAAGTGGAAATTGCAGGCTGCTACCATGGATGGACATAGGCACAAGGCTGAGAAGATAAATGAGATGAAAGAGTCATAAAAACAATACTGAATAATCTGATGCCAGTTTTCAAGTTATTATTTAATAAGGCACAGATGTTAAGAGTCACATTGTAGTTTGCTTTTCATATACATTATGAATTATTTTGCACTTTTGCATTAGTACACATTAGGCAAAAAACTGTCTCTAATATATTAGAAATTCACTTCAGGGGGAGCTTCCCCCTCCTCAATCTGTTGACTGCTCATTTAATCACAAAATGGTTGGACAAGAGATCAAATCAGCACTAAGGCTGTGCTAGCAAGTGACAAATCATTTCACTTCAGAAAATTATTAATCTTTGTGGCACTGTGCTCGTGTGCTGTGATTTACTGAGAACAAAATCACCCCACAATGCTCAATTTACAATTGACACTGGCTTTGACTAATGGCACACATTTCCTGACGTGGTAATGCCATTGACTGGTGAGGATTCACTTGCAGCAGAGGGAACAGCTGTCCTATCAGAGATCAGGCTGATGAATATTATATTGAAACATTTTTACCAGGGTAGAACACCCATAAATCATTCTTCTGGGGAAGATGAAGTGATTAAGGCACTGCCAAGATCAGGTGAATTGGAATTGGGGCACCTGCCTCACCTGCCTCTGCTGTGGTGGAGGCAGAGCCAGAGCCAGGCTCCAGCTCGGGACCAAAGAATAAAACAGCCCCACAAGTTCACAGATTTCTGCTCCTCAGCAGCTCCTCACTGAGGAGGGCAGCCCCAGTTTGTGTCACACAGCAAAGCACAGCTTGCTCAGCAATTGGTGCTGTGGTTTCACAGCCTTGAGGACTCTGACCCACAGGCTGTGACCACTTCTGGTGCTGTTCAGCCCTGGCCAGACCAGAAATTTGGAGGCAGTCTGGGTACTTCACTAACCAGACTAATCTGATTGATATTCTGCCATTTTTTCATATAATTAAGGCACTTTGTTACATATTTAGCTAAATTCTGATTCTAAGTTTCCTTCATCCTTGACACCTATTGAGAATAAACACAGGGAAAAAAAAGAGTTTTACCTGCATTTTGTAGAAATCTGTACCAGTCAAACGTTTCACTGGGCGTGGTCTGAATTCCTGTGTTGGAAAGAGAGAATCCCGTGTTCAGTGTCCCCTGGATGGCTGAGCTGTGGCTGTTGGAGCCTTTCTGAAGCCCAGCAGAGCAGTATTTGTGCCAGGCACACCCAGCTCCAGGCACAGCCCTTCCCACCTCCAGCTCTCCGCACCCCAGACCTGCCAGGCTGCCGTGCAGCCCTTCCACAGACAGCAGAGAGAAATTAATGGAAAACTTTGTACAATCACAGTGTTGGAACTTTTTAGCAAGACAGCCACGCTAACTTTGGCCTTTCAAGCGACGAGATAATGTTCTCTGAGGGAGCACATCGTTCCAAAACCCAGCCAGGGCAGTGACACCCACAGCCCTTCACATAAAAGGAAGCAAATTCAATTTATATACAAATTAAATATTAATCTATCCTGAATATTAATGTATTTGTTTTGCCTTATCTTAAAGATTAATTCTTTTAATAATGGAACTATTTTATTAATTTCTTTAATCTCTTAGTTAACTATTACCTCACAAGAGGCTTCAATGGAGACTAAATATGGGCTAAATTACAGACTTCACAATGACTAATTTCAACAGCACGGTTTTCAAAAGAAGGTTATTTGCTTTGAAAGTGAAATACCCAAAATGGAATGAGCTTTGGAGCCCACAGACAGTTATTTTTAAATAAATAAAATCAGGAAATTAAGTCATCACACCTAAAACACGGAGCTGTGTTCCCTGGACTACTCACTAAGTGATACAACTGTGAGGCACTCGCTGGCTGTCTCTGGGCTGGGAATTCAACTCACAGCATTTAAAGGAATTTGGAGTTTCAGAAAATAATTATTCAGCATCAAAACTTCCGCAGGCTTTGGAGAAATCTCGGTGCTGCCTTCGGTGTTGCCTGACCTTTCAGATTGCTGCTGCAAGGCAGCTGGGAAAACTCCTATAAAAGCACCAAATGAGTGGAAAGTTTTGGCTAAGAGGCTGAAATATTGCCTCAATTAATGTCAGTGGCAAACAGCCCAACTCCAGCGGAGCAGGGCTTCAAACCCCAGCCCATTTCTGCAAAATATGTGCGGGGCAAAGGCGGCAGAGCCACAAACACACAGGCACCAAACACATGAATCACAGAAATTGAATGTCTTAATCAGGATTTCAAAGCTCTCACCTTGAGTTTGGACATATATTTTCTTCCTAGCATCTGGCTTTAAAGAGAAGGAGAAGAAAAATAACTTTCATAGTTCGACATAAAATATCTGTTCTATCTTCCAAAAAATCCCCCAACTAAAGTAACAAAACACACGTCACTGTGATTTTCTCATAACTATTACAAATCAAAACAAGCTATCAGATGGATACATTCAGTAACACCAAAAGGCAACAGTCAGCAACATAATTTACATTTACTATGACCATTTATGGTATCAATGCATTAATTTTGCAATTAACACAATTACCAAGTTAGTACAAATATCTTTTTTAGTCTGTCTCTGTAGCCTTTCTTACGATCCTCATCCTATTTTCCTGGAGTAAAACAATTTTCAGCTATCTAGTTGAAAATCAGCTCTAGTTCCCAAAAAAACTATTGGTCTTGAAAGACTGGTTTTAAAAATCCAGTTTACATTTATCCATAATAAAATTTATAAACACATCCGTTTCAGTAACTGCTGTCAAATATACAGACTTGCCTATACAGGAAAACTGGTGCCTGGTAGTTATTGCAGAACATTCACAAATAAAAATTGCAAAATAAATTATTTTAAAATAGCTGTAGTAAAAGAGGTAATTACTACACTTCCAAAATCACTCCTGAAGTGCTACTCTGCTAGTTATTTAATTTAGGTGATTAAGGAAGCAATTTCCTATTTCACTATCTTTCTATAACTCCAACTGTGAATTTGTGGAACATATTTTTCTTTAATGAAAAGAGACTTAATTCAGAAACAAACTTCTGAGCAACCAATTCTTGAACCAGTCAGCTCAGAAAACAGGAAGCCACGGAAGTGATTTTTTTTTTTTTTAATTACAGCCATTTTGGCTTTCTCTATTGTTCCTCTGTGCTGCCCCTCAGTCCCCTGCCCAGGCACTGCAGCTGCTAAAAATGAACTGGGAAAAGAAATTGAAAGAAAAGAGGTAATTTAAAAAGTCATCTACAGGCAGCTGACAGATGGGAAGGAGGTGGTTTCCGAGAACCAGAGTGAGCAATGTCACAAAAACCACACCAAAAAGCAGCAAATCCACGTGGGAATGAAGTGGGGGAGAACAACTCTGTGCTACAGTGGAAGCCTGAGGATATTCCATGCACTTCATCCTTCAGAACCTACACGAGCTTTGTGTTCAAAGCATTTAAAAATAAAAAAAATAATAATATGTTTCAGAAAGAAGTTAAGTTCAGCATCTTTCACGCCCTGCTGGACCTGGAGTGGCTCACGGTGAGGAAATACAGTCCTGGCAGGGCTGGGCTCACCCAGACGGGAACAGCAGGAATACTGTGGGACAGGACACAGAGAGGTGCTCACACTTTATAGATCAATTTTCTCTTATGTTCTTTATTTTAAATGGGCTTGAGGAGAATGGGAAATGAAATTGAATGCCAATAAAACTGGCTTAGGTAATTCTCCTGCACCAGTTTTATGCTACTGAAATAAAACGCTGACCATAAGCACAAGATCTTTTACAGTATTTCAGACTCACTTGGAATGCAGGTGATTACAGGTGCTGGATCACATACTTCATAATTATGGGTAATTTATCCAATGTCATAGAAAATCATTTGCAGGAAGACACAGCCTTTGAGTGCAGTGCAATTGCTGACATGTTTGCAACTGAAATTCCTCACTGACTACCTTAACTACCAAAGGCCACGTTAGAGGAATAAGGCAGTTCACAGCAGTGCCAGTGTGGAAAATCATTACTATCCCATGGCCTGGGTATGGCAGGATGTGTTCATGTTCTTCACTGCTTGAAAGCAGATTTGTGGCATTTGCTCTCCCCCTCTGCATGAAGACCCAGCAGAACAGGAACTCAAACCCTCAGCATTTAAGACCCAGGTCGGCTCTCAGTTCAGGACTGGGCAGATTTGCCTCCAATTCCCTGCCTGCCACAGACCCCCAAAGCACTGAATGAGTCTCACAGGCCCCAGGCACAAAAGTGTTTAGGTAAAATCAAAGTCTGGTACTTAAAAGCAGTTGAGGTGCTGTTTTTGAAATGATTCCAAAGTTCAATTTTGTTTCTTCTCCCTACCCTCTGTTCCTTTTGTCCTTTTCTTGCTAAAGATCTCTGACAGAAGCTGTGCCCTTTCACATTTACCCACTGTGAAGTTCATTGTAGTAACTATTAATATCAAATTACATTTGTAAAATAAAATACCAAATCCTGTGTCTGCTCATGCATCCTTTTTAATGCAAATAGATTTTAAAAATCAGTTAATACTGAAATAAGGTATTGTATATTCTGCTGCTGTGTTGTGCAAGCTCCACTCTCAGTGATTACTTTTTAGGCAAGGGTGCATTAATGATTACATTAGAATGCAAATTAGAACTGAAGAGATACCAAGCACTAAGTTTCAACTTCTTGCATTTATTGTTCAGCTTCAGCTGATGTTTCCCAGGGTGAGGTGAGTGGAGCCAACACCTCATGGCAAGAGGGAGGTCCTGCCTTGCTGTTTTTATCCCAAATGGTTCCTGCTCGCCCCTCACTGGTTCAGCACAGCAAATCTAATTTACCTCTGCACTTCACCTTAAGGAGTTCATTCTATTTCCAGTGTTGACAAAACAAGTATTTTCAAATTATACTTCACAATTCTTTGTTATAACTAATGCTGCCTGGAAGAGTTTTGTCAACATATTGTTTAGTAAACAATGCAAAAAGAAACAATTTGGCATCAGGAGAGACTCAGGAAGAACAAATGATTTGTTTTAAATGTTACAGAGAAGCACTTCCTAAACTGTCCTACACTCTCTTCTAACACCAAACAGCTTTTAATGCCACATCTATTTGACCTGTTGAACTCCATAAACATGAAATGCTTTCTCTGAAAGGAAAATCAGGACTAGAAACAATGAAGATTATTGCAATTCTCTAGCATTATTTAGGAAACATTTTAGGAGGATGCATATTTGCTAATGCTCCAAGCATCACCACCACATAAACATACCCACTGTGCTGCTGCCAGCTCCTTCATTTCCACTGTGAAAGCCACTGCAAACCTGGTGACATGGACAAAAATAGTTGGGATCATCTGCTTAAAGTGCTTAAACATAAAAAAAAAAAAAAGGACTTCAGAAAAAATCTTGATAAGGACTAAGATCAGAGGCTTATAAAACAGATCCCAGACGAAAGACAGAAAGCAGCACTTTAAAGGTTAGAGGGAAACACAACCCAGTCCCAACCAGGACAGTGCTTCTCCCTCCACTGGAGATGTTGTGTTATAATCTGAGGGCATGAAATCACAATCTTTCATTAGAATTCCCATAAATGCTGAATTATTATGCCCACTTTTGTTTGTTGAAACAAACCTTATTCCCCTACGTTTGTTTTGTAGGATCTGCTTTACGGTACCACAATGAATTTCACACACACAAGTTGACAGCTTTAAGGTTATAAAAGCTTTTGCAAATGCTTGTTTTGTCAAGTTGCACATGCTCCCTTCGCAGACTTTGCAATTACACTTTCAATACGTCACATTAACAAGCATAAAAAGATGTTGCTTCTAAGTCTACAAAATACTGTTCAATAGAAAAAGAAATACCCTGGAGGAGTACAAGCAGCATTTAGAGGAATTTGATTAAAAATGAAACACTCATGAGGCCAGACAGTGCTCAATACTTTGTTTTATGGAATGTGGTGGTGTATTGTACTGGACAAGTAATCTACAATTCATGATGCTTTCTGCTTAGAACCCTGCAATCAATAAAGAAAAAAAATCAATGTTTCTTTTAATAACTATGCAATGAATAACACCAGTGATGCTACTGGAGAAGAGGCACAATCAGAATAACCTCCAGAAAACTGAGTTACTTTCCCTGTAGCAGAGAAAATATTGTAAAATGCATAAGGATGCAGTGATATATTCAGAAATATCATAGATAACTCAAGGTATACTTCAGGTTCCCAAATTAATATCATTAAAAAACATTCAGTAAAGCAGTTTTGTACTAGCTGTACTTGTGACAGACAACATTTTAAACAGAGATGGATCAAATGGACACACTCAGGGATTGTTTTTATGTATTTTTCATTTTGCACAGTGCAAAATTTATCTGACACATCAGACATCTTTTTCTTTTTCTTCAGACCTCTTTAAAGAATAACTTCTGATTATTTGATAGCAAAAGCAAACAAGTACATAAATTTTTTCTTGAGTGGGACCTTAAGTTGCTCCCAGCTCCAAGACATAAGAACATGCCCTAATGATTTTTCAATGGGTGTGATTAAGTGCTGCCTTGAAATTCTGTTTACTTACCACATTTTACAGGGGATTATAGACAGAGCAGCACATCCCTGCCAGTGCTAAGTGAGCCAATATCAGCTGGAACACAGAGTGGGATCAGCAAAGATAACACCAGGGGAGAGAGTCCTGTTCTGCCTGACCCAAAATCCTGCTCTGAACTGCTGCTCCCAACGAGGAAAGGTTTCCTCCCCCACCATGGCCGAGCTCAAACACTGCTGAAGTCAACAAACCTCTGGATCAACCAGGAGCAAACTTCTTTTCTGGGGATGTGGAAACTATGAAAAATGCTCAAAAGTCTTTTCAGTTTTTAGTAATTTCCTCTGGTTTGTGATCAGTTCTTGAACTCCATTTGATGGTTACACTGACATGTCACCAGAACTCTTCCAGACTTTAAAACACCCTGAAAATACTCCCTTGGCATTTCACCTGTAAACTGAGAGAATTTGCTGAAAGACTTCTTTCCATCTCTGCTTCTTTGCTCATGGATCCAGGGGAAGAGACACATTAGCAGAAGAAAAAAAAGAAAAAAATCTGCTTGTATGTGAGTGTTGTGCTGTTTAATCAAGCACTCGTGAGGCCTCTGAGAACAGGTTTGAGGCTGTGATGCATCAGGACAGTGCCAGTTACTTTCAGCTGTCATCTCTCTTAAATCAAACTGCTGAGCACCTTGCTCTGTATGTGCAGGAAGCACTTGATGCACAAAACACGGTAATCCCAAGAGAGAATATTTCATATCTGAGTATGTGCAACTTAACTCGGAATTTGCTAAGAAAGAGAGATTTTTTAAAAAGCAGCTTCAAGCAACATTCAGCACTTCAGGAGCAGGGCCTTGGAGATGGGGCCCAACCTTGTTTAGATTAGTGATATTACTACAATAAGAATTAATGGATAGGATAATGGTAGGATATTCCTACCTCCATCACTAACCAATATTTGCTATTTAAATAATCATACCTCTACCACTAATTAACCACCTCCACTAACCAAGATTCACTTCAATACCAAACATCAGCAATTTCATGGCCAGAATAGTTCTGTACCAAAGGGAACTGTGTGGATATTGTTGCAGACACTTAGACGTGTATTTCTTTACCTAAACCTCTGCAAATATAAACAGTCTAAAATAATTTTGGTGAGAAATTGAAACTTGACTGCATAAAACTGCAACCATTACAACATTTCAAATAGCCCACAGTAGCTGCAGCCCACAGCCACACTATCACAGGCTGCCTTTAGAGTGTCTCCCCACAAAAGAGAGAATTCTGCAGAGCCAAAGCCCAGGTGAAGTACTCCTGCTAATATTCTCCTCATTTCTTCCACCTGCCCCAGGATTTTATAGCCTTACCACACTCACAGTGCTGTTATTCCAGACAACAGTTATGATTCAGCAGACAACGCAGAGGATTAGTTAGCACAGATTCCATTAGCTTTTAATGGGATTTCAGTCTTTTTGAAAATTTACAACCCAAGAGATCAAGTTTTAGCACTACTTCTGCCAACTCTTCCATGGCCAAATACCATGAAATGATTGTAACAGAGGCAATATAAAACAAATAGACTTCAGACTGCCTTTTTTGAAGAAACTGTTCCACTTCCATCACTGAATCATAAAACAACAGTAGAGATCACAGGGATTTCAAATAGTCCAGCCTTTGTCTGCTGGCCCAGACCTCTTCCAGTGATTCCAAGCATTTATGGAACACTTCCTAAAAGATCTGCCATTACAAAAATGCAATTTCCTGTCATAAATCTTCCACACATGCTCTTACCTGGCTTCCTCTAGCACTGCTCCCATTACCTGGAGTTTCTCTTTACATTTGACATCTTCATTGACATCTGTCCCACCAAAGATGATTCCAAAAGGAATTTTGCTACCTGCAAAGCAAAGACTGCAATGAGAAGTTGGCCAATATGCCAAGGTAACGACCAGGATGGAGAAAGGACGCTGATGATACTGAATCACATATCTAAGCAAAAATCCATGAAAAGAAAACCTGGAGAAACTTGAATTTTTATTTTGTTTTTGGCACTGTAACCCCCACACAACAACTGTGTACTTTGACAGGAAATCAAACCAAATGGGAAACAAAGATAAAAAATGTACTATAGATTTCACATTTATATGTGAAAGTTAAGTGAGCCGTAAGGTCAGGTTTTATTAGCATTGCTAATTTCCTCATTACTAAATGAGAGAGCAAGCAAAAAGAATGAAAGACTAATTACCATTCTGGCTACTTGGAGAATTTCCTTGGCATTTTTTGATATTACACTGTAATGGTTGCAGGTGAAGAGAATTAATGTGCACTGTCAAAGCACCACTGTCTCTAATCTTCAAGAGACAGACTTTCTGTAATACAATATAAATCGTGTATCACCTCTTTGATACATTAAAAAAGTAAATCATTATTCTGTCATCTCTTACATGTGCTGATCATGTAAACAACATGTCCAGGATGAGGCCCCACAGATGGGTCTCATGGCAGCAATGGGAGCATGAGTGTAATCCCTACATCTCCAAATGTCCCAGGAGTCAGGAACGTCCTCGGAATCACTTCTTTCCTCCCAGAAGTCTGCAATAACTTCTACACTTTGACTGTGATCATCTCAGCAATCTTACTGTTACTGTCTTGCCTTTCACAGATTTTTGGTTTCTTTTTCTTTCAGTTATTGCAGACACTGTTTAGAACAGTAACTGATTTATTTAAATTCCTGAGCTTTTGTGAAGCATCAGGCTTTTCAGGTCATTGGGGATTTTGAAAAGTTAATGGCAACAGCATTCGGGCATTGCCAGCAAGTTAACCTGCAATAAACAGTTAAAATTCAACCTCATCTTTCATGCCTCATCAAAAATCACCAAAAAACCCAAAAAAGAGATGATTCTCAGATTTTCCATAAGCCTCTTCCAAAACAATTCAAGGTCTTGTCAAGAAAACAATCATCTCTGTCTTCCAACAAGTCTGAATTCCTATGTTAGCAGAGCTCATTTCACAGACTTCTTCTGTATTTGTATTTTAGGTCCCTACTGAAATCAGAGCTCCTTTGTAACAAAAGACACCCAGGCACAGCAGACATCATAATTCAGGCTTTCTGCAAACCCACCAGGACAAACTGGGGGGGCACCCCTCAAGTCTCCAAACCAACACAACACGACTCACCCTGGGATCCGATGAAAGGATGAAATTATGTGCCTTTATTGCAGTGAATACATTTATAAATACAAAGGTGGGCTCGAAAATGGATGCACACTTGCAATTTCAGTAGGGGACTGTCTGTAATTTTGAAAGCCACTGCTTCCAGTGTATCATTAATGGCAGGCTGAAATTTTGTTCTGCGTGGCTACAGAGAATAGAAAATTTTATTATTTGTCTGATAACGTCCTGTCTCCTACAGCTTAGCTGACAGGAACGACAGGAAAGTTATTTCACATCGAACAACCCTGACTCATTTCTGAGCAGAAAAATCAAATTATCCTCCCTGCTTTCTTCCATTTGACCCCAGCTCTACTCAGCCACGTGTCCTCTGAAAGAACACATTTGCTGAAAGGATCCTAATGTTAATATAATGCTCTTATCCTGATGTAGTTAAAGTACTTAATTACTAAAAGCACTCTCTGGTTTAAAGGTACATTTATTTAGTTCTCTCTGTATCAGAGCTCCCATTGAGAGAGATTTTTAGCAGTTCTGAGTGTTTGCTGAAGTGGATAAACAGAATAACAATATTGTGTGTGGGTTTATGTATTTACAGCCATTGTAGCAGTTAGGATTCATTCTCTTCCCTTGCAGTGCTTTTTTGAGAGGCATTTTCATTGCAAAGAAAGAGGATTACCTTGCAGAAGTCTGCCTCCTTTGTAAAGGTGGATGGCCAGGGCTGCATCAAACTGGTCTGTGAAGGTCAGATTTGCTATTTCAGTGGGACCTTCATACATGAAAGCATCTTTAAGAACACAGATATGACCTGCAGCATGGAGATGATTCCTTCATTATTAGAACAAAGAGAAAAAAAATAAAGAAGTATTAATGCTATAGGCAAAGCAGTGTATTAAGTAAGCTTAATCAAAATGTGTTTCCTTAACAAACTTTGCTCTGACATCCAACTTTGTGCCACTTTTGCTGAAGCAACCAGGAGCTATTTACAAGGCTGGGCTTTTTCCTGGAAGGTACTTGTTACCTTCCCCCCTGTGAAGCCACAGGGACACTTCCAAGCAATATAAAACTCCATGGCCCAAGCCTTGTCAACATAACTTCTGAAATCAGCAGGAATGAAATCTGACCAGCATCCTTCTGACTGAGCTTCAACTTATTACGCTGAAAACCCTCCTTTGGAAATGTCAGACCTTGCTCTTAGAGAGTCTCAGACCCCTGTTCTGGACAAAGGACACCAAGTGAAGAAAGCACAGATATGTCCAGCTAGTCAGTGCTACTGAAAATACAGAAGATCAAAATTTAATACATCACGAAAACCACAGAGTTGAGTTGTGTTCCCTCTGTTTGATTGTGGGCTAATTGCTCCTTGTCTTAGCTCACCCATTTATAGAACAGGCAAAGGATAATTGAAGTATAAGCAAAAAACTACACAAAAGTCATTCCACAAATACCTTCACAGCCTGTTTGAAAAATCTCAGTTGCCAAAAAGAAAAAAAACCAAATCCAACAACAAACCCCCTTAGTGTCAGCTTACCCGTTCCTCTTTACATACAATGGTTCCTCACATTAAAGCATTGATGCCAAGGCTGCCAGAGTCCAGAAACAGACTGATGACAGACAGCTTTACTCCTCTCACTGACAGCAGAATCAGTTATCAGTGCTCCCGAGAACATCAGCCAAAAGCATACAGGAGGAAATCTGTGTTTTGGGAGAAACGAGCACCCTGTGCCTGCTGACATGGAGAGTTCACATTTTCAGTGTCACAACAGACCACAAGAATGTTTTCTGCTTATTCCATATTGTTCCAGTTGATTTATTTCTCATCGTGCATTAATTGTTCTGGCACTAAAATCCCGCTAACTCGGATAATGTCAGCTTTCATTTCCTGATTATCCCACCGCCTCCCAAGGAAAGTCATTTTCTGTCCTGCTGTCATTACTGCAGAATTTGGTGCTAAAAGTGCTGTAAAATGTCTCGAGGCCTTGGAAGGAATGTACCAGCACTATATCAGAGAAGCTCCACTGGCACAACATATGGTGCTGTATTTCTTCCTCATCCTAAAGAGAAACTCCTTTTGCTTTTAACTCCACTGTTTGAAACAAGACCGATAAATTATAATAAACAGTAATAAATAATAAAATACAGGCAGATTTTAAGTTCCTTATTCACACTGTCCAGCAATTATTAACAGCAGTGGCCCCATGAACTGTTGCAGGTACCTGCCTTCCCCTTCTCCATTTGTATCTAAATAATGATGCCCAAACCTCACAGCTGTGCAAGGAAAATCTCTCGGGCAAATACTTGGGATGCTCGTGCATGCATTCCATAACTTCACAGGTGCTCATTAAACAGTCTAAAAGGATTTTTTCCCCATCTGTATTCCAATTACCATAAATCACTATCATGTACAAGCAATATGTTTGCATATTACAATTAATTTGAAAATAACTCTCTCAGGACATCAGGAATCAAGAAACTCAGCCAGGAATTCCAATAGAAAGCATCTTCTTTTTGAAAGATCCTAGGAATGACTACTTTTCCTCCACAGCTCCAGATCTCACTGGGGAGTGACAGCTGTTCCTGCAGTAAATAGAGAGGGACTCCCTCAAGTGTTCCGGGGCTCAGAAATTATGGATTACCTCTATCACTTCAAAATCTCTTTTTTTTTTTCACAGATTTTTATTCTACTCAGGAGCACGGAAAAAATTTGCATACATCTTTAGAAGGAAAAGTTACCAAATATTCCCAAAATAATTCAAATTCCCAGATTTAAAGAGGCCTTAATCTCCTAAACATTCATTGAGTTCGATATCTTTAGTCACAGGCTTCAAACTATGCATCTATGGGATACATGTGTGCAGAAGCAGGGTTATTGGGTAGTATTTAAGTACTGAAATTTACAGTGATATTTTCATCTTTTCTAAATGACTTTTCATCTTCATAACCAAAAAAAGCAGACTGTGATTTTCACCCATATGCTGCTACCAAGGAACATGATTAGAAAGTGCTGCAAAGTTATTGCAGGAGATGTTTTTTGAAGACTGATCTGTCTGTGAAGTCACAGATGTCCCTGGATCAAGCCAAGACAGAGGAGACACATTATCCATATCTTTTCTCCTCCTGGCAACTGTGTATTCACATTATTTTGCCATTTCATAAACAAACACTTTCTGAATGAAAAATAAAAATTAACACAGCTCCTGCTGTCTGGGAATCAAGTTTAGCATTGAAAATGCTAAATCTCAAGGCTGTATTTTCTCTCTATCACAGTTCTTAATATAGGAGATAAATTTCCAAGTGTCCTAACAAATGGTGATTATTGCCTGGATCTAGAATTTGCCTTGCCATATTTTTCCCTTCTACTGAAACGCTCACGGAAGCCAATGCCATGACTTGGGGAGAATAATATTTCTAAAATGCAGCTGAGCTGTCAGATCCCAGATTCTGGGTCTTTTTCTGGGAAGAAACCATCAGGGAGAACTTCAGCCATTCAATAAATGCGAAAGAGCATTTCTTAAAGCACATTCTACTGCTCACACTGTGATATTTATACACACCTGAATATTGGACATGGTATTTCCCAGTCCCACTGATTTCAGCATTCAGGAAATGAATTCCCCTTTTGTCTGGTATATTTTTTATACTCTCTGGAAATCACAAAGCTTGTAAGTGAAACTTCTAAGTGTGTTCTCTGGATCTATACCGTGTGCAGAGAGAGACTGCTAAAAAGCACAGCCCTTTTCTGACACATGTTCACTTTATTTGAGATTTCTATAGAAAAAACATTTTTCTCTAACACATCTAGGAAATACCAAGTGATGTTTTACAATGTTTAATTTTTTATTTCCTACATTATTGATCACTACTTCCCACTTTTCCTGGCTAGCAGCCTTCCCTCCTTCAATGTGAATCTGCAGTTCATAGGTTTTCATACAAGGAAACAGTTTCAGAGCTCCAAACACAGCCTGGCCGATGAGAAGGCACAGGAGTTAAAAGTGTGCTTTTGCTCTATTTTGGGTGGTGTCTTCCTCTCAGAAACATTTCTAAATTTCAACTGATACCAATTTAATGGAATTACTTGCAGACAAAGAATGTTTGATTTCCAAAAAGTTCCTGGTAGGTGGATACGCTGACACTTCTTGAATGGCACAAAATAGGCTTCATCCAAAAATATTAATTATCTCTTCCCCTCAGCTGTCTGTTCTGCACAGCAGCTGTGCACCTACTACTGTTAGATGTATATGGCACAGTTCAGAGCTGGTTAAGTGAGCAGAGCCATTCCACTGCTTCTTATAAACTTGGCCAGACCTGAACACTCACAATTCCCACTGAAGCTGATCAAATTACGAGAGCTGAAACCCTGCTTGATCTTGTGTTTTCTTTGTGAATGATCTTATTTTTTCATACTCGTTAAAGCAACATGACCTTCGTTTTATTTCCCTCTCAAACCTCTGGCAGACAGGGCAAGACTAAACAGTAGAAATGTTCAGGCTCAGAATTGCTCCAATAAATGGCTAAGCTGAAAAACAATTGTCATGAGGAATGATAAGCACCATTGAATTTGTGTTTTTAATTCTCTCGCAGTTGATTACCTGGGGATTTACAGAATGGCTGTCTCAACTGGCCAGTTAATGAGCGCCAAGACAATCTCTTCCTCTCCAAAAAATGTTTACATATTGGCAAAATACTTAATCTAAATCTTTCTAATTAACCTATTAATTCTAGATTTCTGTTCCTCCTTACTACCAAGTAATAAAAGATGAACAAAACATTTCAAGGGACAGGGAGGATTAATTTCTTTTCTTTCTTGACACCATCTTTGATCTCATTTCTAAGGCTGAACAACAGCGGCCTAAGCAAAGACTTTTGCTTAGTGTTGTATTCTTTATTCATTGCTCATATTTTTTGAGGTGATTAAAGATTATGCACGCCAATAGGAATAAAGCCACAGCACATCCATTATACCACTTGTTTTAGCAAGTTGATTTTCAGCCAAATTAGATTCTGGTACCTTTGTCACCACTTTCTTTAAACTCAGGAAATGAATATCTTATTTATGAAAAGATGAAGCAGTTATTGGAAGAGCTGTAATACCATAAACAGAGTATACACTGTGATATTAAGCCATAAAACTAATCTATGCTGGCAAGTGCTCAACCCGGAGACAATGTCATTGTTTCATTTATGTTTAACCAAAAGTTGCCATGGTTCAATATTTTAAAAAAATTGAACAAATAAATTCCTAAGTACGTATGCAGATAGAACTGAAGCCAAATATTAATTGGAATATGTATTTCATGTGTATTAACATCCATGAGACAAAGTTTACCACGTGCACATAACCTCAGGTGGGGCAGATCGGTGTTAAAAGTGACGTGCCCACACCTTTGGTCATAAATATAGTTTTTTTGGGTTTTTTTAATGGCATAAAGTCTTAAGAAAACCAATATTGGATGGAAATATTTGCATAGGATGATTTTAGTGATGACCTGACTAGCATTTTAGTCAGGAAGATGGACTTAATTGGTAGCTAATACTCTTTACTTTTTCCCTGATCAGAATGGTTTTCTTTCCCTAAAGGCTCATCTACATTATTTCAATAAATAACATTTACAGGAGGTGATAAGAGAGGAACTGCACACAACACACGTTCCTTCCTCTCAAACACTACTTCTGTTAGAATCCTTCACCCAGCTTTACTGTGAACGTGAATTAAGTTTATCTTTCACTCACTATTTTCTTTCTGTTTGAAGGTCTATGTGCATGAGGAAACAGCACCCACTTTGTGTAAGGAATTCCTACACTTTGGGCAAGAAATTCCCATACTTTGGGCAAGGAGCTCCTGGGAGCTGCAGCGGGTGGCTGTGCCCTGCACAGGTCACTGGAGATGTGCTCACACAGCTGCCAGTGACTGCAGTAACGTGGTTCTAGGTCAGACCATCTGCCAGCTGAGCTGCTGGAACTCACCAAGTCCATGCCCTTTCATCCTCAAACACGTTATTTTAGGCCACCATCACATGTCACAGCTGGAGCCACCAAATTGCTGCTTGCCATGACTCAAGGAAAGGCACCTTGCTAAGCCACTAAGCCTCAATGCAGTGTGCTCACATATTCACTATCAATATCAGTGCCACTAGAAGAGTTTGATATAATATTTGAACCTGTTTTTCTGGCTTATTCAGACTTATTTTAATTAGAAACAATGCAAGACCTTCTTTTCACTAGATTAGCTCTGAATGGCTCCACAGTCTGGACAGTCTAAATGTCTGTCTGACTTTCCTCAAAGTGGAATTGGAAGAAAGTAAGTAAATATTGAATTGTAAAGGTAGAGTAAATAACCTTAGAGAGGAAAAATAAGCATTGATGTCCCCAAGAATAACTAGCTTTGCATTATTCAGCAGGAGAAAAGGGTAAGATACAAAAGGAAATGCAGAATGCCATAGAAACCACCACACAGGAACTCTGCTGATACGTACAGACATAAAAATGTGTGTGTGTGTATTTATATATATAAACATAAGAATTTACTTGTTTTGTCTCAAAATTTTAGTAACAATTATTGTTTTAAAATACCAAAACCTTCTGCTTTCACTGGTCTTTTATGCTCCACTTGCTTTATATCTTCAATGCCTGGGTGGCTGAAAGGACCAGCAGCTATGTTCCACCAGTACCTTACACAGCAGAGCAGCCCTGCAGAAGTCTCAGGCTGCACCTGGTGTGACACAGCCAGAGTGAAAACTCCATGTCTGAGGATGTCTCTATGTATAACATTACACATGTGATAACACACAGATCGAGGTCAGGGAAAACCGGTAATAGCAGAAGGCTATCCCAAGAGACTCATCCTAACATAAACAACTAAACCGTGGATGACTTCTAGATAAGATGAAACCAAATCGTTATTTTGGGCCTCAAGAGGACAAAACCATTGGGAAATCGTTCCATTTTTATAGTGACTTATTTCTTTTTAAAGCTCACATGCACAGTGAAGCCCTCAGCAATGCTGCCAGCCACATGCTCTTCCCACGTCACAGACAAAGTTAAACGCGGACATCAGGACTATTTCTGCGTTCTGTTCGCCCGTGCAGTTTCCCAGCACTGCAGCCCCGTGCCCGCCGTGCCCACGAGAGCCGCGAGCTGAACCCGCAGCAAGGGCAGCCACTGGAGCGGCTCTGGCACAGCTGCTGCGGGATGGCTCCGGCACAGACCCTGCTCTGGGACCTGCTCCTGCCCTTCACAGCGTCTGTCCCACCCTGGCCAGTGCCCAGCGCCGTCCGTGCCACCCCGGCCAGTGCCCAGCGCGGGCAGCCTGGGGAAAGCACTGCCCGCCGTGGGCTGTGCCAGGGCTGGGGG